>JAJJWW010016459.1:0-420615 GCA_023531295.1 Papaver armeniacum | reverse complement strand
TATTGATGTCGCGATATTCGATCCTACAACAGTAGTTAACCAAATGGTTAGCCATATGAGCACTTTCATATTAACCATATTCTTTTTCACCATAACTAGTTCAAATGACTCAAATGAACTAGTTAGAGAGTTGTCTGACCGCTTTGATCTTATAAAAGTATACAAGACACAATCGAAGCAAAAACGATTTGATTCACTCGAATCAATTCATGAACTTTATAGCCACGATTTGCAAACTTGCATTCCTTAGTTAATATAAGTATAAGTTCACGAATAATCGTTTTAGAATATAACTAAATCTAAGCACGCGGAATAGGAATAAGTTTGTAAATGATTCACAAACTCCAGATTTTCTCGGGGAAGAGAACCTCCGATGAGATGCGGACGGTTCATGACTCTGTCTGTTTCATCGGCAAAGTACACGAGACTTTGGTTCAAGGAATAAGGACTTATACATGTATGTGTTTCCACACAATTCTTATATCCAACAATGGTTATATAATCTAAACTCTCATTTCAATCATTGAAACATTCTTAGAGGATGTTATATAGTTGTTATTCACAAACTATTTTTCGTCAAAGCCATTTTTAAGTAATTGAAACATATCATGACTTTCGTCACTAGGTAAAGATGAACTTGGCCAAAGCGAAAGCATTTCAACACATATTTCGAGAAATAGATAAACGAGATAAACTCTACTGAAATGAAAATGTGTATAATCAAAGTCTATTTAGCAAAACGACTTTTGTCTCAAGATAGGAGATAGAGTAGATAGACTTTTGAGTGATAGATAAGTTCAAGTCTCCACATACCTTTAGTCGATGAAGTTCCACCGGCCTTGAGTAGTTCTTCGTCTTGTATATTACGATCGCCATGGAGTTCTTGAGCTCAACTACACTTTATATCCTAGTCCTAGGATTTAGCTATAGTAGACTAGAAATCAAGACTTATAGTTTTGATCACTAACATTGACAAACATGCTTGAGATAGCAACGATGCGAGTTCGACCGAGCAGTGCTCTAACAATATCCCCCTTTGTCAATTTTAGTGACAAAACTATCAATACATATGGAATACAAAAATAGATAAATAAATTTTTGTAGCTCTTCTTCCACATGCCTAATCTTCAACATTACTTGAAATCTTCGTCACTTCCAACTACTCCAATGATTCCAAAGGTTATAAGTTTAGCATCATCGTTATTGAAAATCATAGCTATAACAATGAGAAAACAAGAATTCTCAATCATTGTTATACAATGTCATAGTATTATTACAAAGATCAAAAGTTCAATTGTATCACAACTTCGATAACAATACTATGGTGATATGTATCACCCCCCTTAGTCAATACTCCATCTCTCATGGAAACCACTCCCCATACATAATGATCCGAAAACCATATGTATTTGTAGTGTGAACTACATATTAATTCTCCCCCTTTTGTCAATAAAATTGGCAAAGGTACGGAACAGGATCCTAATGAAATTTCCAAGGAGACATTTCATGACCAAAAGTAAGAACATATCAACTTATTTAGATGCAATCATATAGCGAAGCTAAATGCTTTCATCAAGGAGTTTATAAAGATAGAAGATAACCCCTATAATATTCCACAGCCACACACTCCCCACAAAGATTTGGATTAAGCACAAGTTCAATTAAGAACTATCCCCCATAATATGTCATTCTGAAAAGAACAACAAGAGCGACCTTAATTTCATAAGAAAAGAAGGATTTATTTGGACATAACAAATCACATATGAATATGAATTTGAATCCAAAAATACTCAATTAAATTAACCACAAGAAAACCCATGATTAATCTAATTGGAAATGCTCGACATAAGAGAACTTACGGAGCCTCACAGTATATACATAAAATATGGATTAGGGAAGATCAATACTGCGGAATAAACAAGGATTCATTCTATTTTCCATCACGATTTGCACAATGACATACAATACACATAATCCTCGTAATTAAAAGTTTTATCCTTTCTTTTATCAAAACATGACAGAAAAAGGATTTAACTTTTGTAATGTCAAAAGTTAATTCTATCTTCTATCAATACTTTCATACCGACATAATAGAGATAACTTTTGAACAAGTATGGGATAGCCACGGGTTCACGGACGTAAACAACATATCCCATAACAATTTGCAATATATAAAATCATAAAGATTAAAATTGCCAAAAATCATCTTCCAAAATAACTTAGAATTTAAATAAATAAATCTAAATACATTGAAGATGAAAATTGTTGGACATAGCTATGTGTACTCACAATAATGGCTATTCCAAACTCTAGTAATCCTTCTCAAAAACAAGAATAAATTCTCATAAGAAGTTTCCTAGGTATCAAGACCAACTCATGATGCACATATAAGATGATTTGTCCTTAGAGGGTAGAATCAATCTTTTTCTCCCGGATTTACACCAAGAATAGCTACCAAAAGGCATATAAAAAGATTTTCTAACAAAGAAGACATACAAAGTCATTAACGACCATGCACCATAGTTCACAAAGGATGATTGTGAACATTCAAGAATCCTATAGCAATGCGTACTACTGCCCATTCTTGAACTTCCTTCTTTGTGATTCACCAACAACATTCTTGTAAAATCTACAAATTAGCTTAGAAGAGTAGTACTCCAAGACTCCAAGTCCCCAAGTCCAAGAGAAGTGGAACAAGTGCGATGAAACAGAGCAAAACACTCAAAAACAAGAGGCAGGACAAATACCAATTTTAACTCATCCAAAATCAAGGTTTCTCATCTCCATTTTGAAGAAAATTCAAAGAGGAAGATAATGATAAAATAATGAGCTCAATCCGAGTTCGGACGAAGAAGTTACGGCCAAAACAAGTTTACAAATATCGACGTAAAGTATGCATACTTTGGTTTGCAAAGGAATTTTCATGACACTGGGAAGTATGCAACCGTATGCGTACTTAAACCCCGGATTTTGATTTTAAATGATGTTATGCATACATGGTAGGTGTACCATGAAGTCAAACATCCCGAACTACTATTTTCAAAACCTTTTTAGAAGAATCCGATCGAATTCTACAACGTTACCAAACATTCAAAATCATACCCAACTTAATATGTGTGCCCAGTTCTTGGTTCCCTCATCATATACAAAACATGGCATTTCTTGGTGAGGATGCACTCACAACACAATCAAGCTGTGTCGAGGTCAACAATGTCTTGCTCACCATGGCACCAAGAAAGAGTTTCTTTCAGCTCTCTTTTACATCTTGTAGTGTTGAGAAACACCCAAGGAACTGCTTTTATAAGTATATCAAAGAACTTCATGAGAACCCAAAGATTTGTGTTTCGATTTCTTGTTTTCCAACTTATAAAAACAGTTTATGTAGATAGTTTTTAAAATACTGCGAGGAAACTCTTTTGATAAAAACAGACGTCCTAGCTTCTTCATAAAAGAATACAATACTACTATCTTGATAGTACGTATCGAATTGAGAAATGAATCGATTCATGATGGTATTTTTATATAGTGGTAAGAAAGGTTGTCGTTCACTCGGACTTGATGAGATTGATGTTTAGATTTAAATTATAAAACTAGCAAATATATACAAAATAATAACAATGTTCGAGAGGTACTAGGACTAGGGATTACACCAAATATTCAAATTCCTGCAATTCACCTATTTATTCTAAACCATTATAGCTCGTTCAATAAGAATTTTGACTCTATTTGTTTGCTAAGGTAGATTCTTAAATTATTAATTGTAAATCTTAAGCATGGCATATCAAAAGAATTAATCCCTAAGCATAAACCATCAAACGAAATGACAATTAATTAAGAAAAAACTTTTTCTAATTTTAATTTAATGCAAATAGTCATATAAAGAATTAAATGAATTTACCACATGATGAATTTTTGGCTTCTCAGTCGTCTGAGAAAGGTTTAGCTCCACATGGTGAAAAACACGCTCAAAATATATTTTTATAGCTCAAATGGTGTTTACAAAAAAGAAAATGGAGGAAAATAATATAAACCAAGAGTTTGCAACGCTTTGTGGTCATTACAAACTCACCGTTACAACTGTTGCGAACTATTGTTATATGGTGTTGCGAGAAGAGCGCCGTTTATGGGTTGAATATGTGACACCAAGAACGGCAGTTCTTATCGGTTTATTGTTCTTCGGCTTCTTGTTTCTTCAAGTGGCGAGAGAAATCGGCTCTGCAGTTTCTTATTCTTCTCTGTAGCCTCTCCCAACTCTCGATAACCCTTCTCTGAGTCCCCGGCACACTGTATATACTCAACAGGACCAAAATATCTCGCAGTAAATGCAAATAATCCTCTCAAATCTTCTCACATCAATATATTAACCCGAAAACATTTTCTTTCTTCTTTTTCTGTTTCCACACGTTTTTGCATCTTTTAAACATCCTTCTTTATCTCCTCCACGCTTTAACCGGTGGCTCGATCCTTCAAACACATGTAGTACCGTTTACAACTCATGTAAACTCGGGATAGTGTGACAAAAGCCGAGATATTCTCGTGCTCTGTTAAATAGAAGTTTCCTTTTTCTTCGATTATAACTTGCATACCAATCTGTTTCATCATTACGGCTCATAACCAATCAATTTCGTGACAAATATCTCCAAAATCTCGCAAAATCTTGAACAGAACATACGCAGGTGGGCTGATTTCTTTTCCTTAAAACTCAATGTAAACGAAGAAGAAAGGTGTCCCCCTAACTAAACCGGGGGTGCGACTAGCGGAGGTGGCGCTACAGGGTGTAAATAGTGAAGAAGGTACCCCTTAGTAATTAAGGTGACCCTTATCCAAAGTAGGGGTCCGTTTAGCAAATGTCCTCCTGGGTCCCTAGGTAATTTTTCGTTTCTAATTTTCCAAAAATACCCACAAACACATAAAACACCATAATAAGTACAAAATCGAGTACCAACAATACGAGAAAATTGAGGACAACTTAGACACAAAAATGTGTCTATCAAATATCCCCAAACTTATTTATTTGCTAGTCCTCGAGCAAATTTATTCCTAGAAAATAAAATCCTTTGAACCCCTAGGTGACCCTAGTGGCCGAGTTTTGTCTCGGGAGGGTTTACAAGAGGTGTACCCACAAAACCTTTACTTCAGACCCTAGCTATCTACGCAGAACCTTAGAAAACACTAAAGAATCTCCTTGGTTGGCATACTCTCATTGACTATAGGAGGAAATACCCTGATGCGAAATTCCAATTGATGTACACGAGTTTGCACTCAAGCATACTAAAATTCATATATAAGTGACAGAGCTCTACTCAGATAGTCTCACTATGGACATCATAACCGGAGTCAACAAATCACATGGATAGATTAAGAAGATGGATGTAGAGAAAAACGTAGATGGTTTTAAGGTGAACGGTGTTTCCCATATCACATCAAGGCCTCCGCCAAGATGAACCTATCCTAATGGATCGAGATACCTGGCCTCACTAATATCAACACAAACTGGCATATACAAGGGGGACCAGCGGTCCGATAATCCTAACTCTAGGTCAACACAACTGGCATATACAAGGGAACCAACGGTCGACTTTATTGAATTTATTCCGGTTGGTCTGATGGTCTGGTCTCAATTTCTTTTCTTTCTTCTTTTTTTACTTTTTTTTTTCATTTTTTTTTTTGGGTATCTCAATCACTCTATTTCACCCTAGCAATGGTAACAACTTGATTCGTGTGCCCCACCAAATCACTTAAAAGAATAAATAAAAATAAAAAAGAAGGTGAAAAGGACTCAACGAGATATGGTGAAACTACCATATTATTTCTAACACCTGAACTGCGCTTTTATGAATAGACTCTTTAGATGTTTCCATCTAATCAGACTGGTTCCTCAACTCCTACAACCAAGATGCTTCCATCCACTTAGATTGGTTAGTGATATCCTTAATAGGCATAAATTTCTAAGCTCTAGAGTTTATTTATTTATACTACAACTAAAAAGTTTATCCCATACCCCAAACTTAAATCTAACATTGTCCTCAATGTTCTAAAGATGAAATTAAAAGCATGAACAAGGAGAAACTGTTACCACTTAAAGAAAAGAGTTAAGGAAAGATATTACCGTGTCGCACGAGCATGGGTTACCTCCCAAAAGTGCTAAGTTTAAAGTCTTGACCCAGACATTGGAAAGGATTAGTCACCTCGTAAAATCATATAAAGTAACTAGGAATAACCTGGGTCATCTAGAGCAAAAAGTGACAACCACAAGAAGAGGAAATCACCAATGAGATCAAGAAGATACCGAACATACCCTTTATTTAACTTTATGTTTAAGACAACTATATCTAGTTGTGGCTCAAGTTCAGGCTCTATAAAAGGGTCTAAATAAAATGTTTTCAAGGGACTAATTTCCTCAAAGGTAAGATCTTGAAGGTCAGGTTGAAGAATCTGTAAATACTTAACTAAGAACTTAGAAGCACATAACAATAACCTGAATAATTGGGGATCCTCTAAGTCAATCAGATTTGACTCACACAGTTGACCACAGTAGTGGTCATTCTTAAGCAAATATGTCGACCCTAATCTCCTAAAGTAATTAGGTTTAGTCTCAAAACTTATTAACTGACACATCTGAAATTCTTAAGTTCCCACAATTGGAAGAAAAGTTTCTGGTGGGAAAACAAAATCAACCTTGGTATCATAGCCTAGGTTAACCACATCAACCAGATGATGGGTTTCTAACAACTGAACTTCTTTATGGACAAAACTAGGTTCAAGAAAAAGTGTATGAAGATAATCTTGTAAAATGTTTGAGGCACAGATGTCCAGTCCTAAGTCAGGGGACTTTCTGAGAGTTAAAGTAAGGCACTAGGAGAGTGATAATCACCCCCAAACTTAGAGTTTTCAGTGTCTCTAGATAGACTAGTCACAATTTCCCTAATTTCTAGAACATCAGAATCCTGAAAATGGTCAATTTTTTTTTTTGGTAAATCCAAAATGTATTAATGAATAACTAGATTACAAAACAAAATGAAGAGCAAGAAAAGAGGTCAGAAAAACCCCAAAAACTTTCTAATCATTTGAAACGAAAATAAGATACATTTGGTAATTCAATAGAATTCAAAAATCAGGTCTTCAAGATAATGTCTTCCCTCCTCATTGAGAAGAATGCACCCTCTTTTAGCCATCTTATCATGCGCAAAATTAGCCTCTCTATAAGTGTGATCAAAACGAATAGCTTCATAATGTGAAGAAACTTCCCTCCGGCGTTGCAAAACAAACCAAGGAAGCTTAGAACTAGAAAAAGCCGTGATAGCACCCAAAGAATCGAGCGAATAAAAACTTTTGTGTAACCCCATTGAAGCGCCCATTCCAAACCAATTAAAATACCAAAAATTTTAGCAATATAGTTTGTCATTGTGCCCAAACCAATACTCATAGCCCCAATCACATTAGCATCATGGTCACGCTACTACACCTCATTGACCACACCCGGATTCCTCGAGCCGCACCATCACAAAGACAAAGATAAGCTCGTCCACATCCTGAGGTACCCAACTACACTCAACATGCTCAAGAAGATTCACCTTCCTATGTCGCACCTTGAAAAAATCCGAGAATCTTCAAATCTTCAACCGAATTGAACATGTAGCCTTTGAGACAAACTGAATACTCATGATTGATTTGATTGAATAAACAAAGCGACAAGAGTCAACAAGGAGCCAAAGCTCTTTAATCATAGCACCCTTGATTTTTCATCCTAAAAATAATTTGGAGCTTGTAACCTTTTCAAAGCCCTTCAACATCAGGGGACTTTTAATAAACAAAAAAAAACCTAGTTCGCATCTTTCAAGTTACCTAATCCAAGGGTGAACTGCATTAGAAATCCCTTTGGATTTGTTTCAGACATCCGTTTTAACGCACCACTTGAAGCAGGCTACAACAAGGAGCCAAAGCTCTTTAATCATTTCAATCCAAACAAACAGCAACTTCTTTGGTTAGAAAAGGCAATTGGTAAGATTCTAGGTAACCGCTTTATAGGTTCTTATTGATATTGACAAGTTTAGATGAGATTGCACAAAAGTATCCAAAATATCCTTTGAAATCCAGCTCCAAGCCCATCTCAACAAACCCAGGAGTTAGTGTGGGTGTTGATACAAATTTGGAACAATGCCAAAATTGCAAGTCATGATCCAACAACTAATCCTACGATTCAAATAGCAATGAACAGTTGGAGAATTTGCTATTTCCAAACAAAAAACAATTGCTTATTTATCCTAAGTCCATGCAAAATATGGAATTTTGAAACCTATAATTTGGCAAGTAAATCGAGAACAATACGATCCGTGAGCAATTCTAAGATCAAGAAATATTCTGAATTGGAAATCGCCGTTACCAAGCTTCTAAATCCATTAATATTGAATGGAAGTAAAGAGGTAAAATACTACAAGCTTGCCAAAATAGTGATTCACAAAATTCTTTTGAAACTTTAAGGATGGGTTTTAGAGAGATGAGGAGGTGCACTTGAATGAGGAAAAATTCGAGGTTTCAAGTGTGGAATCTCTCGAGATGTTAGTATGGGATCACACTTGGGCGATGTTGATGCAATTTTTAGTTCGCATGGTACAAAAATCATAGCATTTATACTCTAAGCAATTTTTGAACAAAGAAGTGAAGGAGCAAACGGAAAGAATGAACTCCCTAATAAGTTTTCTCCTATTAAGCTTGTCCGATGCGATGAAGATGAAGAGTTTTATGTGGATGAAGATGAAGATATCTTGGGTAATTATACTTGATCAAGAGTAGTAATAAGCTCTTTTAGTTTTCTTAATTTTTCTAGTTTTCTTAGTTTATTATTCCCCTTGGTTTTATGGGGAAGGGCTCCATGTAATCTTTGCTGGTATTCGTTTTTTTATTATAATAAACTTTTGCAACAAAAAAAAAAAAAACGCTTTATAAGTGTAGCAAGTTTAGATGAGATTGCACACAAAAATATCCACTCAAGCCATCTCAACAAACCTGCAATTTCGCAGTGATCCAACGATTCCTCGCATTATTACACAAACAACACTTATTTATCACACAATTTTTGAACCTATCTCGACTTATAAAGATAGCACAGCTCTTCTTAATATCTACCAATTTCTAGCTGCAAAGGCGGATGCTTGCCTCCACAAGTTCGCTCCCTCTAGCTTTGCATATCTCTGATAAAGATTTTGCATCTTTCAGTAGACCTGATGCACTAGGTCTCCAAACTTGACGATCATCCCCATTCAAAATAAAAGGTAAATCCGCCTCCTTGATGCCAGCAGCCAACAAAGTGTCTCGATACTCTTCATTTAAATTCCAAGCACCATTGAATATTATATCACTCACCAAAACAACACGATTAATAGAATAATCTTCAAGAATATCAGCAATAGCCATATCACCAACCCAAACATCATAATAAAGAGAAGTATCCCGTCCATCCCCAATTAAAATTTTAGTGTTATCTTCAACAAAGAGTACACCCATTTGATTCCATGGAGGATGGAGGATTTGATATAATGCACCAACCGACCATTTCTCTTAAAAAATCTAGCACACAAGAAGCGAGCCCAAACCTTTTTAGAGTTACGAATTTTCCACCACAGACTCATAAGAAGAGCCTTATTCACTCCCATTTGAGTTAAACCCAAACCACCTTCATCATGAGGAGCACAAATTTTGTCAAAAGCAACAAGAAAAGATCTACTCACCTTAGAATCACCGGACCAAAGAAAATTCAAATAACAACTTCACATTCATGGACAAACTTGCGTGGCCACTTGTAAACAACCATGTTATGAATAGAGTAACTTGCAATCACTGATTTAACCAAAGACAACTCTATCTTGAAAAGAAAGCAATCTACCTTTCCAAAATAGATAATTATTCTTTTATCTTCTCAACTACATTCTCACATGATGATACCTAACAGCACCCGGCATCACCTTAACACCAAGATGCCTATCGAAACGAAGAAATAGGCATCCCTAAGAAATCAGCAATCGTAGCTCTCCTATTTAAAGAACCCCCACCATAATAGAGTTTGCTCTTTTCTCTACTAACCGTCTACGTCAAGCACGCCGATACAAACTCAATAAACCCACCAGATTTCTCAAGCTCTTCATGTTTCCTTTGAGAAAATCATAATATCATCGAAAAAAAATAAATGGGTAGGAGCAACACCTTTTCTACTAACCATATGAGTCATATTTCCATCACGAAGAGCTTCGAGATATTTTTGCTTAAGACATCTTCAATCAACACAAAAATTAGAGGAGACAAAGGATCACCACGATGAAGACCTCTATCAATACTGAAAAAACCTTCCGGATTACCATTAACCAACACCCTAAATTCTAGCGAGATTTTAGAATTTGTAATATCCAACGACACCAATTATCCTAAAAACCATATCTTACCAAAACCTCAAAATAAACGACCAACTCACAGTATCAAAAGCTTGTGTAATGTCAAGTTTTAAACCCACATTACCATACTTGTGTCTGATTTGAGTTTCATTAACCATCTCCGAAGCAAAACTAATATTTTCATGAATATTCCTACCTTTCATAAAAGCCACTTGCTCCTCTGAAATTAATTTGTCCAGCACACCGCCAAGCCTAGTAGCAAGAATCTTAGTAAAAATCTTAAAAAAGAAATTACTAAGACTAATAGGCCTGAAGTTACGAAGAGTATTCACACCTCTTTCCTTAGGCAAGAGCATAATGTAGGATCAGAATATCGCAACACCAACGCCCTTGCGAAATCCATAAACGACACATTGCGAAGATATCGCAGACGAGTAATATAAATGACGCAACGTATGACGACAGCGCTAGAACACGAGAAACATGTGAAGACTTATCGAGATTTAGGAGTGTTGCGAGGTTTTACATTTGTACACTTGCGAGAATGTCGCAAGTCAGATCCGAAAATAAAGGACAACTTAGCTGTCATCCATTATGTAATGTCCTATATAAAGAGCCAAATAGGCTTATGAAAAGGGAGAGATCTTTTTAGAGAGTGGAGAGAAAGTTTATAGGAGAGAGAAAGTCTAGAGTAACAATAACATTCTTGATTTCACTTCCTTCTTGTAAAATTTCTAACTCAATTAATAAAGAGATTGGTTATTGATCTTAAATATGTGTTAGATATTATGAATTCTTGTGAGGTGTGTATTGTAGGATTTCCAACAATTACATATGGCGCTAGAAACAGGGACTGATTGAAGATTGATATTGTGATTTGAAAGAATTTGGAATAATAGGGAAGGAATTTCATATAATTTTCAACAATTCATTAAGATTGAAAAATGGTTAGAAGAAGATATGCATCAAAACAACAAACAACTGTCAGAAGGAGTAGGAGACTTGCTGGAGAAAGGAGAGATGAGATGGGGGAATCTTCAAGAATGAATACAAGGAACAATAGAGGAGATCAAATTCCACCGCCCGGTTCGCGCATACCACCGGTACAAAATGAACCGTGGATTACGACAGAGTGAATGTACATACTTGGCGGTCAGACTCTGTAGATGAAATAGGACAAGAGCAGCAATTAGGAGGCAATGGACAAGAGGAGAGAGACCAAGAAGTAATTGGAGGGATAATTCATGAAAACGAAGAGATTACAGCATTAGAGGCATTGAGACAAACAATACATGAAGAAAGGCGGTTAGAAGCAGAAGAACGTGCGAATTTGACAAGGAAAAATCATGAATTGAGAATGGAAAACATAAGATTACAAAATAGGAGGTCAAGAAGCACTACAAGATCACGTTCAAGATCAGTTAGAGAAGAAATAAGACAAAATTTGCCTATAGAAAATAATGAAGAAACTCGAGAGGGAATACAAAATCCGAGTGCGAAGAACATCGCGAAGGGAAGAAGTATTGGAAGATCGTTATATTCAACGTCTTTGAAATTCTTCAAAATGAGCGAGAATGATAGAATTCAAGGAAACAGAGACATCGTCGGGGCGAAATAATCGAGATGGCGAAGAAAATCAAGAAGAAGGAAGGATAATTTTACATGAGAGAGAAATACAAAGAAATGAACGAGCAATTGAGGATGAAATTGAAAGATACTATGCTGAACAAACACATTTAGCTCGCGAGAGAGAAAGACTAAGAGCATAAGTGGAAGAACAAGAGCTACAAGAGGCAATTCGACAGAATAACCATGATAATCGAGAAAGGAGGCGTGAGCAAAACCGCAATAATGCTAATATCAATGAAGAGTATGATAGAGTACAAAGGAGAATTGAAAGACGGCAAAGAGGAGAAAATGAAAGACATGATGGTGTGCGAATTAATGAAAGAAGTGAAAGAGAAGATCGCGAGAAAGACGAGAAGAAAATGATGAACAAGGAAGTCAAAATAGAGATGAGCACGAGGAGAAGAGAGGCGGAGTTGAAAAAGACCAATGGATCCAAATTCGGTATAAATGAACAAATTTTGAGAGAGTTAGCGGAAATGAGAGGAATGATAAATAATAAGAGAGGAGGAGGTAAGAGACAATTAGATGAAGCCATAGAGGAAGGCTGCACGCGAAAACTCCATTCACACAAGAAGTACAATTAGAGGAATACCCCCAAAATGCAATTTACCGCATTAACCAACATTTTGATGGAACAACTTGTGCGATCCAACACATCAAAGCTTATGTGAGATGTATGCTACAATGGGAGAACCATGATGCAATATCATGCAAGTATTTCGCATCAAGTTTAACAGGAAAGGCGTTAAAATGGTTTGAAGGTTTGCAAAAGAACACTATAACATCTTTCAACCATTTGCAGGCTATATTTTTAGGAGCATATATAAGTAACAATTCCTCGCGACCTGGCATTGAAGATGTATTTGGGCTGAAGCAAAGGGTTGGCGAAAGTTTGAAGCACCTAACTGTGATATGGAAGACAATGTGTAGTGATATGGCTGGTCGTGTGGACGAAAGATATCTCATTCTATCATTCATCAATGCTATGTTACAACTAATCTTATACATTGATTTTCGGAATCAAAATACAATCACAATGACTGAGTTGAGAGAATTACAGGAGGAGTATATTGCTCTTGAGGAAAAGCAAAATGAGATGGAATCATACCCCATTGCGAACACAAGTTCAAGAGCAGCGAATGCAAGCTTATTACCCAAGTTAATAAATACAGTGGCGAGCACCTCGCAAGGGCAACAAGAGAGGGTAATGGGAGATGGACAGCAAAAGCTAGTAGCTATGGGGAGCCGTGATCAAGAAGAATTTGAGAGAGAGAGAAACTTCTATAGCCGTGGTGGAAATAACAAAATCCAAAGACTTGATCAGCCACAAGAAACGTATGGAGGTCATCAACCGCAAGGAACATATGGAGGTCAGAGGCAAAACTTTCATAGAGGACATCGAAATCCAAAGATAATATGGGAAGAAATCAAAATGCCACCTTTGAATGCTAGTGTGGAGAAGATATGGAAGCTATCATCCTAATGGAAAACATACCCGCACCGTGGGAACATGGGGAGCGAACCACCTCCAAGCTACAGAAGTAATGAATTTTGGTCTTATCATCATTTCCATGGGCATACAACAAATGACTGCAGAAATATAAAGAGAATCATTCTCAGGATGATAGATCATGGAAAATTAAATCACTTTCTGGTAGGACAAGCGCAAACTCAAGCATTACCACCTCCTCCAGATATTCACAAGCCAAATACAGCAAAAGAAAGACAAACATTGGTGATTGAAGTTGGCGCAAAGGCAAAGAATATGTTTTGTAACTCCATCGTACACTCATACAAGACGATTGAAGATTTTCACGATAACACTCTCGGCGGGGTTTTCGCAAGAGATGCCGATGATAGAGAAATAATGAACATTGCGAAGACATCGCCATCGGAAGAATGGCAAAAGCGGACTATCTCTTTTACTGCAGCGAATAAGTACCGAGGGTGGAGAAATGCATGACAACCCATAGGTGGTAAGATTGGAGATCAACCCAAAACCTAGCGAGGATGAAGATGATGAAGGCGAGAATTCATGGGCAATTAACAAAATTTTGATTGATCTTTTGAGTTCCGTGAATATTCTTTTTATCATACTTATAAAACTATGGGAGGAAAGATGAAGATCTAATACCTTCAACGTACAAAATCTATGGTTTTAACGGTCTCCAAATAAGCCAAAAGGAGAAGTTCATATGCGAATTCCACTTTGAAAGGATTATCTTCGAAATTTTATTCGTGTAGTTGATATGGAATCACCATACAACGCACCGATCGGACGACCATGGTTACATGAAATCTTAGGTGTGGCATCGACTTTCCATCAATGTATCAAGTTCCCTCATCCCAATCGGTGTTGGCATCATAAAAGGGAGATTGGGTTGAAGGAAAGAAGTGTTATGAAATTGATATAGAATCCTGCGAAGAAAGAGGCTGCGAAGAAGAAGAGTTGGAAACACAACATCAAAGAAAAACAAAAAGAGGTGAAAGATTAATGGTAGATGTAATAGAACAAAGAGAGGAAGAAATGCCGCGAAACCAAAAAATGATGAATATAGGAAGTGGCGAAGGCTTCGCAACAGACAAGAAAACGATGAAAATTCAAAAATGCGAGAGCGAAAGTAGCAGAAATTAAGAGACTTAAAGAATAAATGTAGTTGTTGATTGTAAAAGAAAAAATTGGTAGGAAGACGAGAAATGTAAGTTGGGTTATAAAAAAAAATAATAATAATCTTTCTTATGAATAAAGCGAGAGATGAGGTTGAAAGGAAGTTGATATGCAGAAGAAGAGAATATATTATGAAATATAAAGATATGGTTGCGAAATTACAAAAGAGTTTACATGCAAAAGAATCAACAAATTAATCAGACAGAGGCAAATCAACAATGGCGTACACCCTAGTTCGCGAAATCAAAATTTCGTAAGAGGCAAATGTAAGACCTAAAGTGCGTCATAAAAGGGGGTACCTATTGCATGGCTCAGGGAAAAGGTTACACGCCCGGAACTGAGTCATGGAGAATTGGGGTCGATAAAGCCCATCCAGGGGAGATACTTTGGATTTTCAATCTAAGCTTAAGACTTAGATTGGACGACCGAGGGTCTCTTCTAAGGAGTCAACATTTGACCAAGGCGCCGAGGTACAGTTGAGCCAAGAGTTCACAGGGCATTTGAAGTGTCTCGGCCATTCTTGGCAAGTCTCGGCATATCTTTGCACTCAGCCCGAAGAAAACTCCACTTAGGGTGCGATCTCAGAACTATAAGCCCCATAGGCAAAAGGGATAAGAGGATGCGAAAACAACCGGTTGTTGTTAAGACCGTATGGGGGAGCTATCCTTGTATGGCATAAAGTACGCCTCCTTGAAGGAGCAACCGGGGGGAAGATAAGGCGGCACCCACCGTTAGGGAGCTGATAAGTGTCTTAAGACGCAAATGTCATGAGACTTTATTTTCGCAAGGAAATTTAGGCTTGTCATATTTGTGCAACAATCCTGAAGAGGCAATAATACAAAATAAAGATAAGACGAGATCAATGGGTCGGTACATGAAAATGTAAGGACGTCTGCGATTTAAATCGCAGGACGTCAATGTCATGGGGCTTTATTTTCGCAAGGATTTTTAGGCCTATCATATTGTCGCAACAAAACTATCCTGCAGAGGCAACAATACTAAAGAAATGATAAGGCAAGATCAATGGGTCATTACATGAAAGTGTAAAGACGTCCTGCGATAAGACCTTTAACTAGGAAGGCAAAATAAGACCACATAAGAGAAAAAAAAAAAAGAAAATCTTGGAAGAAACCAAGATTTCCTTACTTGCAAAAATTCAAGCAACAACGAGTTCAGAGATTGAGGCATGAACATAACTTGCTTAATCTCTCATTTGAACGCAAATAACGAAGGCAAGTATGGGAATGTATAGAATAAAAACATGTTATTTGTCTTCGTATGATAGATTTACGTGCTCATAGAATGAAAGGCTGATAATATATTGACTAACTGTATTGCAAAAAAGAATTGTTCTTTTAACATGTGCAGAAAGGAACAACAAAGGTAGAGCTAATATTTGAAGATCCAAGAATTTTGCAGCAAAAGATTACAAAAATAAAAGATTAAAAGAAGGAATGTACAAATATTACAAAAATAGAAAGAAGAAAAAAGAATTATTTCTTGTTCGATTCTTCCTCTTCATTTTCTTCGTCTTCATCAGATTCTTTTATCTCTTCATCTTCATCTGCTTCCTCTTCTTCGCTAGCATCAGCATCGAGAGATATCCAAAGAAGGCACATTCTCAGGGATTTCGTCAAGGAGACAAGGGTATGAAGAATGAGGAATCTTTGTTGTCATCATGAGACTATCTTAATAGTCTGATTGCGGAAGAGAACATCATCATTTTTGAAATTCGCTACAGTAATTTGTAGTTGCTTCTTCAATTTGGAATATTTGTTATTTGAAGAGAAAATCCTTTCGCGAGTTGTTCTTTCTCGGACTCAAGTTCTTCATTCTTTTTGCGAAATCTACTATCGGCCCTCTGCGAATTGATGACAATGAATTAGTAACTTAATGACAGCTCCATAAAAAAATAAACAGTGAAATAAAGAAGAATAATTACAACCTTCTTTATCGAAATCATATCCTAATCAAGGCCGTATGCTCGGCTTGAAGGCTAACGTTAACACCTAAATTATTTCAGCGTCATCTAGAACCTTCGCAACCCAAGCGAATTCATCGTCATTGTTTATGAGAAGAAGGAGCGAATTTGATTCTCTCTTTCGCTAAGTATAGCATTTTGGCGGATGGATTCATCCCGTTCAACTTGAACTTCAAGAAGAGTTTTTGGAATTTTGATAGGTGTAGAATACACCTAATTTACTATCTAGTAGTTATGCTTTCTTTACGAGTTTTTCTTGTAAATTATGTATCTTATGTTTGTTTTTGAGTTATTAGGTACTTTGGAGTCATTTGGAGCAAAAGAAGATGAAATCATTCATTTGGAGTTTAAAAGGCAAAAAGGAACTCACGGGAGAAACGAACGAGGTCAATCCGCGTGGTATGATGAAGTTATGAACAAAACATGAATAAGCTTGTCGGCTCCACATGTAATCGACAATACAAGAAGACACGGGTGGTTCATATCCAAGCACCGGGTGTCAATAGTAATTCCATGTCTTTAACCCAACAAAGGTCGAGAGAGGGAGAGTTAGGGTTCATTTCCCCATTTTCCTTTTCTCTATCTACTCTCACTGTTTACCTTTCTGTGAAGAAATGGAGGAAATCGGTGAGAATTAATTTGTGGAAGAATCGAAAAGAAGCTAGGGTTCATTGTTTTAGGGTTCAAGTTGAAAGAAGAACGAGAATCCAGTGATGAATTAAGAAAAATAGAAACTAGGTTTCTTTGATGTTTGAATTTTGAAGCTCTGATTTGAAGATTTGGTGTTGAATGAAGTGGTTGAGTGGGATTTTCTAGTTCTGGCAGGGTTGTAGAGAATGGGTTGGCCCTGAATTCGTGTTGAGAAGAATCGTTGGAATTAGGGTTTCGAATTGCAACTTTGAGAAGATGATATTCTTGCTGTGTAGATGGGTTTTCGAGTTTGGTTTAGCTGGGTGAATCAGAGAAGAATTGGGTTAGATTAAGAGCTGATTTAGAGTTCAAATGCAAAGAACTCGGAACTAGGGTTTGTGGTGGCTCTGCAGTGGGTTTGAGCTGTGATTAAGAATGGTGGATTCTTTGTTGAACTTCAGTTAGAGTTAGAGTTTGGGGTATATTGGATTTGGTTTGAGCTTGAGATGAAGGCACCGAACTTGTGATGTAATTGTGTTGTTGATTACGGTGATTTTGGTAATGAGGAGCAAAGTTGAGATGAATTGCTATGAGTCTTTGCTATTATGGATTAATTTTACTAGGAACTTGTGATGAATGGAATGAAGTGAATCGGTGGCGTTGTCTTATTTGTGATGATGGAGTCTAAGAGTGGCATGCGAGATGGAGTTGTGGAAGTGAGTTACTTAGATTTGTGACTACAAATACGAAAGAAATTAAAGTGCGATCGAAGGTTTGGTTTCAATAATGGCCAAAGGCGGACTTTGCCGGTCACACAGATGTTTCAGGTCACCTCTCGGCGATTTTCCATAATACGATTTTCCGGCGTATTTTTGGACATATTTTCTACACGCTGTTTCTCTCTCTTATGGGCTTGGTGGATTTTCATCTAATGGACTTTGAAGAATAGACCTAATTTTGGAAAAAGAAAAAGCTATAAAAGGAAAGTTTTCTACAACTTTAAAAACACATATTTTTCTTGGAACTTTGAAGGCCAGGTTTTGTTTACGCTTCTAGGGTTTTGCTTTTGTTCATCTTCTTCTTTTCAATTAATATTTTTATGATGAACTCCATAGCTATGAGTAGCTAAACAATTATTATTGGTTATGGGATAAAGTTGATTTCTCAATATGTTATATGATTCAATGAATTAGTTTGTCTCAATATTTTATTGTTTGTGGTTCACAATTAATAGTGTTATATGATTTGATAGTTTTGTTTGGTTGAGTCGGAATCAATCCGATTTACATTCATCTCTAGAGCTATATTAGGGTTTTGATTACGAAAAAGTTGTTTTATCCTGATTCTAAGTAGCATAATTGTGGGTAGTGCTTGTAGTGATATATCCTACTAGTCACAAGTGAATCATAACTTTTGTCAAAACGACTAGTGCTTTTACACATTCGTTTGCATTGATTAGTCTTATTCCATAGAACTTATTGCTTTTAGGGAGTTAAATCTAATTGTTCTTTTACACTTTAGGTTGCTTTCTAGGAAGAATTCACATATGCATCTTTTAATGTGGTTGTGATGAAAACAGGGAATTAGCGGGATATATTTGCGATCAAGGTATCCTAGGACTATTAGTAAATGAGAGATTAAAATACCAATTCTAATCATTGATGAAAATACATGTTTGTGAATGATACTATCCGCGTGTCCAATATCTTCTCCTTATTGATTATTCCAATTATTTGCTTTGCTCATTTATTTTACTTTTAGTATTTAATAAAAACAAACATCCCCCTTGGTTACCTTAAGCCCCGAAAATCGCATAACAATTGCCTCTGTGGATAAGAACTCTTCCCTTACTTAATACTTCATTCATATTTAGTGAGTAAGAAAGTGAAATTATTTTTGACGGATTGACAGCGATCAAATTTACGCTAATGCTTGGGCACCTTGACTAGCGATGCGTCTTTTAAATATAAGATCACTAATCTTCTTCCTTAAAGTATTAATTTCTTTTAGAACTAAGATCTGAGACGTTTAAGTTGGTTGGCTAAGCCTAAACTAGATCTATGATCAATTTCTAAAATGAAATTTAGATTGAAGTTCGTTTTAGAGGAAGAAGATTTAATGTTGTCATACGAAAAGCTATCGAAGAATCGTTGAGATGAGAAGAAGAACATCATTATCCATAGGTTCGGGAAATGAGTGAAGAAGGATGGCTTCGTCGGAGAAAGGTTATAAACGTGCGAAAATGGTAAGTTAGATAAGGGAAAATAATGAGAGAACAAAGCAGGAAAAAGAGAAGTCTCATACCATAAAGTTGTTGATTGGCGCTTTACAGAAGACTAGATATCTTATTCTTCTAAGTAGAAGAATCAACTTCCGATTGTTTGTCTTCTCATGAGTAGTAGTTTCATTTCAAATTCTTCATTTCTCTTCGAAACAGCGACTTAGTTCGACTCTTCATTCTTCTTAGAAGTTGAAGATTATTCTTCTCAAGAATGCTGCTCGCCTTTCTCAAGATCTGAGGCAACATCAAGGAAGCTCTCCCCAGGACTATAAAGGAAAGTAAAGGAAATTATCAGGTAATGATTTAAAATCGAAAGTATGAAGAAATAAGGGAATAAAGACGTACCAAGACACCAAGTTCATTTAGGAAGGCTGGAGTCGGTGATGTGGAGACCCCATGAAGAGAATCATCACCCTCTAGTAAAGGGCATCACGGATACTTGCGAGAGCTTATACGTACTAGAAAAAGACGATCATCTCAATTCCTTGCATGGAGTCGGAGAAGATGCTAGATAGTTGCGCCATGAAGATTGGGTTGGAGGATTCTCCTTTGAGAGGAAATATCAACATCATCATTATATTCCTTGAGGAAACTTTATTTGGATTGAGGACTTGAAGGAGAAGAGGAATGGATCTTCGTTTCTTAGAAGGTGGGCAGTGTTCTCCTTACGAAAAAAAACACCTTTGGTCTTCTTAGGATTTCTTCTCCGCCTTGATCTCAGGTTCCAACCTTCGTACACGAATGAAGATAAGAAATAGAGGCAAAAATATTGTTGAAAATAATAAAGAAAGAAGTATTTCTTACTTCATCGTGATGAAACAGTCTTTGCTAGGGTACTCCCCTTAGCATTTCTTTCATAACTCTTCCTCAAATGATAATCTGAAAATTGCATGAATTAGTAAAAGTATAAAAATGAGAGAAGATTTCAAATTGAGCAAAATTTGGAAACATACCTCTTTTGCTTTCTCAGGCCAATTAAATACCCACGAGGCTGATAATTGGCGAGATTCGCGAGGAGCACATTTGAACACGAAATATAAGGTCCATTCAAAAGATGAAAGACACACCATTTTGTCGTCTTTGGAATGTGGGAACATTGTTCTTGCAGATGCCAATCGATATCTGCATAAGTATTTTGTCTGAGGAATATTTTTTTTCTCTTCAGAAGCAGTGGTAGAAATCTATCGTTCTTCTATTTATTTTCATAATTTCAAGAAACTCTCTGCGAGTACTTTCGGCGAATATCTCTAAGTCCTCAAACTTAGGATCTAAACTTCTTTGGAATAAAGGATCCTTACGGCACCACGGTTGGCGAACTCAGCATTAAGCGGATACAATCCCAAGCAATTGATGATGAAAACAACGAAAATTTCGTATGAGCAAGAATTTCATAAAACAAGGGAAGATGGGGTTGTAGAGAGGAATGGGAAGACACTGCGAGAATCGACCTGGCAATTTAGGGTTGTGTAATAATTTGGGTGGATGGTTACACCCCAGGGATAGTTACACCCTCTGATAAATGATAAGGGGTACCCTGATGACAACCCCCTTAGCCTTGACTGGGCCTGGCTTTAGTACTCCTCCAAATTGGGTTGCCCCTTAACCTCAACTGGGCTCAATATATCAATCGCCTGTAAAATGACCTTTTTGCCCTTTTTGCTCAAATTGGGTGATTTCTTCTTCTTTTCCTCCGTGCGACTCCAAAGTAGCTATAAAACTCAAAACAAGCGTAAAATACATAATTTACAAGAAAAATAGCAAAGAAAGCATAAACAATAGATAGTAAATAGGATGTATTCTACACCCTATCAATCACCTTAACACCAAGATACCTATCAGGAAACGAAGCAATAGGCATCCCTAAGAAATCAGCAATCGTATCTCTCCTATTTAAAGAACCCCCACCATAATAGAGTTTGCTCTTTTCTCTACTAACCGTCTGTCCCGAAGCACGCTGATACAAACCCAATAAACCCACCAGATTTCTCAAGCTCTTCATGTCTCCTTTACAGAAAATCATAATATCATCAGCAAAAAATAAATGGGTAGGAGCAACACCTTTTCTACTAACCATATGAGTCATATTACCATCACGAAAGAGCTTCGAGATATTTCTGCTTAAGACATCTTCAATCAACACAAAAATTAGAGGAGACAAAGGATCACCCTGACGAAGACCTCTATCAATACTGAAAAAACCTTACGGATTACCATTAAACAACACCGAAATTCTAGCAGATTTTAGAATTTGTAATATCCAATGACACCAATTATCCGAAAAACCATATCTTCTGAAAACCTCCAAAATAAACGACCAACTCACAGTATCAAATGCTTGTGTAATGTCAAGTTTTAAACCCACATTACCATATTGCGTCTGATTTGAGTTTCATTAACCATCTCCGAAGCAAGACTAATATTTTCATGAATATTCATACCTTTCATAAAAGCCACTTGCTCCTCTGAAATTAATTTGTCCAGCACACCACCAAGCCTAGTAGCAAGAATTTTAGTAAAAATCTTAAAAAAGAAATTACTAAGACCAATAGGCCTGAAGTTACGAAGAGTATTCGCACCTCTTTCCTTAGGCAAGAGCATAAGAAGGCTCGAATTCACACCATGAGGAATAAACTGATTAGTCCAACAAAACAAAATAGCATACACCAAGTCTTCACGAATAATCTCCCAACAATGTCTATAGAAAAAACCAGCAAAGCCATCCGGACTAGGCGCACTATCAGCACCTAAATCGAAAACAGCCACAATAGTTTCCTTCACATTACCAAAAACCTCTTGATTCCATAACTTCTTAGCTATTTTTAAACGCTTCAGCTTTTGAGGATAAATAAATGCTGGCGAACCCACAATAGGTTCCTTCCAACTATCCTCAACCATATGCATAAAATCTGGATGTCCAAACCACAACTTTTGAACCCGAAAAGGAGCCAAACGCGATCTAGAGTTAACAAAAGGATAACCAATAAGAGGAGAATGATCGGAAACTTCCCTAGGAAGAGCTTTACACCGCCAATTCCCAAAACGATTTAACCAATACTCATTAATCACCGCACGATCAAGTCTACAAATAATTCTTCTAACCCCCGACTGCCTATTAGTCCAAGTAAACTTGTTACCCAAAGAATCCGCCTCGAAAAGACTATTATCATCCAACCAATCACTGAATTCATTCACAACTGAAGTTCTTGGAATCGCACCCCCCCCCCCTCTTCTCTTCACTCCTAAGAACACAATTAAAATCACCAATGGCTAACCATGGAACTCTTTGATCACACATATCCAACCGATTCCATAACGTCTTTCTAGTAGCCTGAACCAAACTAGCATGAACAATAGAAATATGCACACCATTAATACCAATAGTTATTGCCTGATTAGAACAATTCATGACCACAGGATCCGCAACATTCAACGACCACATACCCACAAATTCCCAATACGAGTAGAAGTAGAATTATGAATAATAGTATTATTAAAACCCTGAATAGAAAACTTACGAACAGCCCTGGAGAAAACTTAAACCCTTGGTTCAGAAATACCAATAACATCTGGCTTGAAAACCTTAACTAACTCACGCAACCTGCATTGTGCTTCATCACGCACAATCCCATTAATGTTCCAAAAGAGAACTCTCATTGGGAAACTTTATTGGTATTGTTTAACTTAACTCTCTGTGCTCCCCTAGAAGCATCAAACTTTGGTACCCCATCACCGGTTTTAGACTTTGAACTATTATTAGATTTAGGCTCATTCCCTGAGCTCCTTGAACCCGCAATAGCTGAAGAGTTACGTGCAATGATAACAGGCTTTTTAGCCGTCCACCTACCATTAACGCTGTCAAAAAAAGGAGTTAACCCATTCTGTGAATCTTCTTGAGATGAAACGTTATTGGCAACAACGTTATTTTTAGCTAAAACCAATTCATTATTCAAAACATCAAAACGATTAGGCGAAACTACACTTTCACGAACATAGAGAGAATCAGTTAAAGGAGTGTCGGATGAAATAGCACCAATCTTATTAACTAATGAATTACTACTCTCCCCCGTTTCAGAATTCATAATTAACTCAGTACCAGGCAAACCCTCTGTTGCACTAGAAACTGAAACTCCATTCGCTTCTGCTTTTTGTCTAGTTCTTGCCAATTCGACATAGGCAGAGCGAAAAATAGCTTCAGATTTAGCTATTTTATCCTTCCACTGTTTAGCTACAGCACCTTGAACACTCCCCGATTCAACCTCACCTTCCTCTAATATATCTGAAGCAAAATTATCGTGTGCATGCAAGCCATACACAACAACGATCCCACTTTCATTAGGAATCGTATTAACAGCATCAGAAACAACAAGGGAAACACCATGCATATCATTCACGACATTAGTTTGAATAACTTCAGGTATAACTGGAATCACAGGAGAGGATTTCCCTTTCCTTCTTCTTGCCTCACTCCATTATGATCCCCCTTGATTGTTACCTCCTCTATGCTCTTGTGAAGTAGAAGAACCAGCGACTTGAAGCCCAAAAGATGTATCATGTTGTTGCGTATTAGCTGAAGCATTCTTATTCTTTTTCCTACATTCCGAATCCTGATGCCCTAAAATCTTACACTTAGTACAAAATTTAGGTTTCTTATGGATTTCTATAGGTTGCCAAAATTCGACACCTCCAACCGTAACATGAATTCCATCTGTGTCAAGTTCAGCAAAATTGATGTCTATAAGAACTGAAGCATAATAGCCATACTCATGATCCAAGGTACGCTTGTCAACAACAATGGGAGTTCCCAACGATTTTCCAAAAGCCAACAGCGTTTTCTCGATCCAATATTCAACAGGCAAGCCTGAAAACTTAACCCAAACAATGGCGTGAGATGTTTTTTGCTTGTCTGCATCAAAACCTGAAAACCACTCCATTAGGTTTAGCTTTTGCTGATTAAATAACCAAGCTTCAACGTTTAAAATCTTTTCTCTATCTTCTTTGGATTGCAACTTGATGATGAAAAAACCCCTATTCATAGGAATGAATTGGACACAGCCCTGACCTAACTTCCATTGTTGTTCAAAGCTATTTTTGACATCTTGAAAATCAACTCCCTTGAAATCCAGTCGACCAATGAGACTGAATCTCCAAATATCACATCCTTCCTCATAAAATGATTCAGGTAATACAATAGCAGGTTTACCATCTCTCAAAGTAGGGTTTGGCAACGTTTTCAAGTACAAAGTTGTTGTTGGAAGTTGTTTTTTACCCAAAACTTTTCAGCATATGTAAGAACTTTTGTTTGAGGAGGATCAGTGGCATCCCCCATCTCAAATCACCCAAAGTGGTGATCCAAGTTGAACGCGCGCAAGAAAAAAAATTGAAAAAAAATTGAAAACCTAAAATCGCCAGAGCAAGTTTTAGGAGAGAGAAAAAAAGTCATTTTTCTAAGAACCAACAATAACAACTTTTGGACATGACCGCTCATGACTTGTTTGTGCGATTTACTATAACCGTTCATGACTTGTTTGTGTTCTTGGTGAAAAAGCGGGGGTACAACAACCTCACCCAATATTTCGATTAGCAATCTGTATGTACAAACTCCAATATACTTTCAAGAGAATCAACTATACTCAATCTTAATAAAGTATATCAAAGAGTTATATCTCTCTTTATTGATTCAATTCTTTCTCAAGCAAATAGAAATCTGTGAGTCTAATTGAATACAAGAGAAAACACTTGAACGGTACCAAAGACCAATGTTCAAGGATCAATCAATTTCCAATCAACAACCAAAGGTCGGATTTCCAATTGATTGATTCAAACGCATAATCTGTGATATTTCAATTATATAACAAAATATAATATGGAATGGAAATAACATAGACACTAGAATTTTGTTAACGAGGAAACCACAAATGCAGAAAAACCCCGGGACCTAGTCCAGATTGAACACACACTGTATTAAGCCGCTACAGACACTAGCCTACTACAAACTAACTTCGGTCTGGACTGTAGTTGAACCCCAATCAATCTCACACTGATCCAAGGTACAGTTGCGTTCCTTACGTCTCTGATCCCAGTAGGATACTACACACTTGATTCCCTTAGCTGATCTCTCCCACAACTAAGAGTTGCTACGATCCAAACTCGAAGACTTTAATAAACAAATCTGTATCACACAGAAAAGTCTACGGTAATAGATAAATCTGTCTCCCACAGAAATACCTACAAGTTTTGTTCTCTCTTTTGATAAATCAAGGTGAACATGAACCAATTGATAACCCGGACTTATATTCTCGAAGAACAGCCTAGTATTATCAATCACCTCACAATAATCTTAATCGACACGGCGAAAGAAGATATTGGGGAATCACAAACTATGAGACGAAGATGTTTGTGACTACTTTTATATCTTTCCTATCGGAGATATTAATCTCAAGCCAATCATTACGATTGTACTCAACATGATAGAATCAGCAAGATCAGATCACACAACTACGAGAAAGTAGTATTGTTCTGGCATCACAATCCCAATGAAGTCTTTAAGTCGTTAACCTGGTTTTCAAGAAGAAACCTAAGGTTAAAGGAGAATCGACTCTAGCTAATACAACTAGTATCACACAGAAGGTGTGGGGATTAGGTTTCCCAGTTGTTTCAGTTCTTCCTTATATAGTCTTTCAAATCAGGGTTTGCAATCAATGTTAGCTTAGTAACAAAGCATTCAATATTCACCATTAGATGAAAACCTGATTAGATTCAAGATAATATCTTTCAACCGTTGGATCGAAAAATTAGCTTGTTACACACAAATGAAATGCATGATTTTAGGTTTGTGTAACCGTACCCAAACATGTACATTTGTTGGTTCAACAATAGTTAACCAACTGGTTAGCCATATGAGCACTTTCATATCAACCATATTCTTCTTCACCATAACTAATGAACTAGTTAGAGAGTTATTCAATTGCAAGGAAATCTTATGTAACTACACAAGACACAATCGAAGCAAAAACGATTTGATTCACTCGAATCGGTTCATGAACTTTATAGCCACGGTTTGCATTTTGCATTCCTTAGTTAATATAAATATAAGTTCACAAACAATCGTCTTAAGATATAACCAACTTAAGTTCGCAGACTTAGTTCCCGGACTTAAGTTCCCGGAAGGAGTTCTCAAACTCCAGCAGAATTTCTCGGGTCGAGAACTTCCATCAGTTCACGGACTGAGTTCGCGGACATATCATGACTTTCGTCACTAGGTAAAGATGAACTTGGCCAAAGCAAAAGATTACCAACACATATTTCGAGAAATAGATAGGCGAGATAAACTCGGCTCCAAATAGCAAATGTGTATAATCAAAGTCTATATAGCAAAACGACTTTTGTCTCAAAGATAGGAAATAGAGTAGATAGACTTTTGAGTGATAGATAAGTTCAAGTCTCCACATACCTTTTAGTCGATGAAGTTCCACCAGTTCCTTGAGTAGTTCTCCGTCTTTTATGATGATTACCATGGAGTTCTTGAGCTCAACTACACTTTCTATCCTAGTCCGAGACTTAGCTATAGTAGACTAGAAATCAAGACTTATAGTTTTGATCACTAACATTGACAAACATGCTTGAGATAGCAACGCATGCGAGTTTGACCGAGCAATGCTCTAACACTTGGCAAAACTATTCACAAAGGCCTAACGTATGTATTGGTATGACTTTTATTAGTGAAACTGATCTTAAGTAATCACCTGAGATGGTATGATTGAGTTTGTGATTTGTGTATGACCAACTCTGGGTAAAGGGGAACCGATCCTATGAAGAGGTGTAACACATCACAAAGGGGAATCGATCCTTGTATGAGGTGCAGCAAGTTTTTAACATAAAGGGGAACGGATCCTAAGGACATGTGCAACACGTTTTTAGGCAAAGGGGAACCGATCCTATGGACATGTGCAACACATATAAGTTAGATACCATATATATGTGGGGAACCGATCCTAGTACCTAGTCAACTGAATTTTGGGAAGCTAGTGTGACTATGTACAATACTCACATGTAGGTAGAACCGTGAAACCCATGATTTGTGATTGAGTGTTTCTTGATCAATCGCATAGTTCTTGAAGTCAGATTCAAGGGGTTTGCAAATCTACCCATATTCCCTAACTCAGATGTAAAGGGTTCGCAAGAAAAAAATAACAGTCTAAAGAAAATTTGAATTTGAACCTGTTATGAAAATGTCAACTACATACACAAGTGCAACTGTAACTTGATCACCCATTTTGTGTACAAACAAAGAATTATCTGCGGAGGAAACAAATTTCAATGCAGTACGAGCATTTTTCAACTCATACCAGGCCCTTGGTGCCTGGTTTAACCCATAAATGGACTTGTGAAGTAAGCATACATGATTTGGCTTCTCTAGATCAACATATCCTGATGGTTGAATCATAAACCTTTCTTAGATATCACCATGCGAAAAATCATTATTGACATCAATTTGGTGAATCTTCCAGGCATACGGTACAACGCATAAAAAGTACAATTCTGATTATTGTTGGTTTAGCAACTTGGCTGAAAATTTCAGCAAAATCAATCAATTCTTACTGATGAAAGACCTCTGCAACTAGTATAGCTTTATATTTATCAATTGTATCATCAGGATTCTGCCTTATCCTGAAAACTCACTTACACCCAACAACATTTTGATCTGGAGAAGGATCAACTGGAGACCAAGTACCAGCATCTAGTAATGCCTTGTACTAACTATCCAGTACAGGCTTCTAGTCTTTGCTCTTCTTAGCATGTTTAACACAAGTAGGTATAGAAGAATGACACATTAAAGTAACATGTAAGGGGGTGTTTAATGGCACAATATGAATATGGTTTGATTATTTCATTTTTAACTCTGGTAGTCATGCTACGATCATTCACAATAATATGATTAACAGTAGTATGCGATGAAGAAGCAGAAGAAGATGATACTATAAGATCATAAGAAGTAGGAACAGCTGGCTGAGAAGATATGATATAGCGTCAGAAGTGACACTAGAATTGGAGTCATGTGTGGCTGAAGTAGTAGGAGAAGTTAAAGATTGATAAGGCAGACTCATTGAGCTGAACATGCCTAGAAATATATATTCTATACCAGTGAGAGTATGAAGACATATATATCCTTTATGAGATTGACTATAACCCAAAAATATACAATGCTTACTCCTAGGATCAAGCTTGTTGGTGGTGTAAGGTTTAAACTATGGAAAATAGAGACATCCAATGACTCTTAAAAATGAATAATTAGGCTTTTTTATAAAATAAGAAATCAAATGGATAAATAAAGCCTATTGAACTGGTATGGAGTCTATACATGAGATAGCTGGCGGTGTGAAATGCATCGACCTAGAATTTAGTTGGCAAACCAGACTGTATTATTAATGTCCTAGCAACACCTAGTAGATGCTTTTGCTTGACCTCAACAACTCCATTTTGTTCAGGAGTGTGAGGACAATGATAGTTTATGATGAATTCCTTTTGATAATAAAAATTCTTTGAGAAGAGTATTAACAAATTCATCACCACAATTAATTCTGATGCATTTAACAGTTAAAGATATAAAAAAATCTATGTAAGCAACAAGAAATTAATGTATTTTTAAAGTCAGATTTATTGATTAAAGGAAATATCCAATAGAACTTGGAATAGTCATCTAGAATATTGGTATAGTCGAATGAACTTCACAATCTCAACACCTTCTTCGAGACAGCAGCAGAACGGCCATTGGTTTAACTTGCACAGATTGATCTCTCGAATCTACAAGCACTCACCGCGCGAGTTGAAGGTTTAGATTCATTCCTCATCCACACCCCAAATGAATAGTTTTCACCCATCAACAATTGGCGACCACGATAATCTCTCGGTTGTGAAATCAATTTCTTCAATACCCAATCTGTTTGGCTAGTTTCTGAGATGGTTGGTCTTAGGACTTCCCTCGAAAAATCCAAATCCCGGTCACCTCCAACGAGGATGCCTCTCTTCCCAACGGCGCATTGGCAAAAGAGATGACTATGGCGAGTTGGCTCGGATCGCTTGAGACTTTTTAATGTCTTGACCTCCTCAAAGATGACGTAAATAAAGCGTGCCAGAGACCTTTACAGGGACTGGTTCCTGGAACTACGAACCGGAGGACGGTAGATCGGGAAAGGCTGTGTCTCTAGTGGAAGACTTATGTGAACTCTTGCACCTCTCAAAGATCAACTCGAGAGATGTTTGCTGCGCATCAATAAAATTCTGGACGCACACCTTGCTCCTTCTCGTCCCGGAGTCTCAGCTGCGTGAAACATCCAAAACAATGTTACATTCCAGTGACATTATAAATCAAAAAGGGTTCGAGTTCGGAGAGCCCTCGTCGACACGAAACGTAATTAAAGACTCTCAAGACAGCCAAGGTCAGCCTTTGAGAAGCCCACCACGATGTGGGATCAAACCGGCACATAAATTTGAATTTATCGGTAGGAATCACGACGGTTTGGAAGTCATAGAAAGAGATGGGATTACCACAATTTCACCACAACAGGTCGTTCAACGATCACCGCATTAAATAACTGCACTCCACTACCCACGTGGGCTTCAATCCAAGAAATTAATGTATCTTTCCATCTCCAAAGAAAAGGTGCGCTCTTTCGATTCGAAGGGAAGACAATATAAAGGAAACCATATCCAATAGCAACTTAAAAGGGAATAGTTCCATCTCGAGAGATAGTCAACTACTCAAGGAATACAGATGTATTCGCCTGGACATACGAAGAAATGCAATGAAAAATTGGTCACCCATCACTTACACGTCATGCGGATCCAAGCCAATCAAAGCGATGAGGTAGAAGAACAAATCAGAATGAGATTCGAAGCAAACGGACCCATTCATCATCAAACACCTGTTTAGCCAATGTGGTCCCGTGCAAAAAGAAAAAGCACGAGATTGATTAATGCCTTAAACAAGTGCTGCCCCAGGGCAACATCGACATGTTAGTAGATGGCGGACACGGCATGTTTTCCTTTATGGATGGCTACGGCGGCTACAATCAAATAAGGATGTATGAGCATGATGCAAGTAAAATGACTTCCGAACCCCTCTTGGAAATTTCTACTTTTTGTTATGCCATTCGGTTTAGGTTTAAACTATGGAAAATAGAGACATCCAATGACTCTTAAAAATGAATAATTAGAGGCAACATGATAAGAACCCCAAAGATCCATATACAACAACTCTATAGGTTGTGATGCATAGTTACAAGACATTTGAAAATGTAGTTTCTATCTTCTATAAGTTTTACATTTATTACAAAAGAAAGGCTTACTGGACGTGATGCATAGTTACAAGACATTTGAAAATATAGTTTCTATCTTCTATAAGTTTTACATTTATTACAAAAGAAAGGCTTACTGGACAGGTGAGTAATTGGTAAGTGAAGTTTCAATATCTGAAGAGTTTGAAAGCAAGGATGGCCAAGTCTTCTGGGAATAATGGTGCTGTCAGAAGTAACAGCTAATAAAGCATGAGTTTCAATGCTGAAGTTGATAAGATAGACACATTTTTATGTGACCCTTGCAAAATAATCTTCCCAGAGCTTAGTTCCTTTATAGTGAAACCATGGAAAGTAAAAGTTATCTCATAATTGTTATCATAAGTGAATTTAGGAACAGAAAGTAAATTGTGAGAAAAATTCAGAACAACTAAGACTTTGTTAAGGGAGAATGAATGATAACTAGCGTGTCTGCTAGAAGAACCAAAATAAGTAATATGCGTACTGTAGTTGCAGGAAATCCCACAATACATCCCTCACAAGAATTCATAATAATCAACACATCTTTAAGATCAACAATCACACTTTTTATTCATTGAGTTTAGGAATTTTACAAGGAGGAAATGAAATCAAGAATACAACTACTATTCTAGAGTTTCTCTCTCCTCAAAACTTTCTCTCCACTCTAAAAAGATCTCTCCCTACCTTAAGCCTGTTCGGCTCTTTATATAGGACATTACATAGTGGGTGACAGCTAAGCTGTCCTTTATTTTCGGATCTGACTTGCGATATTCTCGCAAGTATATAAATGTTAAATTTCGCAACACTCCTAAATCTCGCTAGGTCTCCAAATCTTTATCGTGTTTAGGCTGTCGTCATCTGTTGCGTCATTTCTATAACCAGTCCGCGATATCTACGCAGTGTGTTGTTGTTGATGGTGGATTTTCATTCAAGGTTAAATTTGTAAAAAACCAGAAAAAATCATGCGCTGACATCTTGTAAAAGATAAAGCCATTTATAAGTGTTGGATACTCCCTCACTTAATTCACCAGGAATGGAGCATGTAGCAACAATCCCATTCTCGTGAATACATGAAATTCCTCCAGGTTGGAGCATGTGGCAACAATCCCTTCCTGTGAATTTCATATCGGCCTTGTATTTCCAGTACTCATTATCAGTGTGGCATGACGACTGAGTGTTACTCTTACAGAGTAACACGAAACTCCAAGCACTATAATGAAACCATGTACGAAATACCCGTACAGGCAGACTCTCGGTGTGTTATACTAGCCCGATTGAGCCCCTCTCGGTGTGTTATACTAGCCCGATTGAGCATCCGGACTGACCATATCGGTCCGGATATGATCTCGATCGCATCATCCAACTCCATAAGCATGATTGGATGACCCCAGATCAATTCCATCACCCCAAGCAGGTATGGAATACACACGGCCGACCCCGCATGGTCGGTCATTGGCCTAGCTTGCCAAGAAACCGTTCATACCAAGCATTATGGACGGAAAACCCTAAATTAGGGTTTGCGGCATATTACATGTGTCGCAAAACAGTCTCAACCATCCATCTTCGCAGGTATAGATGGAGGGTGTAGATGTAGACTCAAAGGGCCTAGAGCATGTCAACACGATCACCGTGGGCCCGCCTACACACTTGACCAATCGGTCAAAACCAACCATGGTTGGTCGTGACTAAATTGTCACCCAAACAAGAGATGGCGCACGGCTTTGAAAGCCAAAATTAGGGTTTCAAGCCATCACGCGCGTCCATCTTCTCCGGCACGAATGGAGGGTCACAGATTAGATTAAGCAAGGGCCGGTCATACCAAAGATGACCACCGTGGGCCCATCTACCTCCTCATGTGTTCGGCCAAGGCATATCATGCCTAGTTAATCCAAAACGTGCGTCCAAACTAGCATGGCCACGCCTCCCAAACCACAACCGATCTCGACCGCTCAACTTCACCGGATGATTTGAGTGGCTTAGATCACGTTTTCATGGGATAGTCGGTATAGGTGTGAACACCAGCCTACCACCTACACGCTGGTATGATCGACCAAGACCGACCAAGATGGGTCATCTTGAAACGCGTGCCCAAACTTGGGATGTCACGCGGTTTCCAACTCCTTTGCGGCAATGGATTTCTGCCGCAAACTGATCTCAACCACTCAACTTTACCGGTCAAATTGAGCTTACTAGATCGCGCCTTCATGGGACAGTGAGGTATGGACGTGCACACCGGCATGCTGTCTACACATATGCCCGGTCGGTCCTGTCCAAATCCCCTTCCATGCTTGTTTTCGACCAAGCTGAAGAGTGATGCTTGCGCACCTCTTCAAAAACCCTAATATTCATTAACGGTCGCAGATGAGTGTCTCAAAGATCATCTCATCCGTCCAACTTCACCAGCTTGGTTATACAACCCTGGTCAGGAGTTATTTGGTCAGTGAGGCGTCGTTACCCATCACTTTACCACACCATAATGCAGTACCTGCATAAAATACACACGATACTTCACAAGTATCGACTCCCTGAATAACACAGTTATTCAATTCAGCATTACATGCTATCTTTCGTGGATCCACGATCCACACATTCCAGACATCAATCATGTCACAAACTGGGGGATACATACTCGGGGTATTGGTCTCAGCGGTTTACAGCGCGTAAACGCGCCATCACAAGAACGTGTCGAAGTCATGGACGGTTAGAGATGAACAGAGAAGTGGGCAAGACCGGTCGTGTGGCACCGACGCACAACTCCACTACTCCATCACTCCACTTCCTCCACTTCCCACGAGAGACGTGAATAAGGCTCAATGACTTGTATAAATAGGTTCTCCGCCCTATTTCAAAACAACAACACAAGTCCAGACGAGACAGAAAAACCAAGTGTTAATACAAAAACGTATTCAAACACCCAGAGCTTGCTTGCATCAATCACAAGCCTGCTCACCTTTCTAACAAGTCATAAGCAAGGCAACACCTTCACAATCTCAACACCTTCTTCGCTTCCCTCCCTAAGATCAACCCCATCTCCTTTACTTTGTGACCGAAACAAGTCTGGAACGGCCATTTCTTGGTTTAGGCCGGACTTGCACAGATTGATCTCTCGAATCTACAAGCACTCACCGCGCAATGCATTTGTTTAAGGTTTAAATTCATTCCTCATCCACACCCCAAATTACCAAATTCTGCAGGAGTAGTTTTCACCCATAAACAATTGGCGACCATAGTGGGAGGTTGATCTCTCGGTTACACAAAATTGAATTCTCAATTTTTCGGTTTCCATCTCGCAATGTATCCGGAAACCACAGGTGGTTTAGATATCATGGGAAGTATAGTTAGAATGCTGGAGGATGTCTTGACAAATCAAGCCGGTATCACCAGAAGGCAGAACGAGACATTTTGCTCCTTTTGAATGATATAACATCACAATTACAAGAAGGGTCGGCGTGCATCTATTCAGGCAGTGTAAGAAACGCTGAATCCTTAGCCAGGAGTCACAACTTTACCAGTGGAGAGGCAAAAAGAGCGCGTAACCGCAGGAGATTCAGGAAAGATGAACAACATGGTCCAGTCAACAATGAAGAACCGAGGCAACTCCACTGAGGAAAGGACTTGTCCGGAGTACTACAACGTCTACCAGACAAAGAAAGGGAGCCTGCAGCCTACGGAGCCCTGCTAGAGGATTTATATCTCAAGACTCTTGTTGAAGTCCGGAAGACTGTCCAATCCGCGTCGACCTTCCAACCAACTGAAGAAATGCATGAGGAAGGAGAGATCAATCAGGAATGCCTGAATACGGGGATGGGAGCGTTCAATTCAATCACTCAGCGGTGATATTACGACACCTTCCACATCCCTTTACCCAGGCAAGCGATCCGTAGATATGATGGCACTCGCAAATCTTCCAACTTCATCTCCGGAACGTGCTCCACATCAAAACCACGTAGAGACATCACAACGCCCACTAACGCAGGAAAAGCTAGACTCGAAGTACCTACACTTTCCGTTCCCAATGGAAAGGATTTTGGAGTTGCTGGAGACGTGGGTACGAAACAGAGTGGTGGAACTACCTCCTGTATGGCGTCCACCAACCGATCAAGAAGTAATTGACCCGAGAGAGGCTACTTAGGTTGATACAAGTAAAGCTTCGAAAGCAATGGAACTCAGGTCTGGATCAACAATCAATTCTGATGGAGCTAGTGTAGATAACACTCCCGGTGTCGAGGTACCTATCAGTGGAGCTACCGTGGTCAATACATCTCGTGGAGCCGTCACTAGCGGAGCAGGAGATATTCCAGTAGGTGTAACTCCTCCCATCACCAGAGCCAGAGCAGCCGCAAATCCCGGCATCTCCTTAAGTGTAACACCTCCGGTAGTCACCAGAGCAACAACTTCCACTCCTTCATCAGGACGAGGAGCCGGAGGGACGAGAGGAGGACCATCCCCCATTACCATTGCAGACTTGATGGAGAAGCAGGAAGTTCTTGCTAAGACTCAAACGGATATGGCCGCAACTCATGAAGAGGTACTCACTTTTCTTAAGACATTAACTGACCGATTTCCACAAGAGCCGTGACAGCCCCTGGAGCAAAAAAGGAACGCATTCAACGCACCGGAGAAGGTACTTCAGCGGCGCGGACCTCCATGGACCTGATCAAAGAAGCGACATCAGATATGAGCGGTCATGTCATGGAGACTTCTACACTGGGGACTGATCCTCACAACGATCCTCCTCAAGACAACAGTTTCACTATGAACCAGAGGCCGGTGGATCGGGAAGCGGTTTCTCTAGTGGAAAGTTTATGCGAACTTTCACACCTCTCGAAGAATCAGCGCGCGGAGACGTTTTGTTGCAATCAACCAGAGGAAGGTCACGACCGTGCCCTACATGTCACCGCACGCATCAAGGATTCAGAGTTCGACACGACCCTTATCTACACAGGAGCGTCTTCATTACTCTCAAGATTCTCAGGACATCAAAGGTTCTCCCAGGCAAGGTCGTACGGAAGCCTACCACAATGACGGACTTCGAGGGAAACCAAACCAGCACATACGGGAGAAGCTCCGCGGAAAGAATCAAACAAGTTCGTTGCATCCCACTCCCCACGTGGGCGTCAATTCAGGAAGAAGACCGGATTGCATCATTGAGGGCTAGTACCAACGATGCATCTTTGCTGACGAAGCATTCTTCTCCATCCTGTGAAGCCACGACCCACGTTCACACGAAGAGGGAACGAACTTTTATGGAGAGTCGTGACCAGAAAGGGAAAACGGTATACCGACACTGCCATTATCAATTAGCAAGGGAGACTGTTACCCAGTCTCTCCACCTAATGGAATGCTACAACAACAACGAACCACAAGAACAAGTGCTAGATGCTCTACAACAGCTGCAAGAGGGCACCAACTGCACAACTGATGAGATTGAAATCGTTGGGGAATCTCCTAGGCCTATCTCCATCAGCTCAACCTTGGGTACGGATAAACGCACGAAGCTCGTGGAACTTCTCAAAGAGTACCAGGACATATTCGCTTGGAGATATGAAGAAATTCCGGATTTAGATGAAAATTGGTCACCCATCATCTACATGTCATACCTGGATCCAAGTCGGTTAAACAGTTGTAGTTCAGATCAGGTGCCGTATAGACTTCAGAGACTTGAACAGGTGCTGCTCCAAAAATGACCCTCCTTTACCTAACATCGACATGTTAGTAGATTCAACCAGCGGACACGGCATGTTCTCCTCCATGGATGGATGTAGCGGCTACAACCAGATAAGGATGTACGAGCATGACACAAGTAAGATATCTTTTCGAACTCCTCTTGAAAAATTTTATTATACCATACTGCCATTTGGTTTAAAGAATACCGGTGCAACGTATCAACGCTCTATGACGGCAATCTTCCACTGGAGCCAATACCTCAAGGGAGCAGCCTCAAGAAGATAACAATTTCCACCCGTCATATCGAACAAGATCCGGGCGAGTCACTTTATCAGACAGTGGTACATGTCTATCATGCTATGTTGGAGAATCCGCGCTTTTGGTCATCCTCTGAGCATTGAACGCTCATCCACAACAACATATGCCCCGATAGAAAGAAACAGGCCTACCGGTAATGAAGAGCCTCATAATGTTCGTAGGGACATATATCTCACCAACAAAGCGATACAACCTTCACCTTACGTAGCGGTTCCTCAAGCGCAAAAGGAAAACCACCGAGATACAACATCTTGCGCGTCCCCAAACTCCAACTCCAGTACCACATGCACGACTCCCACAATGATGAAACAACGTCCATGATATTCCATACCTGGCTCGAGAACAACCACTACGAACAAACCATGTGAACCACGCTTGGGGACTGAGGCTCAGCATGAAGTTCCTTCACCGTCAGTCAAGGACTTCTTCAACACAAGAAAGATGGTCAGTCAAGAATCATGGAATTCACAAGGGTAAATCGAACTGAAGAGGAAGCCACTTCAACGCTCCCTCCAGCAGAAGTTGCTTCAATGGTCTATTCAAGAGCCGCCTCAATGCTCTCTCCGGGACCCTGTTCGCTTCAGAATCCTGCTTCAACACTCTCTCCAGGATCCACCTCAATGTTCGCACCAGAAACCACTTTAACATCCTCTCGAGCCGTTTCAACACTCAAACTGCATCAATAATCTGCGCGCTCTGGTCAAGTTATCTTTGAAGTCGTCAACACCTCCCGACTTGGCACCACATTATCCCCGAGAAGACATCTCAACAGAGTTCTTTTCTTCATTCTACAATAAAAGACATGAGCAGTACTTGTATAAAAACGCGTGAGATGTGTAGTCACACATGACAGAACACACATTCACTTTGGAGTACACAAGGCTGGTATTGGGTCCAAACACCGGTGTTGATCAAGTCACAAGTCCGGTGTTGATCAAGTCTCAAGACCGGTATTGATCAAGTCACAGGTATCACTCAAGTTTCAAGTCCGGTGTTGATCGAGTCACAAGTCCGGTTTGCTCAAGCTTCAAGTCCGGTATTGCTCAAGCTTCAAGTCTGGTATTGCTCAAGCTTCAAGTCCGGTATTGCTCAAGCTTCAAGTCTGGTATTGCTCAAGCTTCAAGTCCGGTATTGCTCAAGCTTCAAGTCCGGTATTGCTCAAGCTTCAAGTCCGGTATTGATCAAGTCACAAGTCCGGTATTGCTTAATTTTCAAGACCGGTGTTGGTCAAGGGAACGAGGCTGGTATAAAGGTGACATTCAGTCAGGCATACACGATATGGGACCCACGTTCAATCAAGCATATATGGCGGGACCATATTTATTTGCACAACACGGTTCTCTTATGTCATGGGAATCATGTTCACGAAATTCAAGCCCACGTTCGATCAAACAGGCGCAGTAGTAGCCCCACGAACGAAGCAGGCGCAGCAGTCCGTCGATTAGGCACAACCCCACGATCGAGCGAAGCAGGCGCAATAGCCCCTCAACCTAATCAGGCATAACAAGGTCGATCTGGCAAGACCGACATTCAAACGGAGCAAGCACGGAGTGGGCCCTCGACCGAAGCAGACATAGCAAGGTCGACCGAAGCAGGCAAGACCGACATCATACTAGGGGAATGCTCTCCTAGATGCCTTTTGAACGTGACATACTCCAAGGACAGGATGACCCGTCTCTCCCGGTAACATCTAACTTTGTCTCATAAGTTTTATCTTTAATCTGTCACCATCTTATGCCTACCCCACAATAGTGTAACCATTGTGTGCTAGGCAGGGGACTTAATGTTGATGGTGGATTTTCATTCAAGGTTAAATTTGTAAAAAACCATAAAAAATCATGCGCTGACATCTTGTAAAAGATAAAGCCATTTATAAGTGTTGGATACTCCCTCACTTAATTCACCAGGAATGGAGCATGTAGCAACAATCCCATTCTCGTGAATACATGAAATTCCTCCGAGGTTGGAGCATGTGGCAACAATCCCTTCCCGTGAATTTCATATCAGCCTTGTATTTCCGGTACTCATTATCGGTGTGGCATGACGATCGAGTGTTACTCTTACGAGTAACACGAACCTCCAAGCACTATAATGAAACCATGTACGAAATACCCGTCTGCAGCCGACTCTCGGTGTGTTATACTAGCCCGATTGAGCCCCTCTCGGTGTGTTATACTAGCCCGATTGAGCATCCTGACTGACCATATCAGTCCGGATATGATCTGATCGCAGTCATCCAACTCCATAAGCATGATTGGATGACCCCAGATCAATTCCATCACCCCAAGCAGGTATGGAATACCCAAGGCCGACCCCGCATGGTCGGTCATTGGCCTAGCTTGCCAAGAAACCGTTCATACCAAGCATTATGGACGGAAAACCCTAAATTAGGGTTTGCGGCATATTACATGTGTCGCAAAACAGTCTCAACCATCCATCTTCGCAGGTATAGATGGAGGGTGTAGATGTAGACATGTCAACACAATCACCGTGGGCCCGCCTACACACTTGACCAATCGGTCAAAACCAACCATGGTTGGTCGTGACAAAATTGTCACCCAAACAAGAGATGGCGCACGGCTTTGAAAGCCAAAATTAGGGTTTCAAGCCATCACGCGCGTCCATCTTCTCCTAAGACGAATGGAGGGTCACAGATTAGATTAAGCAAGGGCCGGTCATACCAAAGATGACCACCGTGGGCCCATCTACCTCCTCATGTTTTTCGGCCAAGGCATATCATGCCTAGTTAATCCAAAACGTGCGTCCAAACTAGCATGGCCACGCCTCCCAAACCACAACCGATCTCGACCGCTCAACTTCACCGGATGATTTGAGTGGCTTAGATCACGTTTTCATGGGATAGTCAGGTATAGGTGTGAACACCAGCCTACCACCTACACGCTGGTATGATCGACCAAGACCGACCAAGATGGGTCGTCTTGAAACGCGTGCCCAAACTTGGGATGTCACGCGGTTTCCAACTCCTTTGCGGCAATGGATTTCTGCAAAAACGATCTCAACCACTCAACTTTACCGGTCAAATTGAGTGGCCTAGATCGCGCCTTCATGGGACAGTGAGGTATGGACGTGCACACCGGCATGCTGTCTACACATATGCCCGGTCGGTCCTCTCCAAATCCCCTTCCATGCTTGTTTTCGACCAAGATGAAGAGCGATGCTTGCGCACCTCTTCAAAAACCCTAATATTCATTAACGGTCGCAGATGAGTGTCTCAAAGATCATCTCATCCGTCCAACTTCACCATCTTGGTTATACAACCCTGGTCAGGAGTTATTTGGTCAGTGAGGCGTCGTTACCCATCATTTTACCACACCATAATTCAGTACCTGCATAAAATACACACGATACTTCACAAGTATCGACTCCCTGAATAACACAGTTATTCAATTCAGCATTACATGCTATCTTTCGTGGATCCACGATCCACACATTCCATACATCAATCATGTCACAAACGGGGGATACATACCGGGGGTATTGGTTCTGGCGGTTTACAAGCGTGCGGCGTGCAACGCGCCATCACAAGAACGTGTCGGAAGTCATGGACGGTTAGAGATGAACAGGAGAAGTGGGCAAGACTGGTCGTGTGGCACCGACGCACAACTCCATTACTCCATCACTCCACTTCCTCCACTTCCCACGAGAGACGTGAATAAGGCTCAATGACTTGTATAAATAGGTTCTTCGCCCTATTTCAAAACAACAACACAAGTCCAGACGAGACAGAAAAACCAAGTGTTAATACAAAAACGTATTCAAACACCCATAGCTTGCTTGCATCAATCACAAGCCTGCTCACCTTTCTGTTACAAGTCATAAGCAAGCCAACACCTTCACAATCTCAACACCTTCTTCGCTTCCCTCCCTAAGATCAACCCCATCTCCTTCACTTTGTGACCGAAACAAGTCCGGAACGGCCATTTCTTGGTTTAGGCCGGACTTGCACAGATTGATCTCTCGAATCTACAAGCACTCACCGCGCAATGCATTTGTTTAAGGTTTAAATTCATTCCTCATCCACACCCCAAATTACCAAATTCTGCAGGAGTAGTTTTCACCCATAAACAGTTGTATAAAGATTTTGCAAAGGTATTGATGTTGCGATATTCTGATCCTACATCTTGCCTCTTCTCATGTCTTCTCTGTGAAGGTGAAAATGATATGAGAATTAAAGTTTCAGAATTCCGCAACTGCTCATTTTTCCATATTCTTTTGTATTGACATGATTCTATACTTTTACGCAGAATTTATTACGCGTATCTCTTCTTCCATCCATTTCTTGACACGTCCTTTTCAACCGCTGTTTCTCAACCATTCACGTCTACTCTTCGCATTAAATGTGCTTATCTTCTCGAGAATTCTTCTCTCTATATATATTTTTCTCATTCTTCTCTTCTTCTTTTTTACTTTCCTTCTTATCTTTTCTGCAACTTTTCTTCACCGTTTCTTCGTAAATTCCGCTCCTGCTGCTGTAAATTTGCTTGTTTCTACTTCTTTTGATCTTTAATTTTTTCTTCATTCCCATACTTAAAATGCCTCCAGTTGGTCGTAAATATGAAACTTCACTTGAAAGAATTCAGAAAGATCTCAAAGAGAAGGGTTTCACATTAGCCACCATTCCCAATCAAGAAGCTAAATCCATTATTTCTGCTAAATTGTTTTCTGATCATCATTGTGATGATAAAGAAATCATAGTTTCGCTTGGTCAGATTCTCGCTGGCCTTCCCATTCCTCTTTATGATCCTAACCTCCCTTTGTTTTATGAATTTCTTGCTCATGCGAACTTCTCGCGAGCCATCTACCAATTGAGTGGGGACTGCATTCGTTTAATTCTTGAATTCGCTAACCGTGGTGCTGGTAAAGGGTCTCTTTATCAAAAAGAAGCTAGGGATCCAAATTTTAAGGATTTGGAAATATTCTCTGAAAAATATACAATAGAGAGCTTCTTTGAAAATTATGAATTAATACCCATGAAGAAAGATAGTACTCGCTGGGGTGTCCGCTTGAAGAGAAAAGATAACATTGTTGATGATAAAGTACTTATGCAAGATATTGATTGGCATTCTGGCAAGAATAATACTCCTCGTCACTCTAAAGATGACAGATGGTGTGTCTTTCCACTAGTTTTGAAGGGGCCTTATATTTCAGGTTTAAATGTGCTTCCTGCGAATCTTGCTACTTATCAACCTTGGGCATTTAATTGGCCCGAGAAAGAGAAAAAGGTATATCTTCAAATCTTGCTCACTTCATAATCTTTCATTTATAGTTATTTTCTTGTTCCCTAATTCTTGCGAAAATTTTAGATTAAAAAGCTTAGATCAAGCTACAACAGGACTGGGAAAGCTAGCACTTTATCTGCTCTACGCTCCATCACGGATGAAGTAAGAAACATTATCTTTATTTTTAACAATATTGTAGCCTCTGTTTCTTATCTTCATTTGTGTGCGAAGATTGGTGTTGTAGTTGTAGGATCAGAATATCGCAACATCAATATCCTTGCGAAATCCTTGAACGACACACTGCGAAGATATCGCAGATTGGTAATAAAAATGACGCAACGGATGACGACAGCCTGAACACGAGAAAGATGTGAAGACCTAGCGAGATTTAGGAGTGTTGCGAGATTTAACATTTATATACTTGCGAGAATATCGCAAGCCAGATCCGAAAATAAAGGACGACTTTTAGTTTGTCATCCACTATGTAATGTCCTATATAAAGAGCCGAACAGGCTTAAGGAAGAGAGAGATCTTTTTAGAGTAGAGAGAAAGTTTTGAGGAGAGAGAAAGTCTAGAGTAGCAATTATATTCTTGATTTCACTTCCTTCTTGTAAAATTTCTAACTCAATTAATAAAAAAGATTGATTATTGATCTTAAAGATGTGTTGAATATTATGAATTCTTGTGAGGGATGTATTGTAGGATTTCCTGCAACTACATAATGGCGCCAGAAACATGGATTGATTGAAGATTGATATTGTGATTTGAAAGAATTTGGAATAATAGGAAAGGAATTTCATATAATTTTCAACAATTCACTAAGATTGAAAAATGGCTAGAAGAAGACGTGCATCAAAACAACCAACAACTGTTAGAAGGAGTAGGAGACTTGTTGGAGAAGGGAGAGATGAAATGGAGGAATCTTCAAGAATGAACATAAGGAACAATGGAGAAAATCAAGTTCAACCACCAAGTCAACGTACCCCAGTACAAAATAGGACTGTGGATTATGACAGAGTGAGTGTACATACTTGGCGATCTGATTCTGTAGATGAAATGAGTGAAGAACAGCAATTAGGAAGCAATGGACGAGGGGAGAGAGACCAAGAAGTAATTAGAGAAATAATTCATGGAAATGAAGAGATCGCAGCGTTAGAGGAAACAATATTGTCTCTTCTATATCCGTGGTGGAAATAACAAAATTCAAAGACTTGATCAGCCACAAGAAACTTATGGAGGTCAGAGGCAAAACTATCATAGAGGACAACGAAATCATAGGATAATATGGGAAGAAATCAAGATGCCGCCACTGAATGCTAGTGTGGAGAAAATATGGGAAGCTATAATTTTGATGGAAAACATACCATCGCCATGGAACATGGGAAGTGAACCACCTCCGAGCGACAGAAGTCATGAATTTTGTTCTTATCACCATTTTCATGGACACTCAACAAATGATTGCAGAAATATAAAAAGAATCATCCTCGAATGATAGACCAAGGGAAACTAAATCATTTTCTAAAAACCAATCTCGGTCTCAACCATTACCACCACCGCCAGAAATTCGCAGAGTAAATACAACAAAAGGAGGAGAAACATTTGTAATAGAAGTTGGAGCAAAGGCAAAGAATCTGTTTTGTAACTCTATCGTACATTCTTACAAGACAATTGAAGATTTTCATGATAACACTCTCAGTAGGGTTTTCGCAAGAGATACTGATAATAGAGAAATAATGAACATTGCGAAGACATCGCCACTGAAGGAATGGCAAAAGCAGATTATTTCTTTTACCGCAGAAGAATTTCTTGAGGATGGAGAGATGCATGAAAACCCATTAGTGGTAAGATTGGAGATTAACCCAAAACCTAGTGATGATGAAGATGATGAAGCTGAGAATTCATGGGAAATCAATAGAATTTTGATCGATACAGGAAGTTCTGTGAATATCCTTTTTTATCACACTTATAAAACTATGGGAGGGAAAGATGAAGATCTAATACCTTCAACTTACAAAATTTATGGTTTTAATGGAACTGTAAATAAGCCTAAAGGAGAAGTTCATATGCGAATTCCACTGAAAGGACTGTCCTCTGAAATTTTATTCTGTGTAGTTGATGTAGAATCACCCTACAACGCTTTGATTGGACGACCTTGGTTACATGAGATTTTAGGTGTGGAATCGACTTTCCATTAATGTATCAAATTCCCTCATCCAAGTGGTATTGGCATCATAAAAGGAGATTGGATTGAAGGAAAGAAGTGTTATGAAACTGATATAGAATCTTGTGAAGAAAGAGCTGCGAAGAAGAAGAATTGGAAACACAGCATCAAAGATAAACAAAATAGTGAAAGATTGATGGTAGATACAATAGAACAGAGAGAAGAAGAAACTCTGCGAAGCCAAGGCATATTGAAGATAAGAAGTGGCGTAGGCTTCGCAACAGACAAGAAAATGACAGAAAAATTCAAAGATGCAGAGGCAGAGAGGAGCAGAAGTAAGAGACTTAAAGAGTGAATGTATTTGTTGATTTTATGACTGAGAAGAAGGGAAGATGTTTGGTCGATCTTAAAAAAATAAAAAATAAAAAAATAAAAAAAATTCTGTATTGGCAAAAGAGTTGCAAAGATGAGATTGCGAAATTGTAAAAGAGCCGATATGCAGAAGAAGAAAATATCTTTTATGAATTACAAAGATGAGATTGCAAAATTACAAAAGAGCTAATATGCAGAAGAAAAAAGAAAACAATCAGAAAGGGGCGAACCTGCTATGGCGTACACCCTAGTTCGCGAAATCAAAATTTCGCAGGAGGCAAATGTAAGACCTAAAGTACGTCATAAAAGGGGGTACCTGTTGACATGGCTCAGGGAAAAGGTTACACCGCCCTTGGAACCTGAGTCATGGATATTTGGGGTCAATAAATCCCATCCAGGAGAGGTACCTCGGATTTTCAACCTAAGCTTATGACTCAGGTTGGACGACTGAGGGTCTCTTCTAAGGAGTCAGCATCTGATCAAGGCGCCGAGGTACACGGTTGAGCCAAGAGTGCCTGGGGCATTTGAAGTGTCTCGGCCATTCTTGGCAAGTCTTGACTTATGCTGCACTCGGACCGAAGAAAACTCCACTTAGGGTGCAGTCTCGTAACCATAAGCCCTATAGGAAAAAGGGATAAGAGGCTGCGAAAACAATTGGTTGTTGTTAAGACCGGATAGGAGGAGCTAGCCTTGTATGGCAGAAGTACGCCTCCTTGAAGGGGCAACCAGGGGGAAGATAAGGGCGGCACCCTCTATTAGGGAGCTGATAAGTGTCTTAAGACGCAAATGTCATGAGGCTTTTTACTCACGGGAATATCAAGGCTTGTCATATTTGTGCAACAATCCTGAAGAGGCAATAATACAAAAGAGAAGATAAGACGAGATCAATGGGTCATTACATGCAAGTGTAAAGACGTCCTGCGATTTCGTCGCAAGACGGCAATGTCATGGGGCTTTATGTTCGCAAGAATATTTAGGCCTGTCATATTGTTGCATGAATAATATCATGCAGAGGCAACAATACTAGAGAAATGATAAGACAAAATCAATGGGTCATTACATGAAAGTATAAAGACGTCCTGCGATTTTGTCGCAATGACAAGAGGTGGAATAATAAGACCTTTAACTAGGAAGTCAAAATAAGACCACATAAGAGAAAAAGAAAAAATGAAATCTTGGAAGAAACCAAGAAATACTTACTTGCGAAAATTCAGCAGCAACAGCTGCGAGATTGAGGCATGAATACATATCACTATTCGAAAGTAACTTGCTCAATCTTTCATTTGAATGCAAATAATAGAGGCAAGTATGGGAATGTATAGAATAAAAGCATATTATTTGTCTTCATATGATAGATTTACGCACTCATAAAATGAAAGGTTGATAATATATTGATTAATTATATTGCAAGAAAGAATTGTTCTTTTAACATGTGCAGAAAGGGGCAACAAAGGTAGAGCTTGTATTTGAAGATCCAAGAAATTCGCAGCAAAAGATTACAAAAAATAGAAGATTAAAAGAATGAATGTACAGATATTACAAAAAGAGAAGGAAGAAAGTAGAACTATTTCTCGTTTGATTCTTCTTCTTCATCATCTTCATCAGATCCTTCTACTTCTTCATCTCCATCAGATTCCTCTTCTTCACTAGCATAACTGTCAGAGATATCCTGAGAAGGCACATTCTTGGGGATTTTTTCAAGAAGGCAAGGATATGCGGAATGAGGGATACTATTGTCGTCGCAGACCATCTTAATAGTCTGATTGCGAAAAAGAGTAGCATCATTCTTAAAATTCGCAACAGTAATCTATGGTTGCCTCTTCAATCTAGAATATTTATCATCCCGAGAAGAAAGGTTCTTTGCGAGCTTCTCCTTCTCAGACTCAAGTTCTTCAACTCTTTTACGAAATCTCTCTTCAGCTTCTGCGAACATGTGACAATGAATCAGTAACTCAACGACAATTTCATGAAAGACAAACAGTTAAATAAATAAGAACAATTAACAACCTTCTCTGTCAGAAATCATATCCCTAACCAAGGCCGTATGCTCAGCTTGAAGACTAACGTTAACACCTAAATTATTTCTCGCATCATCTAGAACTTTCGCAGCCCAAGCGAATTCATCGTCATTATTTATGAGAAGAAGGGAGCGAATTTGATTCTCTCTTTCGCTAAGTATAGCATTTTTGCGGATAGATTCATCTCGTTCAATTTGAACCTCAAGAAGAGTCTTTTGGAATTTCGCTAATGCTTGAGCACCTTGTCTAGCGATGCGATCTTTATCATCTATGAGATCACTGATTTTGGTCCTTAAAGTATTAATTTTTTGTTTAGAATTAAGATAGAGACGCTTAAATTGGTTGGCTAAACCTAAACTAGATCTATGATCAATTTCTAAGAGGCGATATTTGGATTGAAGTTCATTTAGAGGAAGAGATTTAATCTTGTCATTTGAAAAATTGTTCAAAGAATTGTTGAGGTGATCAAGAAGAGCATTGTTATCCATAGGGTCAGGGAATGATTGAAGAAGAATGGCTTCATCAGAAAGGTTATAGACGTCTGCGAAAATGGTAAATCAGATGAGGGAAGATAATGAGAGAACAAAACGAAGGAAAAGAGAAAAGTCTCATACCATAAAGTTGTTGGTTGGCACTTTCAAGACCAGATATCTTATTCTTCTGAGTGAAAGAATCAGCTTCTAATTGCTTAGTCTTCTCGCGAAGAGTAGCAGCTTCAGCTTCCAGTTCTTCAGCTCTCTTGCGAAGTTGAAGATTCTTCTTTTAAAGACAATGTAATACCAATAATTCTTCTTCTTATAAATAAGTTTCAATTGTCTACTAATTCTCTCAACTGAGAAGAAATATAGACATAGCATTTTACTCATTTTAGGATGACGAATCATATTGATCATGGTAATGGTGATGTAAGTGATGGATATGAGAGTAGTGTGCAGATACTCCCTCCTTCTTCTCCTGAACCACCAATTGAGATTAGTGATGGTGAAGGTAGTGAGGGTAGTGTTAGTGAAGGCTTTTCCTAGTTCGAATGTACCAGCGCTACTTTTCCGGTGAATGGATGGAAATTGTGGGTACAGTTTCCACCGAGTTTCAAGTTGGTGCAGTAGGAGGTGCTATGATTGTTCATGATAAGAAGGGTGAGAAAGTTAATAGGGGATAGGAAGTTAGGTAGGTAAGGTTTTCAAAAAGTGTTATAGATTTCTGGCTTAAAGTTGATGTAATCTTGACTTGAAATGAACTCTTGAAATAGTAATGATCTCTTTCTTTTAATGAAAATGTTATCTTAAATCGTTATAGTAGTTTAGTAAAATATTGAAGGTGATCATGGGAGGATTAAAAGGATATTACTGGGCATGTCTGAAAAACTTGCACTCTTGCTACAGTTTTGACTACCCCAGATGATATCGGGATATCATCTCTTGATCATCATGAGGATGAAGAAACTGAACCAAAAGATTATCACGTCAGGCCGAGTTGTGAGCAGTTTGCTCGTCCTAACTCCGGTTAGCGAAATTCTGGTTTTACCCCATAATGTACTTATTAAGATGGGGTAGTTATTGTAAAGGTTTGTTTCTATTTTTTTTATGTTAAATATTATGTCTACTAAATTTCTGAACTCAGGATCATATATCTGATCCCTGGTGAAGAAATATTGTAATAAATTATGATCATAACATCTCATGTGGTTGAGCTTGGTCCAATCCTACGATGTCGTAAGATCATTATAAATTATGAGTCTTCTATTTCTGAATGTCAATCCATTATCTTGTGCTCTGAAAATTTTTCATTGAGCTAAGAATAAGATAAATCATCTTATAAAATTTGATAATTTTATCAATTTTTGAATTGACACAGAAATCAACATTTTAGTATGGTTGTATCCTCTAATGCAAATTTTTTTTTATAAAAACATAAAATAAAATTGGAAGTTCCACACCCGAACCCGGTCAATCCCATTAGGGTTTTATTAAAAGAGTACGCGTACTCCCATACTCCTTCTTCCGTGAGTTCACAAACAAGATTAAAAGTTGAGGTTAGGGTTTCCGAATCGGTGTGATGTCTTCATGAATTGAGTTGTTATTCGCAATTCTTAAAGAAGGAGCAAATCAAGCAACCATCTTTAAAAGGAGCTATTCAAGTAAGATCAAATCTTTTCTATTTGTGGTTTTATGGCAAGAACAAAAGGATTTAGTAAAAAACTACCTAAGAAAATTCCTGAAGAACCTAGGGTCCGTTTTATTGACACATATTGTAATGAGACTTTTGAAAGAATTGAAACTAGAGAAATTATTCTAGAAAATAAATTAGAAGAAGGGTATGTTCAAACAGAAGATCTAGTCTGTTTAGATGAATATGATCTAGGAAACATCTGTAGTGGCCTTGGGAGAGGTTTTGATATTCTTACTAGAGTATTTTATGTGAACATGTATGATGTTAATCTCGATAAGATGAGATTTAAATCAATGATTGGGTGAGGAAAGACTGTTGTTAATCGAGATTTTATCTCGGAACTCACAAACATTCCTCTTGGTAACATTCAACTTCCAAGACCTAAGAAGAAAAACCATCCCTTGAAACCATTTCTCTTGAGATTTGTGGGAAGAATGTTGGTTGGAAAGATGGGAAGCTTCCTACTTCGGAGCTTAGCATGCCTCTTAAGGTTTTTGGTAAGTTGGGTATCCCTAACATTTGTCCATCCAAAATTGGGGATGCATATTGGAGTCATGATTTTGCAGAGTTAGCTTATTTCCTTAAAACGGGAATTAAGAATCTTGACATATGGGGGTTGATCATTTCTCAAATGGTATCAATGACGGTATCCAAGAAGATATTAGGGTTTCCTTGTCTCATTGGACGCATCTGTGAAGAATTTGACATCGATCCAATTGGGAACTTCATTGGAGATCCCACTCTAGTTCATGAAAGTACATTCAAATGTATGAGAACGAACGAGAAAAAATAAAAAGGGCTTCTATTTCACCTCTTGGCGGTTCTTGTGATCCAAAAACCTTGAGTCTTCTTCAACGAATTCACAAGGATGTTTGCAAGATCAACTCCAAGGTAAAAAATATGCAAAAACAATCAATTATGTATGATTGCTATAAAATTTCCCGACATCAAGGACAAAATAGACAAGATTCAAGCTTCTATGGGTGATTCCGATGATGATGAACATGAATAATCCCTTGACTATTTTTCTTTTGTTATATAGGAAACTTCTTTTGTGATTTTATTCTTGAGAAGGATAACTAGTGTTTGGTATAGCAAAGATTGTGATTACACATAGCTATTTCCAACGTTTTTCATCTTGCATGTTTTTAGATTCATTTTTTAAAATTCTAGAGTTGTTGGAAGATGACTTGCAGTATGTAATCATTACTGGTTTAATTATTGCAAAAATCTTATGAAATATTTGTTCTTTTACGTTCTCGTGAATTAGCTAATATTTCATATATGCTCAGAAGTTAAATCTATTATGTTTTTCATAAAAGTAAAAAAGAACAAACTCTTTGAGATTTTTCTCGCAATATTGATCTTTTTTTTATCACACTTTTGTGTTTTGCTGCTTGACACACTCCATAAGATTCTCTTATGTTGAGTAAAATCGAGTAAAATTGTCTCGTTGTTCGTAACTAGCCTTGAGATCAATTTATGTTGACACTATGTATACCAATCCTTGTGATTTGTTAATGTCCGCAAAAATCCTTTTTTTTTTTTTCACAAAAGTAAGGTCACTCATGTTGTTCTCTTGGGAATGACATTTTAATGGGGGAGAGTTCTTAAATGAACTTGTGCTTAACTATTATATCTTTGTGGGGAATGTGGCTGTGGAATTATAAAGGGGATGCTTGTATCTTTTTAATCCCCTAGGATGAGCGCTAAGTATTTATACTATGTGAAATCATCTGAATAAGTTGATATGAGAAGTTGCATTTTAACTATGTTATTATGTAGTATCTCCATCCTCCTTAAACTTGAGATATCTTTTGGTTGTATTCATTATGATCCCGCGATTTTCGTGCCTTTGTTAATTTTATTTACAAAAAGGGGGAGAATTATTTAGTAAGTTCATACTTCATACATATGGTTTACGGGTCATTATGTAAAGGGGAGTGAATCATTTAAGCAATATGTTTACCTATTATACAAAAGATGTAAGTATTGATTAAGGGGGAGAAACATATCATTGTAGTATTACTTCAGAGTTGAGATACAATTGAACATTGGAGAGAATATATTAACATTATGTTTCTGTATAACAACGAATGAGAATATTTGTTTTCAAAAAGTTATTATCGCTATGGAATCGATTCTTCAACAGCAACGATGCTGAGTTGAACACGTTCAGAATCATTGCAACTTGAAATAACTAAGAGTTCAAGGAGAGTTGTAGAAACCAAGGAAATAAAGAAGACATGGTGGATCGAGAAGTTTTTTCAAAACTTTATTTTTGTTATCCATATGTATTAAGTAGTTTTGTCACTAAAATTGACAAAGGGGGAGATTTTTAGAGCATTGCTCGGTCGAACTCACAAGTGTTGTTATATCAAGCTTGTTGTCAAATTTAGTTTTCAAAAATATATCTTGATTTCTAATCTACAATTAGTTAAGTCTCGGTCTAGGATAGAGGTAATTGAGAAACGAACCAATCATCATTTGCGTTCTACCGTTTGAAGCGAAGATCAACCGAAGCTTTTGGCGAACTTCATCAACAAAAGGTAAGTGAAGACTGAACCACCTATTTCTCAAGTTATATTCACCTTTCTATCCTTGAGACGATTGTCGCATAACTGATTAGACTAACTTGCATAGACAAGAATTTCGAGTCGAGAACTAATTATTTAGTTTATGAATTTCTCAAAATATAATGACCAAGCTTAATGAACATTTGTTCATACTTGATCAAATTTCGGTGGAGAACAATTTATTGTTCGGAACCAAATCATGATTCAAGTTTACCATTCAAAAATATCCTGGAACAGTGATATGTGTCATTGATGTTATTCAAGAATGTTTCGAATTGATTTAGAGAAATATAGAACTACTATATTCGGAATACAAGACAGTGCTATCAGTCTTACAAACTGAGTGAATTTTTATATGTCTAAAGCCGTATTACATGTACTTGTATACGTAGTGGGGTAGCTATATATCGACTTTCAGATTTGTGTGGTATGCATATTCGTATGTACATCATGGGAAAATCTGTTTGTTTCGTGATCCGGATATGTATGCATATTCGTATGTAAACCATTTTGGAATTGTGGTAAGGGAACCGGGTTAAAATAATCAAACCGGTATGCGAGTCAATACAGTTATATGTTCTAGAACCAGTTAGTACCCAAACCGGTACGTGAACTATAAAAGTTTGTGAACTCCGGAACCGGGAAAAATCTTAAGTTTGCAAACAGGTATGTGAACTGAAAAAGTTTTGTCAACTCGGAACTTTGAGTTGAACCTATGTTTGCAAACCGGTACGTGAACCGCAAAACTTCTATCAACCCTGGAACTCGGTTATTGCTTATAAGTTTGCAAACCGGTCCACGTACCGTGACTCAGCCGACTCACGAACGATCCAAGTAATTGTACCTTGTACATTTACCAACTATGTCGATTATGATTCAATTGCAATTAAATTATTTCTATGAAGTAATTTGCATTTGATCAATTCTGTAATTAACACTAGACTCATTTGATCACATGATTGTGACTCAAGATTAATGTCTTAGTGAACATGAAAATGAGTGTTAAGCTTTTAAAGTTCAAATCGGTTAGTTTCGTCTAACCATGTTGAACATAATCTTTATACACGTTTCAGTTACAGTTTACCTAACCAAAGTGTATATCTTGTATATGTGAATAAGATTTAAAGCTTTCATCTAACGGTGGATATTGTTTGCCTGGTTCTGATAGGATTTGGGAAAACCCTATATATAATAACCGCAATCGCACGGTGTCTAACTAGTAGACAGAGGCAAGTACAAGTCGTTTCCACAGGGAGCGGTGGAAATACTGTAATCGATATCTCTGATAAATTAACCAACAATGATGTTTTTGGATTTTTAAAGAATATAAATGAAGAAAATAAATTAAACTAATAAAATGAATCCAATGGAAGAATCGGTAACCAGGGTTTTATTGGTATCCACCACTATTTCCTTGCAATTACTGAAATGAAACATAATTATGAATATGTGTTTATTGTTCGTTCTATTGACATCACCTATTATATATATTAGAGTCGCAAATATCACTGGTATACCCTAAGCATGGCACATCAAAAGACTAAATCCAAGCATGAACCATCAAATTGCATCAGCGAGAAAGTCATACGAAACTAAATATAGATTCACAAATTCTATATGGCTTTTCTAAGCATAACCCATCAAAGATTTTAACGAAGCATGGATCATCAAATAATAAGACAAATATATTTGTAAAACTATCAATTACGCACATAGGTTTTTGAAACCGGTGAAGCAACAACTTATATTTTCGATCAACCAATAAACATTATTCAAGAATTAATTAATCCAAATCATGATGGTCTGATGCTATATAATCAATTGAAATTAGCCTAATACGCAAAATGGTTTCAACCATAAACCCTAGTAACAAAAACCTCTAGCAAGACATAACTATGGGTTTCTTAAAACCTATAAAAAATGATAATCAAGAGAGAAAAGACTAAACCAATAGCGTCGTCTTCTTCCCTATCTACGCTTCAATGATTTTCACGACGGCTTCTTCTCCGATTGTCAGGAAAATCCTACCAACAGTACTTCCGCCGCCTCCTTAAACTTCAGCCGAAAACTCCCCAAACCGGCCTCTTTTGTCTCTCCAAACTTCAAAAGATATATAGTGCTGCTCAAATCAACAGGTCCAAGCAGAGTGCCCAAAGCCCAAATCCACACAAAGACCCATTTTTCCAAATCCAAATCTTGCATGTCCGTCCACAGCTCTACCAAGTACTCGAGATTCCATTGGTAGACAGATAAAGATGAAACGACAATCATGAGCATCATCCTTCAGCCAGTCCATCTGCTTCAATCATGGCAGCAAGTACCTCCAAGAACTGGTGCATATACCCAAGGAAGGACCACTGCATGCATCAATTATTTCCTTGCTTTACCCGCTGATTTCTCTAGCATCTTTGACACACCCAATCCAGCTAACAAACGGACCCTCAAATCTGATGTCGTGCAATCACCTTCACTGCTCACACAAAAACCCTTGAATCCAACTCCATCTTCTGTCCTTCTGATCTTCTTCTTTGCATCTCAACAACTGCCAATCTTTCCCAGCCGAGAACTAGGAGCTGCTAATTAAACTCCGTTCCAAACCACTGCCAACTGCAGACTCCGAGCAACATTAATATTCAGTAATCTCATCCCATGCGTTCATGTCTTCTCCTCCCTGCATAGCTAACATACTCTCTCAACCAATCTCTGTCTCAATGGATGAACTCCATTACCACAATCACCACTCAATACTTCTTGACTTGCGAAGAGTTGTTGCCATGATGACGACTTCCATTCTCTGAACCTAGTTGAACCGAGTAAGTATTCACCAATAGCTCCGAGCTCAGCCAACTACTACCCCTGACCATCAAACCTCAACTCCTTCCAACTGACCACAACCAATTTCTGTCCACCTCATCGTCTGTAAATAGGCATCAACAACTCCACCAACAAATACATCCAATACCCATTGGAGACTAGAGAAAAATCAACACTTCCGTTGCAGTAATCACCGTCCGCATTAACAACCTTGGCCACAACAACAACTTCTTTCTCTCAGTTTCTATCTCTTAATCATCACCGTTACCGATTGCAATATGTTATGTCGGAATCCGATCACCACTCTTTCCCACAGAATCTGCATTTCTCTATGAAGTCTGTCGTATTGTGAAATAAATGTTGGAAAATGGGTTCATATAGAGGATGAAATAAACACAAAGAAATTGTTATACTCATGACTTTCAAGGCTCGAATAGATTTATTTTAGACGATTATTTCTACCCTCCCAATATCAACTGGCGATTGCAATAGGTATGCGAAATAATGCCTTCAGGATACAATGAAAGCCCTACAACAGAGAAATTGGATTCAAGGTTTGCACCCCTTGACCCAACCAAGAACACACGAGAGAAGTTTTTGATGATACTTTAGAAAGAGAGAAAACAGGTTGAATTGATTGTTTAGAATGGGAGAATACCTTCACTACTTATAAGGATACTTATGCCTATTGGAGATGCTTCTTCTCTTCCAAAAGACACATAACTATTGGGAATTGTTGTGTCTTTTATGAACCATCACACCTATTAGAGGTGTCTCTTCATCTCCAACTAACATCCATTGTGTCTATTCAACACAGAACGCTCCTCCGTCGTAGCGACAAACCAAAAATGAAAACCGATTTATTTTCTATGTTATTGAAAATATCTAACAATCTCCCCCTATTTTCAAAAACCAAAACAGAAAATAAAGTAAAACTTACAAAACAAGAGTGGCTGCATCACTCAAGTGACTGCCTACGTACCCGAGTGGGATCAAGCCAACGTAGTTCAAGCAAAGTTGGGAATAAGCATCATCGTTGAAAACAATACATAAATGATAAGTATCTTTTGGATTTGAACTTTCACTTAGTGTAAGAAATTCAAAGCCTTATCGAGGTTCAGTGGTGAAACTAGTCTTGAACCAAGTATACCCCATGTGATAAAACCGGAATCTCCACACATATTTATTTCATAAAATCATGTGTTATGTAGCTTAGCACGTTAATGGCCATGTGCTTATATCCTGGATTCTTGAGTCTTCTTTAGAGAACGGTCTTCTTCTCTTAGGAAACGGCCTAATTTCCATACTCATATAGGTAAGTCTCCAAGGTGTTTCTGCGATACACCTGTAACTAATTATAGAATCATTAAGGATTTATATCCATCCTGTTTTCTTACAGAAACCAACACTAATTAGAAATGGGAAGTTTTATATTAGTGCTCCATAATCTCTATTCATAACTTGTTGGTACCACATTGAACCTTGCTTATCTTTTTCAAAACATAGGTTGAGTTTCTGCTATGGGAGATCAACCTTCCTTCACAGACCTTAGTCCCATTTCTTTATACTTCATTGAAAACATTTCCTTTGGGAGACTTTCCATAAATAGGTATGCCAAGTTTTTCTCCGTTTCAATGGCTAACTGCAATTGCTCATTTCTTGAGTAATTGACTTACCGTTCAATGTACAAGACTTGTATGTCTTGACTTTTCATTATAAGTCTTTGTTAGATACGTTATAGATCATAGCCTGATTCACAATTATTCAAGACCGCTTGAGATGGCTTCTTCAAAAAATGGGATCTCTACAAGTTATGTTCTAAGCCATTCCTCCTCATTAATTGCATCTACTCGTGCAATCAATTCTGAAAACATTAGTAAAAATGTTTCTATTTGATTTTACAAAATAATTGTAACTTCTTTAGTGATCCTAATTAATATTTACGGTTAATTCACAAGAAGTCATTATAGACTTGCATACACTAGAGGCATAGAAAATTTGTAGGCAATTTACTTGGTATTTCAACAAGCACATTATTACGATGAGTAACTCCTCTACTCATGTCCAATCTTCTACAAATTTATACCCAAAAACATAGACAATGTCTATTTAACATTTTACATTATGTAATGCAAATGTTCATAATTTATGCATCGGTAATATCGTAACACCTCATCGTTGGATATTTGGTCGCGCGCCCAATCTTCTAATATGTTTACGTTACATATTAAGCGGAATTTCACTTTTCTTTCAATGTCATTTAAGACATTCCAATTTCCATATTATGGAACCTATAATTCTTATCGCAAGAATTATGCTCATATCGTGCAATTGTTATATCGACAATAATGACAATCTTGGTTGTAAAATAGCTTGACAGCCGGAAATTTTATGACATTGTCATATAAATTTCTCCCACCGTTTGCGACAATTCTTAAATGCAGAAAAGCAACTAATTGTCGTAAAAAACAATTGCTTACGGACCTGAATATTACTTGTTTGATTGTATCAAACAGGTACACCCATAATCTCTAAATAGAAATCTTCGAATCCAATACATTGATACGAGTACCATTCTTTGGACTCAGCTTTCTTCTGTATACTACTTTCCATTGAGTGTCTGTACATTTTGGTTCTAAGCATGAACCAAATGCCTACAAAAATATTTCTATCTCAGAAAATTCACAGAGTAAGCCTACTCATGCAATTCCAAAAGGAATTCTCAAATTCATTATCCATAGGGAACGATCACTGTGTGATCCTAGTGAAATTAATTTACACTACAAGATTAAATACTAAGAGCATATTTAATCAATTGTAAGTTCACATCCCATGGATATCAGTAAGTAGCATACATCAAAACAACAGATCTAATATACCCATGTGAGAACATGAAAGCATAACTTCATGAAAAAACGTATCGAGGGTTTATAATGATAGATCATCAAAAGCATCGTCAATTGAATCTTACTGTCCGTACTCACACACAATTCCTAAAATAAGGAATTCTTCAAATCCAATATGCTGAAACAGTTTCAAACTGGGGATTTGGCTCTCGCCACTAATGGTGGTTGCAGAATACACCAGTACTTGAGTATTCTTCATTATAGTGTGTACGGTAGTCACATGATTGAAAACTCAAAATGATATCATGAATCGACATCAACACTATACACATCATGTTAATATGATCAGCGAGTTATGCTATAATAACCACTTTCCTTTTCTTCCACCTTTCGATTGAATCATCGGGAAAGTCACAGCATCAATCTCCCAACTTGGTTGACAACGACGGTCTCCCTGTAATCTTTTACACTTTTGTTCTTCTAAGTTTATTTCCTCTAGTCACAAAAGTAAAACACAATCAGATTAATAAGAGAAACCTTCATGAATTAATTAATATAAACACTCATGAATTAAATGAGAGAAGGAATCTGAATGGAGTTAAGAGAGTTATTCAGTTCCAGAAATTCCAAAAGTTGAGTCCTGGTGTGCACACTACCAATTATTGACACCCCCAATTGGCGACCTTTTCCGAAGATCAAGCATCTCCCAAAAACGAATCCGCAGTTATAACTATATGTTTCTGAAAAACAACCATTAACCGTTCTTCTGTGGAGACGTAGGGTAGGGAGGTGTTGATGGTGGATTTTCATTTAAGGTTAAAATTGTAAAAAACCAGAAAATCATGCGCTGACATCTTGTAAAAGATAAAGCCATTAATAAGTGTTGGATACTTCTTCACTTTACTAATTCACCTAGAATGGAGCATGTGGCAACAATCCCATTCTGTGAATTAAATACATGAAATTCATCCAGGTTGGAGCATGTAGCAACAATCCCATATACCCTGTGAATTTATAGCATTATTAATTAATGCGTAAGCAGCCTTGTATTTCCTGTACTCATTATCAGTGCGGCATGACGACTGAGTCGTAGCGCCCCTTAAGCTAGCAGCTGACTAATCCAAGAGATTAGCTAAATAAAGAGGCACTAAAAATCTAAATCATTTACTTAACATTCAATTAAGAAATCTTCTACAAAACTTAACCCAAAAACTAGCCCCGCTCTGAAATATATATACAAAAACTCCTCTCAAATGATACATAATCAATAGTGAGTAGATTTACAAATAGAATACAAACACAGAATAAACATAGCGAAAGCTAACTAACTAACGTAAATAATTCTTCGAAGCTTTCACCGCCATATGCACATCTTGATCTGTCTCTGAAACTGAAAGTGGGAAAGGGTGAGCACATCATCCCTAAAAGGGGTGCCCCGTAGGAATAACAACTAGCTTTCAAGTAAACATTAATATGATTCAAAGACAATGCAGATTTTATCGAAAAACGATAATACACGGAAAGACAGTAAAACATAATGTAGAAACTTAACTTTTTCAAAGTAATTTAAAAGAACAATAATAACAAACAGTAAACATCCATGAATAACAGTAAATAAACATCCAAGTATGAGATGTGTGTGTTACCGCACATAAGGAAGAGTAATATTGAAGCCCACTTCCACTCCGATTAAGTAATATTGCGGTGTATCGCCCTAGCCATAGAAAATGATATAAAGGAAGATAGTTTTGGCCATGTAATATTGCGGTGTATCGCCCTAGCCATAGAATACTGGATATTGTGTCGGCACACATCTCATACCACACAGAGCACACAAAGATATGCATGAATTTCACAACACCAAGATTGACTTGTAAAACAATAATGAATACAAGAAAGTTCGTTATCTATTCCCACCTCTTTTGATGACAAGCCGCGCCTACCTCGAGATCCACGATCCACTGGTTCATTCTTTGAATCGATCGTTGTTAATAGACTAACTGTTAATCATACAAGAACTCTAAGAAACTAGCCAAAATGGCTCACACAAGAATCATACAAGTCTAACTAATGGTTCTAAGCCCATTTATGATTCTACACTTTCCATTTTACACTTTAAATCATCTAAGGGTTCACTAACACAATTAGGTTGACTCTATAGTCTATTAGCTCAGTCTTATAAATGTCTACAACTCTGTAGAAGAAGTCAAAATCTAATTCGGACCACAAGAGGTCCAAAACATCTAATTAAGAAAACTGCCCTAAGCCCAAATCCACCAAAGTCAACTAACAGTCACTAACCGTCGAACTAACGGTCAAGGGTCAAATAAAATTCAACGTCCACATCAAGTCAAGGTCCAGGTTCAATGGTCAAATAATTCAAACATGAATCGGTCAACGATTCAACTCAGTCAAGGTCCGGTCTTGGCTCACTGAGCCGATTCTCGAGTTGAGCCGATTCAACTCAAATAGATACACCGAGTCGGCTAAGCCGACCAGGGCTGACTTATAGGCATACTACTTCTGCAACCAAACTTCAACTTTATTTCTTATATTCTCAACTTCTTGATTAACAAAGCAACTTTAATTCAACTACCTGATAACAATGAATTTCAAATACAAATGTAACCTAATTTTTACCTGCAATTGCAGCTCTAAGCAACATCTTTCTACATTCTTACTTCTACAGTCACAACAAACTCATTAGAACTCCCATTCCAGAATACATCTAGCTTGAGAACACAATTCCAACAACAGTACCCTTACCTCACTACTATTGAACCATCTTAAACAACAATTCTCATCAGTTTGAACAACACTCAAGACATACTCACACAACTGATTGAAATTCAGTTTAGTTCACCATTCCAAAACTCTGTATCTTTCCAAACTATCACCACCACTTATCATTCTGTTCAGTCTTAGCCCAACACAATCAATCCTAGAAGCATTATGAACTCTTCACTGGATTGTACAATCAAACAAAACACATCAGCACCATCACCATATCAACCACACCTTCTCAAATTACTACCACCTACATAACAACTCAGTTCCAATTACACAACTCCAACTCCATACATTCTACAAGACCGACACCATAATAATCTCTCACATTACAATCAGATCAAACCTCTCCCATTTTAATTAATGTCGGTACAATAAACTGAGCCTCTACTAGTTATGTTAACATCAACTGCAACTCAACAATAATATCATTGCCATTTCAGGCAATCCACTTATTCCCTGTAACCTCCACTATATTCAACACACAACCCTAATTTACATCTGCAGTTCCCTTACATATTCATTATACAACCATTTCAATATAAGCTTCATTAACAACATACACCCAATAATCAAATGAATAGCTTAACAAGATTAATCTAAAAGAACAATTACCTCATAAAAAACCAACTGAGGTAGCTGAAGTCAGGTTGTTTCCTTCTCTTGACTCAATTGAGTAATCATCTCAAAATTATCACCACCCCATTAATCCAGTTCAAACAACACCAAGAATTCAACAAAAATAATACACCCTTCAACTCTGTTTCAACCCTAATTCCTAATTCTTCCTTATCATAATTCACGGCAACGTCTTCTTCTTCATCGCCTAAACAGCTTCCTCAGTAATTTTTATCAAACCCATTCAATCTTCTTCCATCAAGAACTCAATACACAATTCAATTCCACGAAACTCAATCAAACTTCATCTTTCAGAAACCCTAGATTTTGTTTCTCTTTGATCTATCGTTTCTTTTTCGTCTAAAGACAAACCAACTTCATCACCATCGGATTATCAAACTCCTACGCTTACTTGAACGAGATTCATTATCAAATCCTCTGATTTGGATCGACAGAGAGAAGCAGAACATGAGAAGAAAGAAGAAGAAGAAGAAAGAGAAGAAAGAAATAAAATGATTCTTCACTCGATCGGTTTCTGGAGATAAGGTCAAAGAAATCTATAAAGGCACCCATCACTTGGATATGGGCAGCCACAGTCGGTCAATCTCACTAATCTGATAAATTCTTCTCCGACTGATATCCGATTGGCACGTTCGAGTAGTCCATCTCACACAACTTTTCGAGACCTATTTACTGATACTAGTTTCGTCTCTAGGTCGTTGTTAGATTAATCTCTATTAATTAACGTTCGCGTTAAACTAATCGAGTTATTATCGGCTAATTCGTCACTTGACCGGTCTAATTGTGTTGACGAGCTTGAGGGTCTTTACATTCTCCCCACGTTATACATTTTCGTCCTCGAAAATCAAACCATCCTTCCGGTCTTCAAAAACTCCCCACCTTATAGAATGATCTCATCTCTTGTCTAAGCGTACAACATAAAATAAAGCACAAACCTATATGGCTTTCTACAACTAAAATTTGTGGCTCTAGGTTCAAAATACTAATTTCCATTCCAATAAGTTACTTGTTCTAATTACGAGAGAAAATATTCTATAAATAAGTTTCTAAGTAAAATTTGGAATCTATCAGTCCACTAATAGAAGTAAGTCTCCCTTCTATGCCTAGTGATACAAGAATGCAGTTGCCCTGTCTAGGTTCATGACGCCTGACAATGCCTACTACGTAACAAGTATCACAGGAACACACAAGAATTACCAACCTCACTATTCAGCACTGGGGATTAACTAAGTATTAATTTATTAAGATTAATTAGTCTCTAAACTTTTATCGTAATTGGTGTAAGTCTTATAAATTTACTTCGTAAAATATATAAATAGTTCACATTATTTTAAGCAATTTAATCATCAAAATTTATTTTATTTTATTTTAATTTATTTATTTTACCATTATAATCCAAATTTGATTCACGTCAATTTATAATATCCGATAATTTTAACTTTACTGTAATACCATATATAAATTTCCCAAATATTATCTATTACAAATTTCTTACTAATTAAATTATTCAAATACTATTATCATCTGTGTTATTATTCTCATTATTCTTAAATTGTTAGTCCAGTTGGTACACTAAGTCTTAATCTTGTAAATATAATTCTAGTTACACGTAAAGCTTGATATAATAAAATTTTATTCATTCATTTCGAGTCCGTATACTATATCTTGTTAAATGTTTGCGATGATAATTTACTAGGATTTAAATTTGAGTCTGCGTAAAATTATAACGTACCCTAATAGCCTTTTGATGTTTGCTATTAGTGTAAAGTATCTTATTAATATACGAATATATTTTCGTTTAACTATAATATTACACTAAGCATCCGAGTACTATTGTTACTATATCATGTATATTTTTGTTTCATTTTAGAGACCCACTAGATCATTTGTTAGATTAACGATAAATTTCAGCAAAAGATTTCTAACAGAGTTGAGTCTTTTATTTTATACATTATATCCTCATCTTTTTATGTCTCGATGCCTATTAAATATTATATTAATTATCTAGCTTAGACGCAAAACAAATCTCTAATTTGTAACTAGTTTAATTTAAACTTTAACCGTAGATAAGCGTTGATAATTTTCCACATGCTTATTTAATCATAACTATTATTTTTAACGTTATATATCCTTATGAAATTTTTGTTAAGTTTAAGTTCAATATTTTACTAATTAAGAAATGCTAACATTATTTATCAAAATTATCACTTTTATTATGCTTTATGATTACTATTATAATATTTTTTTTATTATTAACATTGATGGTTGAACTATTATTCACTACTCTTTCAATTATTATTAAGTTCCAAGAATATTATTAACATTTATGTGATTATAAATTGTTGATTTCTGTGTATTTTTCAAGACTTATCAATTGTGTTAATCTTGCTATTTTTCTAGTGGATTATGTACGTGTTCATACTTTTTAGATTAATTATTATCAAATCCTAAAGTATAGGTGTACCCTACAATTTTTACTTCATTACAATTACAAACAATCAACAAACAAATCAAACAATCAAATAATTCTTTTAATTATAGATAATTTTTAGTGATTAAGATTTATCTCACAACCCAACCCAGTTCTAAACTAATCTAGTTCACTATCTGTCACTGGCTAACCTTATTGTCGCCCATATAAGATCTAATAGTGAGCTCTGATACCAACTTTGTAGCGCCCCCTAAGCTAGCAGCTGACTAATCCAAGAGATTAGCTAAATAAAGAGGCACTAAAAATCTAAATCATTTACTTAACATTCAATTAAGAAATCTTCTACAAAACTTAACCCAAAAACTAGCCCCGCTCTGAAATATATATACAAAAACTCCTCTCAAATGATACATAATCAATAGTGAGTAGATTTACAAATAGAATACAAACACATAATAAACATAGCGAAAGCTAACTAACTAACGTAAATAATTCTTCGAAGCTTTCACCGCCACATGCACATCTTGATCTGTCTCTGAAACTGAAAGTGGGAAAGGGTGAGCACATCATCCCTAAAAGGGGTGCCCCGTAGGAATAACAACTAGCTTTCAAGTAAACATTAATATGATTCAAAGACAATGCAGATTTTATCGAAAAACGATAATACACGGAAAGACAGTAAAACATAATGTAGAAACTTAACTTTTTCAAAGTAATTTAAAAGAACAATAATAACAAACAGTAAACATCCATGAATAACAGTAAATAAACATCCAAGTATGAGATGTGTGTGTTGCCGCACATAAGGAAGAGTAATATTGAAGCCCACTTCCACTCCGATTAAGTAATATTGCGTGTATCGCCCTAGCCATAGAAAATGATATAAAGGAAGATAGTTTTGGCCATGTAATATTGCGGTGTATCGCCCTAGACATAGAATACTGGATATTGTGTTGGCACACAACTCATACCACACAGAGCACACAAAGATATGCATGAATTTCACAACACCAAGATTGACTTGTAAAACAATAATGAATACAAGAAAGTTCGTTATCTATTCCCACCTCTTTTGATGACAAGCCGCGCCTAACTCGAGATCCACGATCCACTGGTTCATTCTTTGAATCGATCGTTGTTAATAGACTAACTGTTAATCATACAAGAACTCTAAGAAACTAGCCAAAATGGCTCACACAAGAATCATACAAGTCTAACTAATGGTTCTAAGCCCATTTATGATTCTACACTTTCCATTTTACACTTTAAATCATCTAAGGGTTCACTAACACAATTAGGTTGAATCTATAGTCTATTAGCTCAGTCTTATAAATGTCTACAACTCTGTAGAAGAAGTCAAAATCTAATTCGGACCACAAGAGGTCCAAAACATCTAATTAAGAAAACTGCCCTAAGCCCAAATCCACCAAAGTCAACTAACAGTCACTAACCGTCGAACTAACGGTCAAGGGTCAACTAAAATTCAACGTCCACATCAAGTCAAGGTCCAGGTTCAATGGTCAAATAATTCAAACATGAATCGGTCAACGATTCAACTCAGGTCAAGGTCTGGTCTTGGCTCACTGAGCCGATTCTGAGTTGAGCCGATTCAACTCAAATAGATACACTGAGTCAGCTAAGCTGACTGGGCTGACTTATATGCATACTACTTCTGCAACCAAACTTCAACTTTATTTCTTATATTCTCAACTTCTTGATTAACAAAGCAACTTTAATTCAACTACCTGATAACAATGAATTTCAAATACAAATGTAACCTAATTTTTACCTGCAATTGCAGCTCTAAGCAACATCTTTCTACATTTTACTTCTACAAATCACAACAAACTCATTAGAACTCCCATTCCGAATACATCTAGCTTGAGAACATAATTCCAACAACAAGACCCTTACCTCACTAATATTGAACCATCTTAAACAACAATTCTCACCGAACAACACTAAAGACATACTCACACAACTCGATTGAAATTCAGTTTAGTTCACCATTCCAAAACTCAGATCTTTCCAAACTATCACCACCACTTATCATTCCTCGTCTCAGTCTTAGCCCAACACAATCAATCCTAGAAGCATTATGAACTCTTCACTTGATTGTACAATCAAACAAAACAAATCAGCACCATCACCATATCAACCACACCTTCTCAAATTACTACCACCTACATAACAACTTACAGTTCCAATTACACAACTCCAACTCCATACATTCTACAAGACCGACACCATAATAATCTCTCACATTACAATCAGATCAAACCTCTCCCATTTTAATTAATGTCTGTACAATAAACTGAGCCTCTACTAGTTATGTTAACATCAACTGCAACTCAACAATAATATCATTGCCATTTCAGGCAATCCACTTATTCCCTGTAACCTCCACTATATTCAACACACAACCCTAATTTACATCTGCAGTTCCCTTACATATTCATTATACAACCATTTCAATATAAGCTTCATTAACAACATACACCCAATAATCAAATGAATAGCTTAACAAGATTAATCTAAAAGAACAATTACCTCATAAAAAACCAACCGAGGTAGTCAAGTCGGAGTTGTTTCCTTCTCTTGACTCAATTGAGTAATCATCTCAAAATTATCACCACCCCATTAATCCAGTTCAAACAACACCAAGAATTCAACAAAAATAATACACCCTTCAACTCGTTTCAACCCTAATTCCTAATTCTTCCTTATCATAATTCACGGCAACGTCTTCTTCTTCATCGCCTAAACAGCTTCCTCGTAATTTTTATCAAACCCATTCAATCTTCTTCCATCAAGAACTCAATACACAATTCAATTCCACGAAACTCAATCAAACTTCATCTTTCAGAAACCCTAGATTCTATTTCTCTTTGATCTATCGTTTCTTCTTCGTCTAAAGACAAACCAACTTCATCACCATCGGATTATCAAACTCCTACGCTTACTTGAACGAGATTCATTATCAAATCCTCTGATTTGGATCGACAGAGAGAAGCAGAACATGAGAAGAAAGAAGAAGAAGAAGAAAGAGAAGAAAGAAATAAAATGATTCTTCACTCGACCGGTTTCTGGAGATAAGGTCAAAGAAATCTATAAAGGCACTCATCACTTGGATATGGGCAGCCACAGTTGGTCAATCTCACTAATCTGATAAATTCTTCTCCGACTGATATCCGATTGGCACGTTCGAGTAGTCCATCTCACACAACTTTTCGAGACCTATTTACTGATACTAGTTTCGTCTCTAGGTCGTTGTTAGATTAATCTCTATTAATTAACGTTCGCGTTAAACTAATCGAGTTATTATCGGCTAATTCGTCACTTGACCGGTCTAATAGCGTTGACGAGCTTGAGGGTCTTTACATGAGTGTTGCTCTCAGCAGAGCAACACGAACCTCCAAGCATTATAATGAAAGCATGTACGAAATACCCGTACAGGTTGCAACTCTCGGTGTGTTATACTAGCCCGATTGAGAACTCTCGGTGTGTTATACTAGCCCGATTGAGCATCTGGACTGTCCGTATCAGTTTGATCTCATTCATCCAACCTCACCAGCGTGATTGGATGGCCCAGATCAATTCCATAACCCCCAAGAAGGTATGGAATATTCACTGCCGAACCAACGCGGACCCCGCATGGTCGGCCTCCAGAATTGGCCTAGCTTGCCAAAACGTCCAAACCAGAGCGATATGGGCGAAAAACCCTAAATTAGGGTTTGCGGCACATTACATGTGTCGCAAAATAGTCTCAACCATCCATCTTCGCAGGTATAGATGGAGGGTGTAGATGTAGATTCAAAGGGCCCCAGAGCATGTCAACACAATCATCGTGGGCCCGCCACATACTTGACCAATCGGTCAGGACCAACCATGGTTGGTCGTGCCAATTCGTGCACCCAAACGGAGCATGGTTACACCGCCGTGAAAGCCAAAATTAGGGTTTCGAGCATCACGAGCGTCCATCTTCTCCCGCACGAATGGAGGGTCCCAGTTAGATTAGCGGTGTCCGGTCATACTAGCATGACCACCGTGGGCCTGCCTCATCCCCTCACCTAATCGGCCAAGGCATATCATGCCCGGCTATCCCAAAACGCGTCCAAACTTGCGTGGTTACACTTCCCAAATTGCAACCGATCTCGACCACTCAACTTCACCTGGACGATTTGAGTGGCTTAGATCACGTTTTCATGGGACAGTCAGGTATAGACGTGAACACCAGCCTACCACCTACACTCCAGAGTGATCGACCAAGACCGACCAAGAATTGGTTGTCTTGGAACGCGCGCCTGAAGATGGCGTAATATGCGGCTCTTGCGGCACTGGTTTTCTGTCACAAATTGATCTCGACCACTCAACTTCACCGGAAGAATTGAGTGGCCCAGATCATACTTTCGTGAGGTAATGGGGTCTGGGCGCCTGCACCGTCATGCCGTCTACACGCATGTACGATCGGCCTGGCCAAAATCGTCTCCCAAGCTTGGATTCGACCAAGCTGAAGAATGATGCTTGCGCACCTCATCAAAACCCTAATTCCATCAACGGTCGCAGATGAGTGTCTCAAAGATCATCTCGTCCGTCCAACTTCACCGGCTTGGTTATACAACCATGGTCAAGAGTTAATTGGTCAGTAAGGCGTCATGGTAATCACCACCCATCACTCTACCACACCAGGATGCAGTACCTGCATAAAATACACATGATACTTCACAAGTATCAACTTCCCCGAATAACGCAGCTTATTCAATTTAGCATTACATGCTACCTTTTGTGGATCCCACGATCCACACACTCGAGACATCAATCATGTCACAAACTAGGGGATACATACTAGGGTATTGGTCTGGCGGTTTACAGCTGTTTATGGGTGAAAACTATTCTGTCGGTTTTGGTAATTTGGGGTGTGTGGATGAGGAATGAATCTAAACCCTAAACAAATGCACCTGCGTGAGTGAGTGCTTGTAGATTCGGAAATCAATGCATGCAAGTCCGGCCTAAACCAAGAAATGGCCGTTCCAGGACTTGTTTCGGTCACAAAGTGAAGGAGATGGGGTTGATCTTAGGGAGGGAAGCGAAGAAGGTGTTGAGATTGTGAAGGTGTTGGCTTGCTTATGACTTGTAACGTAAGAGTGAAATGACTTGCCATACAATTCTAAAAGATCCCCCCCTTTTTACAGACTCACTCGACCCTTTATATAGGGTAATACATAGTGGATGACAGCTAAGCTATCCTTTATTTTCGGGAATGTCTCGCGAAGTGTCGCTGTACAACTATTCAATCTTGCGACACTTCTTATCCCTCGCCAGTTTCATGTCTTTCAAATATTTTGTGTGTCGTTTCTTCCCATCAAAGGCCGTTTATTTTAGTTTCCTCGCTGCGACTCCCTCGCGGCACCGTCGTTTATTGATCCCGCGAGCCCTATGCATTGCGATATTATGATCCTACATCTTGCCTCTTTTTCCTTGAATATTGCTTGAAGAGCGATCTTTAAGGAAAAATCTGTTGTTGTAGTGATCTTTGGTTTTTGTTGATGAGGGAATGAGCAGAAGAATACTGTACTTGAAAAGTACGTACTTGCCTCTATTCTTTTGCGAAGTTCTGAAGCTCCTATATTCGAAGTGTCATTTCTTGCCTCATGTGTTACAGAGAATAATCGAGTTCGCAATCTCTTCTCGCCTTATTAGGAAATATGCGTATATTTGAATTAAGCTAAAGTTCTTTTCGTCAAGCTTCCTTGATTTAGATAGTGACCGTTTACACGTGTCTATATTTACCTCTTTTAATGGTGCATTTAATGTTATCCGTCATAATATTTTTCTCATCTATTTATAGGAGCACCCCCCGTGAAGAATTTTCCTTTTCCTTTTCATCTTCTTCATCGTCCATAAGTGTTCTTCTTCTTCATCGTTCTGCAAGTGTTTGCTTATTGCTGTCTCTTACCGTCTTCTTCACCACTTTAGCTATTCTCTACCGATTTGTTACTCTCATGACGTCCAGGTTTGTTAATTTTGCCATATCTGGCTGATTTTGTTGTTGATCAGATTTGAGATTAACTTTCTTTGTTGAAATCACACTGGTATGATTAACTTTGCAGTTCTTTTTCTGCCATTGTTGTTTAGCAAGAACCAACCCAGAACTAGATTTATCGTGAAAGACCCTCTTCTTTCTTTGGGCTCGCCATCGAAATCTACTTCGCAACAAGAACCCCTCGCACAACCAAAGTCCACTTCGCGAGCAAAATCTATGGCTTCAAAAAGACAAAATCTGACAAGGTATTCAAGAAACATTTATTTTTTATCAACAATACATTGTTGCCTCTGCTTTATTTAATTTGTCATTCACAGGATGATAAAACTACCGGTCGTGCTCCCAAAAAGCCTCGCTACTCCAAACCTTACTTCCCGAATGTTCCATTTCCTTTCATTCACACCTTCATCTCCCCGTCGCGAAATCTTCGCAAGATAACTTTGTGCCCCTTCCTCCGGTACTACTACCAACGACAATATTTCTATGCCTCAACTCCTCATAGATCAAGTTCCTTATAACTCGTCCTACTACAAACGATCTTATACCTCCTCCGCTATCAATGTCCTGCTATTTCTCCAATCACTTCTCTCCCGAAACCTCTTCTTCTCCGAGGCCCCTTTGACAAAGGATCACTCACCTTCTTTTGATTGAGCAAATTCCTCTAACGGCAGAAAATTTGGAGGGGATAGATGTGGCCTTTAAAGTTCTTTCAGATCTCGTGAATGATGCCAAAAAGACTTCTGCTGATCCTGTCAAATCCAACGTCTGCGAGGTTTTAAGCAAGCACCTTGGTTCTGATAAGGTCTCGCAAGCATCTTTGGTTCAAGAGATTAATAAGTTGAAGGATGATCTCCAAGTTATGACCGCTCAAGTGCAATAGTTTTCACCTTGAAAATCGAAATTTCACAACCTCTCGCTGGTTCGTGACAATCTTTTCGTAAAAATGAGGAGTTAAAAGGTATACTCTCGCAACTCCCTTCCCCCTTTTTTTTTTTTTTTTTTTTTTTTTTTTTACAACTCAAATTCTTGTTCGCCCTCCAAGCATTAAACCTAAACGAATAATGGAGATATATCGATGGAGTCCATTGTTGAAGAAGTTCGAGTTGAGAGAGATGGTTGGATGGAGCAATATAATCTCTTAGATAATCTTCATACTTATGCAAATTGATCAAATAAATAACTTGTCGAAAGAGAATTTTGATTTATCGCAAAAGCAAGACTTGTTAAGTAATGATTTATCTCGCCTCTTATGCTTTGACTAAATCTGATTTGGAGTTGCAAACTTTATCGTATGAGAATCGAACTCTTTCGCAAGAAAAACGTTCTTTGTTGAATAAGGTGGCGAACTATTCGCAGCAAGATGATGCTTGTCAAAAGTTATGTGAAGAATACGAACAAGTTAAACATACTTTGAAAACCAACTTGAAGAAATTACTGCCGAGAGAGATAAACTTATTCAAGGTAGAATAACGTTGAGTGTAAAAGCGAAGCAATTCCAAGAACAATGTGTCAATTTAGAAAAATCCAACTCTACTCTGGCGAACGAAAATTCCATACTTGTTTCCAATGAAAAGAATTTGCGATCTCGACTGAAAGGCTTAGTGGGAGATTCATTTGATGATGTCATGGACCGCTTGGGGAATAATTTCGCAGCCTTTAATTCAACATCTTTCTTCTCAAAGGAAGGTAGTCAAATTATTTGACTATCTTAATTTATGTGTTTATTCCATGAATGCTTTACTACCCTGAAAATGCCAATAATATTCGATAAGAATTTTCTCTGATCTTGTGTATTTGTTATGCAGACTCTGAGAGAAAGCTTCGCTCCACTATTTCCACCCTCAGGTCTGATTATTCTAAAATTCGCAAGGAAAATGGACTACTCTCCTCGCATCTTGCTCGTTCTCGCGACCGTGCAGAGCGAAGATTTGATTATATGTCTTATTGTAAGGACATTGATAGTAAGAATCGTCAAAAGGCATTACTTCGCCGTTCCCTCTAAAGGCGGAAGTTCTTGTGAATAACATTTTCTTTGTCGAAGTCTCTTGATCCTATTCACGTCGCTCCTTTGGAAGTAAGTGATGATGAAGTTCCTGATGCTCCAGATAGTGATTATGAATATGAAAGCGGTGAAGATCTCCCTGATAAGGAAGTCGTCGATGAAGATCCAAGTAAAAAGACTCCTGATGAAAATCCAGTATCTGGTGAGAACGAAGGTAACGAAAACATTTCTGATGAAAATCAACCAATTGGAGGGGGCGAAGCTGATAAAGGCGCAGAAAAGTCTCAACCATCCTCTGTATTTGATAATGTTGATGTGGAGAGTTAAATGCTCTTTGTAATTTGCCAGAATTTCTTTTTGTGTGAACTATTTAACTCTTTGATGGAGTAATTCCCATATTTCTTTCTTCCTTTCTTAGTTAATACCTCTGTGTGAGCGTAGTTGCTCATTGAATATTTTATTAAGTAAATCTATCCCAATTAGGGATTTGATTTTAATTTTTCTTTCTCGCGCGTAGTCGCAGCCGCCTTTACATTTTCATGCGCAGGCCCATTGACCCCGCCTTTATCATTTTTGTGTGGTCTTCCGAGTTAGACCTCCCTAATTAGAAAGTCCTCCCCGCCACCTTTCATCGCGACAAAATCGCAGACGTCTTTACACTTTTATGTAATGACCCATTGATCTTGCCTTATCATTTTCCAAGTATTTTTGCCTCACCGGATGTTTTATTTACAAATATGACAGACCTAAGTCTTCTTGCGAAAACAAAGCTCCATGACATTGCCGTCTTGCGACGAAATCGCAGACGTCCGTACACTCGTGTAAAGACCCATTGATCTCGCCTTACCTCGCGTTAGTATTATTGCCTCTCCGCAGGATCATCGCACAAATATGACAAGCCTAAGTCTCCTTGCGAAAACAAAGCCTCATGACATTTGGGCCTGCTTTTGACACCCCCTAATGGAGAGCGCCGCCCTTATCATCTCCCCTGCCCCCTTCAAGGAGGCGAAACATCGGCCATACAAGACTAGCTCCTCCCATCCGGTCTTAACAACAACCAGTTGTTTTCGCAACCTCTTATCCCTTATACCTATATGGTTTATGGTTACGAGACTGCACCCTAAGTGGAGTTTTCTTCGGGCGAGTGCAACATATGCCAAGACTTGCCAAGAATGGCCAGGGTAGGTTCATCCATCCCGGCACTCGGCTCAACCGTGTACCTCGGCGCCTTGAGCATACACTCGACTCCTAAGAAGAGACCCTCGGTCGCCCAACCAGGGTATAACCTACATATATAGTTGGGAATCCAAGGTACCTCTTCCGGATAGGCTTTCATGGGCCCCAAATTTCCATGACTCGAGCTTCGGGAGCGGTGTAACCTTCCCCCGAGCCATGTTGAGAGATACCCCTTTTATGACGCACTTTTAGGTCTTACATTTGCCTCTTACGAAATGTTATTCGCGAACTAGGGTGTACGCCATAAAGGTTCGTCCCATTCATTCATTCTTTTTAATCATTCTTCATCATTTGCTATTTTGTCTCATGAGATACTCGCCAATTTATCCATTTAATCATTCCTTATCTCTTGTTGTTTTGTTAAGCCATGCATGACTTTTTTGTTATTCTTGTCGCGAGATCTTCGCGGATTCTCTCTGCATTTTACTGAATGTTGCAAATATCTGGCGAAGAATTACTTCATCTTGATTCCTTTTTCCTCTCTCATTATTACGGGTAATATTTCTTTAGATATAACCTGTTCCATGGTCTATCCAATTTTTGTCCCACATCTCTTCCTTCGGGGTCCATCAATCTATATGCCCCTGTACCAACTACCTCTTTGATGATATAAGGTCCATCCCATTTTCTCGCCAGCTTGCCTCCGTTCTCACGTTGATATATTGGGGTTTCTCGCAACACCAAGTCTCCTGGTTGGAACTCACGTATTTTTACACGCTTGTTATATTCTCTAGCCGTCTTCGCGATAATTCTCCATGTGTCGCAAGGCTTTTTCGTTTTTCTTCCAATTCATCCAACTTGATTAGAATGTTGCCTGCGCTAAGATTTTCTCCTGCACCTCTTTTTTGGTTGTCGGAATCACGACTTCATTGGGAGTACCGCTTCAACTCCATAAGTTAGGCAAAAAGGGGACATTCCCGTGGCTTCTCTTCTAGTTGTATTATAGGCCCATACTTGCATTGGGTACTTGTTCGCACCATCCCTTGTTGTGTCCTTCCAACTTTTTCTTCAAGATATCGGCAATTGTTTTGTTTGTTGCCTCCGCTGGCCATTAGCTTGTGGATATAATGGAGTCGATTTTCCACATTTTATCCGAAATGCATTGAGCAAAAGAACTCTATATTTTGCCCTTCAAACCGCTTTCCCATTATCGGATACCAATTGTGCAGGATCCCAAATCTGCATATGATATTTTCAAATATGAAAGTAAAGACATCCTTATCACGAATGTGCCGGGACCGCTTTCACCTCGCCCATTTTGTGAAATAATCCGTTGCGACAATTAAGTATCTCCTTTGTCCAGTTCACGGTAAAAATGGTCCCACAATATCTAAACCCCATTTTCCAAAAGGCCACACACTTTTTGAAGAATTTAACCGTGCTCCCGGTGCATGTATCTTCTTCCCGTGTCTTTGACAATCTTCGCAATGGTCCGGCTATTATTGCTCTCGCGTCCTCATGCATATATGGCCAATAATATCCTTGCGTCTTTGCTTTATATGCCAAAGATCTTCCGCCGCTATGATTTCCAAAGATCCCCACTATGCAAATCTTCAATATGGTTTCTCCTTCTTTCCTTGTTAGACATCGAAGCGAAGGTCCATCAAAAGAACGCCGATAAAGTACGCCATCTCGCAATTCATAATTTGTTGCCCGGCTCTTTAACTTGTGTGCTTCCAATCTATTTCTTGGTACCTCGCCTTTCATTAAGTACGCGTGAAGTTCTACTCTCCAATCTTCCTCGCGGCCTTGCATTTCATCTACCACCATCATTATATCTGCTTTCTTGTCCCTCCTCTTTATTAATTGATGGCGCTAGTAGCGTTTGTATTTTGATATTCCTCGCGATTGGGTCTATCATCATACTTGATATAAAGGCAAAAGCGTCTGCCCGAGCCTATTATCTCTCCTTGATATGTGTCTCCATTTTATTTTCGGTGATCTGTCTTGACAAAGACTTCTACAAGCTTCTGTATTTCGTAGGGATGGATCATTTGTAGCATACTTCTCGTTATCCGACGGATTGCCAATTGCGAGTCACTTTGGTAATCCTCACATTCTCCAATTTCATTTCTATTGCAAATCTTAAAGCATGTATTATAGCTTCATACTCCGTTTCATTATTAGTAGACTCAAATTCCAATCTAAAAGCAAAAGCTAATTTATTGCCTTCCTCGAAATCACAACAATTCCCACTCCTTTACCTTCTCCGTTGGATGATCCATCCACTAATATTTCCCACCGATTTGGCTCGCTTAACAAATCTTTTGGATCTCCATGCTCTTCTTCTACATCCATCATTTCATCCACTGCTTCCTCTTCTTCCAAAGGAAATTCCGCTGAAAAGTCTCATGCGACAAATTGTGATTTGGTTGAAGATAATATTTCATATTTGAGTTTATAATGGCTTATTTGAGCGTTCCATCTTTCAACTCTTCCCGATCTTTTGAATTTTTCATTACTGACTCGATTGGTACCTTCGTTACCACTCTAATAATATGCGCTTGAAAATATATGCGAAGTTTAAACGACGCATAGACTAACGCCAGGATTAACTTTTCAATCTTCGAATAATTTCTTTCGGCAGCGTTAAAAGTTTTGCTGATATAATAAATTGGTTTTTCTACTCCTCTTCCACTCGCAAAGTAAAAAACCGCACTTAAGGCATGCGATGTCGTCGCGAGGTATATTAATAATTCCTCTCCTGGTTCTGCCTTTTGCATAATAGATATATCCATTAAATGCTCTTTGATCCCTTGTAAAGCCTTTTCACATTCATCCGTCCATTTAAATTTCGACCCTTTTTTCAGAACACTGAAAAAGTGTTTACATTTATCGATGACCGAAATGAACCTTCCTAGCGATGCTAGTAACCCATTCAAATTTTTGAACATCCTTTACCTGTCGCAGTGTCGGCATATCGCGAATAGCTTTTACTTTCTCCTGTCAACATGTATTCCTTCTTTTGATATAATGTAACCCAAGAACTTCCCGACGCAACTCCGAAGGTACATTTTTCTCTCGGATTGACTTTGATGTTGAAACGCCTCATTTGTTCAAAAATTTCTCTCAAGTCTTGCACGTGATCTTCTCATTTTTACTTTTCACTAGCATGTCATCTACGTATACCTCTAGTGTTTTGTGTATCCACTGCTGAATACATTTTCTACCATCCTTTGATACGTTGTTCCAAAGATTTCGCAAACCAAACGGCATTTTAGTATAACAAGATAATCCTCTTGGAGTCAAGAAAGCAAGCAGTGTTCTTGGTCTTCCTCGGCGAGAGGAATTTGATTGTAACCTTTGTATCCGTCCAACGATGATACTCTTTCATTCCCCGGCCGCCGATTCGACTAGCTTTGTGGGATGTCCGGTAATGGAAAACTGTCTTTAGGGCAAGCTTTATTTAAATCGGTGAAATCAATGCAAATCCTTATTCCTTGTTCTTCTTTGGAACTATAACCATATTCGCTATCCACTCAGGGTATTTTGCTTGTCTAATAATTCCTGGCCCAAAGATCTTCTCAGCTTCTTCTTCTATCTCGAGAATGATATGTCATTGCTATCTTTCTAATTCTTTGCTTAAATGGCTTCACATTTTTATCAATTTCTAACTTGTGACAAAGCGATCGACGGATCTATACTGCATTTCATCCATATCCCACGCGAAGATGTCTTTATAATCTCGCAACAGATCGACAGTTCTTTTCTCTTCATCTGCTTCCATGCTAGTTCCAATCTTTAGCATCTTGGGATTTTCCTTAGTTCCAATATTCACTTCTTTGGTTTGTTCTGCACGTAATCGGGCCTTCGGTTCTCCCATAGGGGTTGGTCCTTTTGGTTCTTTCGCAAGATCATCTTCTTCTCCCGAGATCTCGCTTGTGTATGCCTTTTCCTTCCTTTGCTCTTATCATGTAAACTCTGAATTCTTCTTCTTTCTTAGTTACCCTCGCCATCTTTTTGCGGTATTTTGATATGTTCTTTCGCTTGTTTATTTGTTCCTCGCAACATTTTACTTCATTTTGATAATATATTCTTCCTTTAGCCGTCCCCTCCGATCTCGCCGATTCCGCTTGGTGTAGGGAACTTGATACGTTGATGAAGCGTCGACGCCTTGACTTTTTATTGCATGTACCCATGGTCTTCCTAGTAACATGTTGTATGGTGATTCCATATCCACCACACTCAATGTCACCTGTGTTTCGATTCCTCCTAACGGAATACGTATTTTTATCTCCCCTTTAACTTTTGTTATGGATTTACCAAAACCTTGAATATTGTATGCCGCGAAAATCATATCTTCGTCTTTATATCCCATCTTTTTGTAAGCGTGATAGAACATGATGTTTACCAGACTCCCTGTATCGATTAAAACTCCATTCATCACCCATGTTTTCATCGTATTCTCCGATTTCTCTCCTTCCTTATACACGTTTATTGCAATCACCAGTGGAGACATGTGATCCAAGTTTTCTTTTGATATTTCCTCCGCCGTGAATGTTATCTCTTGCTTTTCCCAATCTTTCAAAGGTGACGTTATTTCTCGATCCGTAATCTTCTTTCCTTCAAAATCTCGTTTGTGTATCCTTCCTCTGATATTTTCATGAAATTCGTTAACCATTACTCTCATACCATTGCTGTATGCCATATCCTTTTCATCCGATCTAAAGTTTTTCTTTCTCATTTTTCTGATTCAAACAATTTTAATTGCAACCTTCTCTCCTTTTTCAGCGATCTCCCTGTTTCTAGCGCATATGTAGTAGCAGGATTTCCCACACTACACCCCTTACTCGATTTTGCTTAATTAATCCATTAGAAGATGTAAGATCAAGAACATTTATTGATTGAATTCATGAGATGAGGAATGAATCTAAACCTTTAACAAATGCAATGTCTCATAAAGTGTCGCTTGTAGATTCAAATTCAATCTCGCAAGTCCGGCTTCTTATCCAAGAAATGGCCGTTTCATGTCTTTCGGTCACAAAGTGAAGGAGATGGGGTTGATCTTAGGGAGGGAAGCGAAGAAGGTGTTGAGATTGTGAAGGTGTTGGCTTGCTTATGACTTGCATTGCAATATTATGAATCGGCCTACAGGATGCAAGCTATCAGTTCCGGTGTTTTGTATTAACACTTGGTTTCTGTTTTTTGCCTGGACTTGCTCTTGTTGGTGGAAATAGGGAGGAGAACCTATTTATACAAGTCATTGAGCCTTATTCACGTCTCTCGTGGGAAGTGGAGGAAGTGGAGTGATGGAGTAGTGGAGTTGTGTGTCGATGCTACACGATCAGTCTTGCCCACTTCTCCTGTCATCGCTAACCGTCCATAACTTCCTAACACGTTCTTGTGATGGCGCGTTGCACGCCGCACGTTGTAAACCGCCGCACCAATACCCCAGATGTATCCCCCCGCTTTGTGACATGATTGATGTCTGAATGTGTGGATCGTGGATCCACGAAAGGTAGCATGTAATGCTTTGAATTGAATAACCGCGTTATTCAGAAGTTGATACTTGTGAAGTATCATGTGTATTTTATGCGATCTTGCATCATGGTGTGGTAAAGTGATGGGTGGTGACGCCTCACCGACCAATTAACTCCCGACCAGGGTTGTATAACAAAGTCGGTGAAGTTGGACGGACGAGATGATCTTTGAGACACTCATCTGGACCGTTAATGAATTAGGGTTTTAGAAGAGGTGCGCAAGCATCACTCTTCAGCTTGGTCGAAACCAAGCATGGGAAGGTTTTTGGAAAGGACCGACCGGGCATGCGTGTAGACAACATACCGGTGTACACGTCCATATCCCACTGTCCCATGAAGGTGCGATCTAGGCCACTCAATTTGATCGGCAAAGAGGAGTGGTGGAGATCGATTTTGTAATAGGAATTTGGTACCGCAAAAAGCCGCGCACCATGCTCACTTCCGGCGCGCGTTCCAAGATGACCTAACTTGGTCGGTCTTGGCCGACCGATCTGGCGTGTAAGTGGTAGGCTGGTGTTCACGCCTACACCTAACTATCCCATGAAAACATGATCTGAACCACTCAAATCGTCCGGCGAAGTTGAGCGGTCGAGATTAGTTTGCGGTTTGGGAGGTGTGACTACGCTAGTTTGAGCGCGCGTCTTGGAATAACCAGGCATGATATGCCTTGGCCGATCGGGTGAGGGGATAGATGGGCCCACGGTGGTCATGCTAGTATGACCGGACCTGCTTAATCTAATCTTGGACCCTCCATTCGTGCTGGAGAAGATGGACGCTTGTGATGCTCAAAACCCTAATTTGGGTTTCACGGCCGTGTAACCATGCTCTGTTTGGGCGCACGAATTAGGATAGCCAACCATGGTTGGTCCCGACCGATTGGTCGTATGTATGTGCGGCCCACGGTGATTGTGTTGACATACTCGGGCCCTTTGAATCTTCATCTACACCCTCCATCTATACCTGCAAAGATGGATGGTTGAGACTGTTTTTGCGACACATGTAATATGCCGCAAACCCTAATTTAGGGTTTTCCGCCCATACGCTCCGGTTTGGACGTTTTGGCAAGCTAGGCCAATCTCTCGGGGAGGCCGATCATGCGGGGTCCGTGTCGGTTCGGCAAAGGGATATTCCATACCTGCTTGGGGGTGATGGAATTGATCCGGGTCATCCAATCATGCTTGTGGAGTTGGATGACTGTGATCATATCCGGACTGATACGGTCAGTCTGAATGCTCAATCGGGCTAGTATAACACACCGAGAGTCAGCCTGTACGATTATATCGTACATGGTTTCATTATAATGCTTGGAGGTTCGTGTTGCTCTGTAAGAGCAACACTCAGTCGTCATGCCGCACTGATAATGAGTACAGGAAATACAAGGCTGATTACGTATTATTTAATAATGCTAGAAATTCACAGGGTATATGGGATTGTTGCTACATGCTCCAACCTGGATGAATTTCGTGTATTCACAGAATGGGATTGTTGCCACATGCTCCATTCTTGGTGAATTAAGTGAGGGAGTATCCAACACTTATTAATGGCTTTATCTTTTACAAGATGTCAGGCATAATTTTCTGGGTTTTTTTACAACTTTAACCTTAAATGAAAATCCACCATCAACAATAAGTCCCCCGCCTAGCACATAATGGTTACACTATTGTGGGGTAGGCATGAGATGGTGACATATACAAACGTAAGGAGACAAGATAAAGGAAGTCTACCCGGAGGGATTCTCGGCGTGGGCAATCCTCCATACGTGCGCGATCCTAAGCTTTGATGGACCGCTTCCTTCCTTAGGGTATTTGAATCAAAAGAGGAAACCAAATAAAAGAGGAATCCTTGTTCCATTGGGATTCTTCTAATTTTTTGTCTATAAAAGAGACCAACCCCCTTTTCTTTTCCTCACGATTTTTTTTTTTTTTTGTTGAGCAGCTCCCGCCCGTGACTAGTGATGTCGTTCCCGCCGACGCTGCCGCCGTTGCTGTTGCCGGAGTTGCTGCCGGAGCTACCGCCGTCCGTCCGTCCAAGGTAAGTTTCACTTTTTTTTTTTTTTTTTTTTTTTTTTTTTTTAGGAAAAAACCCTAATTTCTTAGGTAAAAATCTTTTTATAGATAGGATGGTTTAGTTTCGCAAGTCCGTGAATACGTCGTTTTTGCTTCTTCTTCCATTGTTGCATGCAAAACTAGCTTCTTAGATTGTAGCTTGGGAAGAGACTTTGGCTTGAATCTCGTAGACACGATTCCCATGAATAAAGAAAAATCGTGTTATGATGTGTGCGGATGAACGCGGGCCCGCCGTGTATGCTTGATTGAACGTGGGTCTCACCCACATATGCTTGACTGAAAGTCGACCTTATATCGCATCTTGTGCCCGGACTTGAAACTTGAGTAACACCGAACTCGAAATTTATACCGGACTTGAAACTTGTACCTCGGAGTTGAAACCAATACCAGATCGAAACTTGTACCGACTTGAAACCAATACCGATCGAAACTTGTAAACTTGACTTGAAACCAATACCAGATCGAAACTTGTACGGACTTGAAACCAATACCAGACTGAAACTTGTACCGGACTTGAAGCCAATACCAGACTGAAATTTGAGTAATACTGGTGTTTGGACCTAATCCCAGCTTTTGTGCATTTCAACGTGTCTTGTCGTGCGTGACAACACGCTTCATGCGCTTTTCATACAAGTTCTAACTCCTGTCTTTTATTTCATTGTGGAATGAAGAAAAGAATTCCTGTTGAGATGTCTTCCGAGATAATCTCGGTGCCAAGTCGGGAAGTGTTGACAGCTTCAAAGATATGCCGAACATCGATGATGAGTTGTTCACCTCGCCGTTTACAAACATTAGAAAACATCCTTCTCATAAGATAGTCCTCGCTTTCCGATTCGAAAATATGGATGCTTTGATCCATTTTCTTCTTCAAAGACTTGTGATGAGATTTTGTCTCCGGAGAAACGAATATCCGCCTTCCCCTATTGACTTCAAGATTTGCCATACTCCACTGGGTTCTTATGAAGGATGGATGAGACGCATGTTGAGTAATAAGGACATTAAAGATAATTTGACCAAAGCGCAAATCCTTAATGCGGTCATGGCATCTGCTGCTCTTGAAATTAAGAAAGACGCTGCGGGTTTGATTACCTTCATTTCTCGGTGGCGCATTTCTACTCATACAACCATATCTAGATGGGGAGAGATGACTATTACTCTGGAGAGTGTAGCTGCATTAATGAACCTGCCTGTTGCTGGAAGTCTTTCTTACGATCTCTCTGATACGGAGCAACGTAACTATGATGATATACTTCAAAAGGTGGCGGAATTCGACAGGTCTGGACAAGGAGGAGAAAAAGATACGAGATGCTTTTACACCCGGTGGGTGTCGAGTGGTCTCCCAGACCCGCAGCCGGATCAAGAGTTAGAAAATGAGCTCAGCGTGATTGCGTTCCTGTCTTTATGGCTATCCAGAGATATATTCGACGACGGTTCTGGAAAGAAGACCATTAGAGGTGACCTCGTTAAGATCGCTATAAAGCTGGCAAAAGGTAAAGTTTTTCCCCTGGGTGCCTTGTTCCTTGGATCGCTGTACTCTCATCTGGACGCCTTAGCAATGGACATGCATGTTTCTAACGGGTACAAGAAGGTGGAATCGCACGTTCACTTCGCTTTTCTTCAGGCATTCTTATGGGAACACTTCAAAAGCTATGCTCCTGCTCTCCCGCAAATTTGCTCAAAGAACTTGTATGGTGGCTCGAGAATACTCCGCTGGAATAGGAGGCGTCCCGCAATCAGCGCGAAACTCGTGCACATATTTGACAATATGTCTTCTGTAGATTTCCGTCCATGGGGGCCGATCCACCCTTCCATTGTTCAGCCAAAGACTTTTGCTATTGCTTCTGATGGTCCTGATGCTGTGTTGCGCACCGATGTTAAGACTATGAGATTTGGGGAAATTGTTTACCTGCACATAGCTGCATCCCAGGATATGTCCCGTCTTTATTCAACGAAGAATTTACTGTGACTCCGTACAATATTGACAGGGCGGCTCGTCAAATGGGATTTGATCAGGGTGTCCCATTTATCCGTCCACCGGGGGTTCCGAAAGAATTCCTCCCAAATATTCTTAACGCTGACGTGTTTTTAGAACGGGTGAGCCTTCCCTTCTGGCCTATTGGGAGAAACCCAGTGGTAACCGATAAGTACAAGGAATTTTGGAGGAGGCAACTGTTGATTTTCCAGGAATTCTCGGAGAGTGTTGTGACAGGTTCCCGTGGTGAACCATCTTCTGACGTTTTGAAAAAGCATTTCCGGTTGAAGCCACTTCCAGCCAAACGGACCAGAGCTGAGGATTGCAGTCCCCAAGCAGGAGAGAGATCCAAAAGGCAGACATGCGGTTCGGTGATCCTCAATTCCTCCAATATGCAGGTATTTAAATCTCTTCCCGTTGGTTCTTTCATTTCTCCAGAGTAAGTTTTTTTAAGAGTGATCCTTGCTTGAAATCAGGGAATTCCGAAAGAGAATGTCTTCACAAGGTTGGCGCGCATTCAGAATGAGAAGTCCGGTAATGTTGGCCTTCATGTTGAGAAGTCTGGCGGCACTGATCCTCAGGAGTCTGGTAACACTGATCTTTATGCTGAGAAGTCTGGCGGCACTGATCCTCAGGAGTCTGGTAACACTGATCTTTATGCTGAGAAGTCTGGCGAAACCGCTCCTCTTCTAGACCATGACAGAGATGATGCAAGCTCGGTTGGACAAGGCGCTTCCCTTAGTGATCTTGTTTACGGGGTCGTGATGGAAATTAGCACCCGGAGCGAAGTAGATGTCGGAAGGAATATAAGAGAGGCAACATCCGCTATAGTTGAAGCGGCTCCCCTTGAAGAACGTTCTGAGCAGGCTTCGGCCAATAAAGCTGTCGTGGTAACTCCTTCTGAAAGGCCTCTTGTAACTGACAAGGCTCCTGTGGTTGGTGAAGTATCGGTGATGCAGCCTGGGGCTTTGTTCGATCCTCCTTTTACTGTCCCTTATCCAGGCCATGTGTTGGTTGGCGGATTCAGCGTGCCGGCTCAGTTCGAAGAGTTGTATACGGCGATATGGGAGAAGCACGGCCACATTGCTACCACTACAAAGCTCAAAATCCGTCTTGTGTTGGTCAACCGCGTCCAAGAAGCTTTATTTTCTATCCATGGGATGAGCGTCACGACCGGTCGAACAGTTTCTGAGGAGATGATTGAAGACTAGAAGTGCCATCGAGACGTGTTTGCGCAGTACAGCTTCAATGCTCCTTGGTTCTTCAAAGGGTTCTCCAAGATTCAGGAGCTCCAGAAATTACAAGACGAAGTCCCTTCCGTAGACTGTGTTACTCGCTAGGAAGAAGAGGTTGAAAAGTTGTCTAAGGAGTTGAAGCTGAAGCAGGCTGTTCTTCAAAGGATGAAAGACTCTCTTGGCCAGAAGGACGAGTTGCTGCTGAAGGACTTTCCTTGAAAGATTCTCACCACCTAATTGTCTTTTCTTTTAGATGTTTTTCTTTTGAGTGATAGTGAGGATTTCCTTTCACAATTTGACCTCCGGTTTTGAATTAATAGGTAATTGAATTGGTTTATTTTGAGATAGTTTTGTGAATAACTTTTCTGAAAGAGGTTATTTTAAATGGAATTTGCATCTTGGTCATGAATGATTGCACATGTCATATGAAATTGCAAATATCGTGTAAAAGGGAGGTATGAAGGGAAGCAAACATGCGTTTGATCACTGAGTCTATTTCTCCATGTGCGGGATGATAAGTCCCCAGTGAATTCCAAAACTATCTTTCTTGTAAATTTGCTGAATAGAACTTACTTGTTTTTGAAGTCTCACTTGTATCAAACCGAAGTAGCCTCTCCAAGGAAGTCGTCCACATTAATTTTTTAGAGAATGAGAGCTATCCTTCTGAACCAAGTTTCTCCTGAACAATGCGCTTCAAAGCGTTGCACTCACTGGTAGGGTGGTGAAGGAACCGGTGGAAATGACAGTACCTCGGGTCCATTATTTCTTGATCGGTTGGTGGACGCCATACAGGAGGTAGTTCCACCTCTCTATTTCGTACCCACATCTCCAGCAACTCCAAAATCTTTTCCATCGGGAACGGAAAGTGTAGGTATTTCGAGTCCAGCTTTTCCTGCGTTAGTGGGCGTTGTGATATCTCTACATGGCTTTGATGTGGAGCACGTTCCGGAGATGAAGTTGGAAGATTTGCGAGTGCCATCATATCCGCGGATCGCTTGCCTGGGTAGAGGGATGTGGAAGGTGTCGTAATATCACTGCTGAGTGATCGAATTGAACGCTCCCATCCTCTGTATTCACGTATTTCCTGATCGATCTCTCCTTCCTCAAGCATTTCTTTGCTTGGATGAAAGGCCGATGCGGATTGGACAGTCTTCCGGGCTTCAACAAGAGTTTTGAGATATAAATCTTCTAATAGGGCTCCATAGGCTGCAGGCTCCCTTTCTTTATCTGGTAGACGTTGTAGTACTCCTTACAAGTCCTTTCCTCTGTGGAGTTGCCTCGGTTCTTCATTGTTGACTGGACCATGTTGTTCATCTTTCCTGAGTCTCCTTCGGTTACGCGCTCTTTTTGCTTCTCCACTGGTAAAGTTGTGACTCCTGGCTAAGGATTCAAAGATTTCTTACCGCCCGAGTAGATGCACGCCGACCCTTCTTGTAATTGTGATGTTATATCATTCAAAAGGCGAATGTTTCGCTCGCTTTCCGTGATACCGCTTGATTTGCCAAGACATCCTCCAAAGATTCTAACTATACTTCCCATGATATCCGAACCACCCGTGGTTTCCTGGATACATTGCGAGATGGAAACCGAAAAATTGAGAATTCAATTTTGTGCAACCGAGAGATCAACCTCCCACTGTGGTCGCCAATTGTTTATGGGTGAAAACTATTCCTGCCGATTTTGGTAATTTGGGGTGTGTGGATGAGGAATGAATCTAAACCCTAAACAAATGCACTGCGCAGTGAGTGCTTGTAGATTCGGAAATCAATCTGTGTAAGTCCGGCCTAAACCAAGAAATGGCCGTTCCAGGACTTGTTTCGGTCACAAAGTGAAGGAGATGGGGTTGATCTTAGGGAGGGAAGCGAAGAAGGTGTTGAGATTGTGAAGGTGTTGGCTTGCTTATGACTTGTAACAAAAAGCTGAACCGGCTTACAAGATGCAAGCTATCAGTTCCGGTGTTTTGTATTAACACTTGGTTTCCGTTTTTTGCCTGGACTTGCTCTTGTTGGTGGAAATAGGGAGGAAAACCTATTTATACAAGTCATTGAGCCTTATTCACGTCTCTCGTGGGAAGTGGAGGAATTGGAGTGATGGAGTAGTGGAGTTGTGTGTCGATGCTACACGATCAGTCTTGCCCACTTCTCCTGTCATCGCTAACCGTCCATAACTTCCTAACACGTTCTTGTGATGGCGTGTTGCACGCTGCACGCTGTAAACCGCCAGACCAATACCCCAATATGTATCCCCCCAGTTTGTGACATGATTGATGTCTGAAATGTGTGGATCGTGGATCCACGAAAGGTAGCATGTAATGCTGAATTGAATAACTGCGTTATTCAGGAAGTTGATACTTGTGAAGTATCATGTGTATTTTATGTGTATCGCATCATGGTGTGGTAAAGTGATGGGTGGTGACGCCTCACCGACCAATTAACTCCCGACTGTGGTTGTATAACCAAGCTGGTGAAGTTGGACGGACGAGATGATCTTTGAGACACTCATCTGCGACCGTTAATGAATTAGGGTTTTAGAAGAGGTGCGCAAGCATCACTCTTCATCTTGGTCGAAACCAAGCATGGGAAGGTTTTTGGAAAGGACCGACCGGGCATGCGTGTAGAAAACATACCGGTGTACACATCCATATCTCACTGTCCCATGAAGGTGCGATCTAGGCCACTCAATTTGACCGGCAAAGAGGAGTGGTGGAGATCGATTTTGTAATAGGAATTTGGTACCGCAAAAAGCCGCGCACCATGCTCACTTCCGACGCGCGTTCCAAGATGACCTAACTTGGTCGGTCTTGGCCGACCGGTCTGGCGTGTAAGTGGTAGGCTGATGTTCACGCCTACACCTGACTATCCCATGAAAACGTGATCTGAACCACTCAAATCGTCCGGCGAAGTTGAGCGGTCGAGATTAGTTTGCGTTTTGGGAGGTGTGACCACGCTAGTTTGAGCGCGCGTCTTGGAATAACCAGGCATGATATGCCTTGGCCGATCGGGTGAGGGGATAGATGGGCCCACGGTGGTCATGCTTTGGTATGACCGACTCGCTAATCTAATCTTGGTCCCTCCATTCGTGCTGGAGAAGATGGACGCTCTTGATGCTCAAAACCCTAATTTGGGTTTCACGGCCGTGTAACCATGCTCTATTTGGGCACACGAATTAGGATAACCAACCATGGTTGGTCCTGACCGATTAGTCAGGTATGTAGGCGGGCCCACGTTGATTGTGTTGACATGCTCTGGGCCCTTTTAATCTTCATCTACACCCTCCATCTATACCTGCGAAGATGGATGGTTGAGACTGTTTTGCGACACATGTAATATGCCGCAAACCCTAATTTAGGGTTTTCCGCCCATACGCTCTGGTTTGGACGTTTTGGCAAGCTAGGCCAATCTCTGGGGAGGCCGACCATACGGGGTCCGCGTCGGTTCGGCAGTGTATATTCCATACCTGCTTGGGGGTGATGGAATTGATCTGGGTCATCCAATCATGCTTGTGGAGTTGGATGACTGTGATCATATCCGGACTGATACGGTCAGTCCGAATGCTCAATCGGGCTAGTATAACATACCGAGAGGGGCTCAATCGGGCTAGTATAACTGTTGATGGTGGATTTTCGTTTAAGGTTAAATTTGTAAAAACCATAAAAGATCATGCGCTGACATCTTGTAAAAGATAAAGCCATTTATAAGTGTTGGATACTCCCTCACTTAATTCACCAAGAATGGAGCATGTAGCAACAATCCCATTCTGTGAATACATGAAATTCCTCCAGGTTGGAGCATGTAGCAACAATCCCTTCCCCGTGAATTTCATATCACCTTGTATTTCCGGTACTCATTATCGGTGTGGCATGACGACCGAGTGTTACTCTTCGAGTAACACGAACCTCCAAGCACTATAATGAAACCATGTACGAAATACCCGTACAGGCTGATTCTCGGTGTGTTATACTAGCCCGAGCCCTCTCGGTGTGTTATACTAGCCCGATTGAGCATCCGACACTGACTGTATCAGTCCGGATATGATCTGATCGCAGTCATCCAACTCCGTAAGCATGATTGGATGACCCAGATCAATTCCATCACCCCCAAGCAGGTATGGAATACCCATGGCCGACCCCGCATGGTCGGCCATTGGCCTTTGCTTGCCAAAAGACGTTCATACCAAGCATTATGGACTAAAACCCTAAATAAGGGTTTGCGGCATATTACATGTGTCGCAAAACAATCTCAACCATCCATCTTCGCAGGTATAGATGGAGGGTGTAGATGTAGATTCAAAGGGCCCAGAGCATGTCAACACGATCACCGTGGGCCCGCCTACACCCTTGACCAATCGGTCAAGACCAACAATGTTTGGCCGTGGCAAAATCATCACCCAAACAAGGAGTAGCGCACGGCTTTTGAAAACCAAAATTAGGGTTTCAAATCATCACGTGCGTCCATCTTCTCCGGCATGAATGGAGGGTCACAGATTAGATTAAGCGAGGGGCCGGTCATACCAAAGATGACCACCGTGCGCCCATCTACCTTCTCATGCGATCGGCCAAGGCATCCCATGCCCGGCTAATCCAAAACGCCCGCCCAAACATGCGTGGTTACACTTCCCAAATTGCAACCGATCTCGACCACTCAACTTCACCGGATGATTTGAATGGCTTAGATCACGTTTTCGTGGGATAGTCGTGTATAGGTGTGAACACCACCTACCTCCTACACGCTGGTATGATCGACCAAGACCGACCAAGATGGGTCGTCTTGGAACGCGCGCCCGAACCAGGAATGTCATGCGATCTCCAATTCCTTTGCGGCAACGGATTCCTGCCGCAAACCGATCTCAACCACTCAACTTTACCGGTCAAATTGAGTGGCTTAGATCGCGCCTTCATGGGACGGTGAGACATGGACGTGTACACCAGCATGCCATCTACATACACGTCCTGGTCGGTCCTCTCCAAATCTATTCCCATACTTGGTTTCGCCAAGTCAAGAGTCATGCTTGCGCTCCTCTTCAAAAATCCTAATATTCATTAACGGTCGCAAATGAGTGTCTCAAAGATCATCTCATCCGTCCAACTTCACCAAATTTGGTTATACAACCCCGGTCGAGTTATTTGGTTAGTGAGGCGTCATTACCCATCACTTTACCACACCATAATGCAAGACTCGCATAAAATACACATGATACCTCACAAGTATCGACTTCCCGAATAACACAAATTATTCAATTCAAAGATTACATGCTATCTTTCGTGGATCCACAATCCACACATTCCGGAACATCAATCATGTCACAAACTGGGGGATACATACCGGGGTATTGGTCTGGCGGTTTACATAGCGTGCAGCGTGCAAACGCGCCATCACAAGAACGTGTCGGAAGTCATGGACGTTAGAGATGAACAGGAGAAGTGGGCAAGACCGGTCGTGTGGTACCGACGCACAACTCCACTACTCCATCACTCCACTTCCCCCACTTCCCATGAGAGACGTGAATGAGGCTCAATGACTTGTATAAATAGGTTCTCCGCCCTATTTCAAACAACAACACAAGTTCGTACGAGACAAAACCAAGTGTTAATACAAAAACGTATTCAAACACCTGCACCACGCTTGCATCAACCGCAAGCCTGCTCACCTTTCTGTTACAAGTCATAAGCAAGCCAACACCTTCACAATCTCAACACCTTCTTCGCTTCCCTCCCTAAGATCAACCCCATCTCCTTCACTTTGTGACCGAAACAAGTCCGGAACGGCCATTTCTTGGTTTAGGCCGGACTTGCACGATTGATCTCTCGAATCTACAAGCACTCACCGCGCAAAGGCATTTGTTTAAAGGTTTAAATTCATTCCTCATCCACACCCCAAAATTACCAAATTCTCAGGGAGTAGTTTTCACCCATAAACAATTGGCGACCACAAAGTGGGAGATTAATCTCTCGGTTGTAAAGTCAATTTCTTCGATTCAATTTTATCAATTTCCAAAAGGGTAGATCTTAGAATCAATTCAATCAACAATTCATTTCAAGATGGTGGAATTAAGGTCTGGATCAGCAATCAACTCTGATGGGGCAAGTGTGGGTACCAATCCTGGTGTCTAAGTACCTGCCAGTGGAGCTACCGTAGCCAACATATCTCGAGGAGCCGTTACCTCTATCACCAACACTAGCGGAGCAGGAGACATCCCAGTAGGTGTGACGCCCCCCATCACCAGAGCCAGAACAGCCGCAAATCCCGGCATTTCCTCAAGTGTAACACCTCCAGTGGTCACCAGAGCGACAACTTTCACTCCTCCATCAGGACGAGGAGCCGGAGGCACAAGAGGAGGAGTACCACCGTCCATTACCGTTGCAGACTTGATGGAGAAACATGAAGTTCTTGCTAAGACTCAAACAGATATGGCCGCAACTCAGAAGGAGGTACTTACTTTCCTCAAGACCTTGACTGAACGATTGCCGCAGGATTCACGTCAATCTTTGGAGCCAACAAGAGATGCCTTCAATTCACCTGGAGCAGGCGTTTCCACTCGGACAGAAGCTCGTGTTACCCCTGAATGTTCAAGAGAAAGGGACCAGACACCCAACTTCATCACACGTGAGGATCTAGAACGACTCCTTCAAAACCGAGGCAAAGGAAATCTGACGGATGCACACCAACACCAACCTCCATACCCTCAAGATATGCAACGAATCCCTCTTCCAAGAGGTTACACCTCTCCCAGCTTCTCCCTCTACGACGGTCATCGGTAATGCTCGTGAACATGTCTCTCGGTTCTTGGAATCCTTGGGGAACATGAATACAACCATGTTCTCGCGCCCGAAAGAATTCTCGAAATCACTTACGGGGAGGGCGTACACAGGTACAACAACATCGCGCCGAAACAAAGATATCCAACTCGGAGCGAGATGGTCGGTGCTTTCTACGAAAGTATTTCTTCGTGTCTGAACAAATCACCTTTTCGGATCTAGGAAGAATTCTTCACGGAACAACGAGCATCCTAACGACTTCGTCAAAAGGTTCGAACTCAAGCGCTGGATTGTCATGACCCGAACGTCACCGAACGATAATTGGTGGAGTTGTGCATCAACGGGATGATACCCATATACCGCGCTCTGTTAGAGAATCTTGGCTTTCAAACGTTCTCTGAACTCCACGAGGCCGCAAAACGTTCAGCAACAACTGCACCGGCACTACTAGAAAGAACCAGGGTTGTTCGAAGTGAAGATTCACGTGAAAGTCGAGGGAGCAGGCGCCTCACGAACAAGCAATACAACACCGGTCCTTCTGTGAGTGTAGTGGGCGGAGGAGAGAAAAGGAAAGCTCCAGTGACGGAACCACAAATCAAGCGGACATCCCCGGCACACAAGACTTCGTCTCGAAAAGGAGCAGACAAAACTCCTGCGCAAAACACTAAAGACACGGGTTTTCCTTTTCCCATGAATGAAGTGATAGAGCTCTTGGAAGCGTGGATCCAAGACGACGCCGTAAAACTGCCCCCTATCAGACGTCCTCCAACCGAGGAAGAAATGGCAGACCCTAGATATTGTTGCTACCACAGGTTCGTCCATCATCCAACCAAAGATTGCAACAGGTTGAAACAAATATTCAGGGAAAAGGTAGAGACAGGGGAACTTCAGCTTGGAAACAAAGGTGTTCATAGAGACCCTCTACCTATCAGGAACTGCATGATTTCTGGGGATTCTGTTTGCAAGACTGTACAATCTATGATGGAGCACATATGTGAAATCTTGTACTTCTCCAAAGGATAGCGTCAAGACATATTTGCGGCCCTCAACCACGTTGTGTCAGGAAGGCGTTTACATCCAAGAGCAGTCCAGGAACCCCAGTCTTTCCTAAAGGACATGAGCAATGGAAACTGGGGACTCCTGACCGTCACTTGTTTGAGAAGCGTCGAATTTGATAGCGTGTTGATTGATACGGCTTCCGAATTTAACATCATTACTGTCAAGACCTTGAGAGCGGCAAAGATTTCGAAGCAGGAAGCTACTCGTCACCCGACTGTGGTTAAAGATTCAGCAGGAGAGCCCAGGGATGCATACGGATATATTGATCTGGAAGTCAAATTGGGTGATGCCTCGACGCAAGCAAAGTTCTACATAGTCAAAGATCACCCCAACTACGACATGATCCTGGGACGCCCTTGGATGCACGAAAACAAAGCAATACTGGGAGTCTGTCCTCTGCCGGTTTCGACACCTGAAAGAATCTCCAACACGCCTTCTGGACCTCCTGATGGCTGTCTATTGCCGCACCAGCAACTTGCCAATGTGACACAACTTCCCGGAGAAAGCTTGTCAGCATACGTTGAAAAGTTCCAATCTCAAGTAAGTCTCGTCACGCAACCTTCCTTACAACTTACCGCCCCTCGTCCTGACAAGTCGCACGACCAAACCCGTTTGGAATTGGAGACCTGGTAAAGAAGGCGACTACATTCAAAGTTGGGAGCATGACGGTGAAAATGACCACTCCACCTGACTCACCCACCGAAAGAGAAGATGAACCGTACTTGGTAGCAGATGTTATCTTAGGCGGCTACTGCAAGCTCATCAACGCTGATAAACTAGAAGGCATAACAATTCACTCACGATGGCTCAAACCCTACCGAACTTAAGATACTTTGGCTTTGCCACTTCACAGTATCCCGTACATCTTAAAACGTTGTGCTATTCTTTCCAGCGTATTTCCTTTTACAATTTCATATCATATTTGTAATTCCTCCCGAAAATGATTGCAATACTTGCATTCATAGTTAGGGTTTCAATTTCCAATTTTCAATTGAAGCATTATTTTCATCTAAGAACCCCTCTACTCCTAAAAACACAAAGTCCTGAGTCAGCCTAGATCAACCCATTGGAGCAAGGAGGGGAACCCTGAGCAAACATCTCACGGGAAGAAGGGAATAGAACATGTGCACAAAAGGAAAATGATTTGAGACATCTACCCCAAAGAAAGCCAAGAAAATCTTGCATCGAAGCACAGGTCCGTGGATATTCCATTATAATATTATTTCTTTTATCACTAAGAATTATGTGTGAAGGCGCATCCTTGCGCCTGAGAAGGGTCGGTTGCAGTCTTGACAAAGGGTTATAAAAGAAAACTTTATTCAAACAATCAAATGGAGAAAAAACCTTGAACCCGGCCGCCACCGAGTACAAGGAAGATGTTCAAGCGTACAAAATATACTTGGAAAGAAGAGAGAAGAAAAGAGGTTTTAGCCGTCAAGAGGATCGACATCGCCTGCACCACTGTCAGGTTCTGCTTCAACGCCGTCACCTGTTGATGCTTCTCCCTTCGAATCTACCTCACCGCTTCATCGACATCTCCGCAGCAGCAGCCGCATTCCATTCCAACATCATCAGCGGGAGCGTCAAAGGGCACAGCAACACTAGGGGCCGCGCAAATTGCTTTCACAGGTTCAGGTTCATCTGTATCAGAATCAAGAATTATCACGCCGTCCTGGATCGGGTAATCACACTTGTCTTCATTCGGAGGTCGTTTATGCTCAACTCTCCGCCTCTTCAACCGCGCTGCAAATCTCTCTGCCCTTGCGCTTACTAGTGTCTGCAGCGTTTCCTCGCGCCTCCACCGCTCCTCCATGTCAATTGCAGCAAAGTGCACAGATACGTCCTCTGGCAATACGAAGGTGGGAGATAGACATCCCCTGTATAGCACGGCCGACTTCGCGAAGTGGAAGATCGATCTTAGCCATTACTTCTTCGTGCGCATGGTTTTCAGGCTTGTCAACTTCAAAACTTCTTTCAGGAGAAGCAACAGAATGAGCGTCCACCGCTTCCATGATAAACTAGTTAATCAGAAAATCGAGGAGCAATCAAATGCATCGATCGAGATATGGGATGAACGACCACGTGAGATGATTCTTTATAATCTCACAAGTCGACAGAATCCCAGAAGGAAAATGAGTCTTTACTTGCCACCTATGAAGGCTGCTAATTCGGGATAACAATCGACGAGGCTTATCAGATATGCCTGAGGAAAGCCGTGTATGATGAGGGAAATACACCTGAAGAAGCGGCCGAACTCAAATATGTACAAGAGGAACCAAAGCGGCTCACCAGATCAAGTCATGTTTCCTTCGCATCCTTAATCAGAACCAACCAGTTCCAGGGCAACGCCTGACTATCCGGTAAATATGTATCTACTTTAGCCTGGTCATTTCAGTATATAAGTATGTCACCATCTCATGCCTACCACACAATAGTGTAACCATTATGTGCTAGGCAGGGGACTTAATGTTGATGGTGGATTTTCGTTTAAGGTTAAATTTGTAAAAACCATAAAAGATCATGCGCTGACATCTTGTAAAAGATAAAGCCATTTATAAGTGTTGGATACTCCCTCACTTAATTCACCAAGAATGGAGCATGTAGCAACAATCCCATTCTGTGAATACATGAAATTCCTCCAGGTTGGAGCATGTAGCAACAATCCCTTCCTGTGAATTTCATATCGCCCTTGTATTTCCAAAGACTCATTATCGGTGTGGCATGACGACCGAGTGTTACTCTTACAGAGTAACACGAACCTCCAAGCACTATAATGAAACCATGTACGAAATACCCGTACAGTGCGATTCTCGGTGTGTTATACTAGCCCGAGCCCTCTCTCGTGTGTTATACTAGCCCGATTGAGCATCCTGGACCGACCGTATCGGTCCCGATATGATCTCGATCGCAGCCATCCAACTCCGTAAGCATGATTGGATGACCCGATCAATTCCATCACCCCCAAGCAGGTATGGAATACCCATGGCCGACCCCGCATGGTCGGCCATTGGCCTTTGCTTGCCAAAAGACGTTCATACCAAGCATTATGGACGGAAAACCCTAAATAAGGGTTTGCGGCATATTACATGTGTCGCAAAACAATCTCAACCATCCATCTTCGCAGGTATAGATGGAGGGTGTAGATGTAGATTCAAAGGGCCCAGAGCATGTCAACACGATCACCGTGGGCCCGCCTACACACTTGACTAATCGGTCAAGACCAACAATGTTTGGCCGTGGCAAAATCATCACCCAAACAAGGAGTGGCGCACGGCTTTTGAAAACCAAAATTAGGGTTTCAAATCATCACGTGCGTCCATCTTATCCGGCATGAATGGAGGGTCACAGATTAGGTTAAGCAGGGGCCGGTCATACCAGCATGACCACCGTGCGCCCATCTACCTTCTCATGCGATCGGCCAAGGCATCCCATGCCCGGCTAATCCAAAACGCCCGCCCAAACATGCGTGGTTACACTTCCCAAATTGCAAACTGATCTCGACCACTCAACTTCACCGGATGATTTGAATGGCTTAGATCACGTTTTCGTGGGATAGTCAGGTATAGGTGTGAACACCAGCCTACCACCTACACGCTGGTATGATCGACCAAGACCGACCAAGATGGGTCGTCTTGGAACGCGCGCCCGAACCAGGAATGTCATGCGATCTCCAATTCCTTTGCGGCAATGGATTCCTCGCTGAAACCGATCTCAACCACTCAACTTTACCGGTCAAATTGAGTGGCTTAGATCGCGCCTTCATGGGACGGTGAGACATGGACGTGTACACCAGCATGCCATCTACATACACGTCCGGTCGGTCCTCTCCAAATCTATTCCCATACTTGGTTTCGGCCAAGCTGAAGAGTCATGCTTGCGCTCCTCTTCAAAAATCCTAATATTCATTAACGGTCGCAGATGAGTGTCTCAAAGATCATCTCATCCGTCCAACTTCACCAGCTTGGTTATACAACCCTGGTCAGGAGTTATTTGGTTAGTGAGGCGTCATTACCCATCACTTTACCACACCATAATGCAGTACCTGCATAAAATACACATGATACCTCACAAGTATCGACTTCCTGAATAACACAGTTATTCAATTCAAAGATTACATGCTATCTTTCTTGGATCCACGATCCACACATTCCAGACATCAATCATGTCACAAACTGGGGGGATACATACTGGGGGTATTGGTCTGGCGGTTTACAGCGTGCAGCGTGCAACGCGCCATCACAAGAACGTGTCAGGAAGTCATGGACGGTTAGAGATGAACAGGAGAAGTGGGCAAGACTGGTCGTGTGGTACCGACGCACAACTCCACTACTCCATCACTCCACTTCCTCCACTTCCCATGAGAGACGTGAATGAGGCTCAATGACTTGTATAAATAGGTTCTCCGCCCTATTTCAAACAACAACACAAGTTCATACGAGACAGAAAACCAAGTGTTAATACGAAAAACGTATTCAAACACCCGAGCCTACTTGCATCAACCGCAAGCCTGCTCACCTTCTCTATTACAAGTCATAAGCAAGCCAACACCTTCACAATCTTAACACCTTCTTCGCTTCCCTCCCTAAGAACAACCCCATCTCCTTCACTTTGTGATCGAAACAAGTCTGGAACGGCCATTTCTTGGTTTAGGCCGGACTTGCACAGATTGATCTCTCGAATCTACAAGCACTCACCGCGCAGTGCATTTGTTTAAAGGTTTAAATTCATTCCTCATCCACACCCCAAAATTACCAAATTCTGCAGGAGTAGTTTTCACCCATAAACAATAACACACCAAGAGTCAGCCTGTACGGGTATTTCGTACATGGTTTCATTATAATGCTTGGAGGTTCGTGTTGCTCTGTAAGAGCAACACTCAGTCTTCATGCCGCACTGATAATGAGTACAGGAAATACAAGGCTGATTATGCATTATTTAATAATGCTAGAAATTCACAGGGTATATGGGATTGTTGCTACATGCTCCAACCTGGATGAATTTCGTGTATTCACAGAATGGGATTGTTGCCACATGCTCCATTCTTGGTGAATTAAGTGAGGGAGTATCCAACACTTATTAATGGCTTTATCTTTTACAAGATATCATCGCATAATTTTCTGGTTTTTTACAACTTTAACCTTAAATGAAAATCCACCATCAACAACAGCGTGTAGCGTGCAACGCGCCATCACAAGAACGTGTCAGGAAGTCATGGACGGTTAGAGATGACAGGAGAAGTGGGCAAGACTGGTCGTGTAACACCAGCACACACCTCCACTACTCCATCACTCCACTTCCTCCACTTCCCACGAGAGACATGAATAAGGCTCAAATGACTTGTATAAATAGGTTCTCCTCCCTATTTTCAACACAGGAGAAAAACAACACAAGTCTAGACGAGACAGAAACCAAGTGTTAATACAAAACGTATTCAAACACCCAGAGCCTGCTTGCATCAATCATAAGCCTGCTCACCTTTCTGTTACAAGTCATAAGCAAGCCAACACCTTCACAATCTCAACACCTTCTTCGCTTCCCTCCCTAAGATCAACCCCATCTCCTTCACTTTGTGACCGAAACAAGTCTGGAACAACCATTTCTTGGTTTAGGCCGGACTTGCACAGATTGATTTCCGAATCTACAAGCACTCACCGCGCAGTGCATTTGTTTAGGGTTTAGATTCATTCCTCATCCACACACCCCAAATTACCAAATCCGGCAGGAATAGTTTTCACCCATAAACAATTGGCGATCACAGCGGGAGGTTGATCTCTCGGTTGCAAAAAATTGAATTCTCAATTTTTCGGTTTTCATCTCGTGATGTATCCTCACCAGGAAACCACAGGTGGTTCAGATACCATGGGAAGTATAGCTAGAATGCTGGAAGATGTCTTGGCAAATCAAGTTGGTATCGCTAGAAGACAGAGCGAAACATTCCGCCTTTTGAATGATATAACAGCACAATTACAAGAAGGGTCGACAGGCATCTACTTAGGCAGTGCAAGAAACGCTGAATCCTTAGCCAGGAGTCACAACTTTACCAGTGGAGAAGCAAAAAGAGCGCGTAATCGCAGGAGACTCAGGAAAGAGGAACAACATGGTCCGGCCAACAATGAAGACTCGAGGCAACTCCACAGAGGAAAGGAATTGTCCGAAGTACTACAACGTCTACCAGATAAGGAAAGAGAGCCTGCAGCCTACGGAGCCCTGTTAGAAGATTTATATCTCAAGACTCTTGTTGAAGCCCGGAAGACTGTCCAATCCGCATCGAACTTTCAACCAAGCGAAGAAATGCTTGAGGAAGGGGAGATCAATCAAGAAATACGTGAATACAGAGGATGGGAGCGTTCAATTCGATCACTCAGCAGTGATATTACGACACCTTCCACATCCCTTTACCCAGGCAAGCGATCCGCAGATATGATGGCACTCCACGTAGAGACATCACAACGCCCACTAACACAGGAAAATCTAGACTCAAGGTACCTACACTTTCCTTTCCCAATAAAGAAGATTTTGGAGTTGCTGGAGGCGTGGGTGCGAAACGGAGAAGTGGAGCTACCTCCGGTATGGCGTCCACCCACCGACCAAGAAGTAATGGACCCGAGGTACTCGTCATTTCCACCGGTTCCTTCACCACCCTACCAAAGAGTGCAACACTTTGAAGCGCATTGTTCGGGAGAAACTTGGTTCGTAGGGATAGCTCTCATTCTCTAAAAATTAATGCGGACGACTTCCTTGGAGAGGCTACTTCGGTTTGATACAAGTGAGACTTCAAAAGCAAGTAAGTTCTATTCAGCAATTTTACAAGAAAGATAGTTTTAGAATTCACTGGGGACTTAGCATCCCGCACATGGAGAAAGAGGCTCAGTGATCAAACGCATTTTTGCTTCCCTTCATACCTCCCTTTTACACGACATTTGCAATTTCATATGACATGTGCAATCATTCATGACCAAGATGCAAATTCCATTTAAAATAACCTCTTTCTGAAAAGTTATTCACAAAACTATCTCAAAATAAACCAATTCAATTACCTATTAATTCAAAACCAGAAGTCAAGTTATGAAAAGAAATCCTCACTATCACTCAAAAAGAAAAAGAAGAGACAAGTATATGGCACGAATCCTTCAAGGAAAGTCCTTCAACAACAACTCGTCCTTCTGGGCAAGAGCGACTTTCATCCTTTGAAGTACAACCTGCTTCAGCTTCAACTCCTCGGACAACTTTTCAACCTCTTCTTCCTGGCGAGTAACACATTCTGCAGAAGGGGCTTCACCTTGTAATTTTTGGAGCTCCTGAATCTCGGAGAACCCTTTGAGGAACCAAGGAGCATTGAAGTTGTACTGCACAAACACATCTCGATGGCACTTCCAGTCTTCAATCATCTCCTCAGAAACTGTTCGACCAGTTGTGACGCTCATCCCATGGATAGAAAATAAAGCCTCCTGAACGTGGTTGACCAATGCAAGACGACTTTTGAGCTTCGTAGTGGTAGCAATGTGGCCGTGTTTCTCCCATATCGCCGTGTACAACTCTTTGAACCGAGCCGGCACACCGAATCCTCCAACCAACACATGACCTGGATAAGGAACAATGAAAGGAGGATCGAACAAAGCTCCAGGTTGCCCTACCAGTACCTCACCAGTCACAGGAGCCTTGTCAGTTGCAGGAGGTCTTTCAGAAGAAGTCGCCACGACAGCTTTATTGATTAGAACCTGCTCAGAACATTCTTCAAGGGGAGCCACCTCAACAATAGCGGAAGTTGCCTCTTACATTCCTCCCGATATCTACTTCGCTTTGGGTGCTAATTTCCATCACGACCGGATAGGATCCGGAGATGCCTATATATAGTAACCGCAATTGCACGGTGTCCAACAAGTAGACAGAGGCAAGTACGGGTCGTTCCCACAAGGAGCGGTGGAAATATCAATAATCAGTATCTCTAATCGATTAACCTGCAATGAAGTTTTTGAATTTTTGAATTATAAAAATAAAGAAAATAAATCAAACGAATAAAATAAAATCAATGGGAAAAACAATAACCAGGGTTTTATCGTATCCACCACTATTTGTTCAATTACTGAAATGAAACATAACTCATGAATAATTATTTATCGTTCGTTCTATTGACATCGCCTATTATATGTATTAGAGTCGCAAATATCACTGGGACACCCTAAGCATGGCACATCAAAAGTCTAAACCCAAGCATGCACCATCAAATTGCGTTAGCGAGAAAATCATACGAAACTAAATTTAGGTTTACCAATAATACCTGGCTATTCTAAGCATAACCCATCAAAGGATTTAACCCAAGCATGGGATATCAAATATGTAGACAAATAAATTTGCAATCCTATAAATGAAGCACATAAGTTATTGTATTGTACATAACCGGCGAAGCAACAACTCATATCATCGCTAAATCAATATATAAAATCATGAAATTAATTTATTCAAATCATAATAGCCTTAAAACCATATGTATTCAAATCGAAAGTGGTCTAATGCTCTAAGTGGTTTCAACATAAAACCCTAGTTAAAAAGTTTAGCAACTCATAAATATGGATTTCTCAAAACCCACAAAAACAATTACAAGAAAAATAGAGGAAAGAGTAAACCCTTGTCACCGAATCGTCGCCTTTCCCTTCGATCTCTTGTTCTTCCGTTCTTGCCTTCACGGCTGTTCGTCGCCTCCAGAACCAAACTCTATCCTCTGGCCGGCCTCTCCCTTTTCTCAAATATCTCATTCTCAATATATTGATGCTGCGAGGGTTTCATTAGACCTAGCACATGTGATTCCCTGTGCCCACCCAAACTCCACCGAGAACACCCAACACCGCTTCGTTTTCGTCCGTCTCGACTTGCAACTCCATCATCTGTTCGTCTAACTTCAATTTACGTCCGTATGCAACACCATTGGTACAACCACTTCCTTGTTGTAACATGAGAATGGTCACAGTGCAACTCAATGACCATCCTAGCACCATCTAGCTCCACTCGATTGCTGCCTGCAATACTCATATCGAACACCATCTCCCTTGTTGCTCTGATCGATCACCAAATCCACCAGTCGACCAGCTCCTATTAGCATCATACAAACTCAAACCAAAGCACCTTTCTGAGTTCGACTTTACCCATCCGAATCGTGCCACAAAGCTTCGGTCTTGCTTGCCATGGCAAAGCAACAACAGCTCTTTTCTTCTTCCATTCGAATATCTCGCATGTAAACTCCAACATAATAACCAGCTCCTAAAACCAATTCGATAACACATGCGTTTCCCTCCTTGTTGTGATATCACCACCGCCACCGATTATATAAACTCCACCGTCACCACCAAGTACCCATCGAACACCACTATCACCATCACCGCATGCGACTTGTACCAACTCCATTCGAAAACCACCAAAGATCACCGCCTCTTTGCTCCATCGCATAACAACTCGATTCATTTTCGTTGATAAGAAATGAAGACATTTTCTTTTGTTGTGATCAAGGGAAGAATACGCTGCCTCGTCCACCTTCTTCTCAGCCCATCAAACAAAAATTCATAATTCTCATTACCAAAGAAAGACTCGAGCACAAACCCATTCACTATCGATCATCGCCAGCGTCCACTTCGCACCCAAAACCATTGCAATCGATATGCGAAGCCAACGTATTGCAAGCTCCGAACAACCATTAGCCAAACACGCAGTCCTAACTTTCTTATTCAGCTCTAATTCTCAGCCAACCCAATTTCAATTCGATCCGAAATTACTTCTTGCTCGAGACCACACTCATAGTAAGAACCGCCAGAACCACTTGCAATCGGTAGTCCCACCAACGTCGTTCTTCTTAACTCAGGCCACAAACACGACTCCCAAATGACATACGAAGTATACTTGGTTGCTGCAATTTCATGTCACTCACTCCATTATCCAACAGCCTGGGAAAAACCATGCAAACCCAATTCGAATCCGAGTTCGAATCCCCAATCCATAGCACAAAGACCATCTTCATTCGCCTCTCGCAAATCCCGCATGCACAGATCCATCTCGCAATGAGCAAGTTTCAGCTCATTCCAACTCTCTTCGCGCCTCTGAATTGTCAGAGCTACCATCGTTTGTTGTTGTTGTTGTTGAGAGCTCCACAAATCCATTTACCTGAGTACTTGCTTGCCTATCGAACTCATGGCTAGGTAACTGAGTTAGCATCTTCCTCCACGTTTTATATCACCGAGAAAACTTCTTTCGATCAAAGACACTTTTTCTAGCTCCATCTTCTCACGAGCTTTCAACATAAACACCAAATGACAAACTCAATTCATATCTACACAATTCAGCCAACAAACGTCCACCAGTTTGCAAAATGGAAACCACCACTGTCACACGTACAACAACCAACAAATCTCCTCCCATTCACTGAGTACCGTCGGCCGAAATCCAAACCAGGAGTGATCCCAATTCAATTCCTTTAAATCTGATGTTGCTGATACAGAGAACCCAAACTCCGACGTTCATATTTATCCGTAAAGTCTTTATCCCATGTTCTTCTAAAATCATGGCCTGAACCTCTCATAGTTGTTGTCATTGGAAGCTTAGGTTTGGGAGACAAAGAAGAATAAGACTCATGGCTTTTCTGTAAGAATTGAGATGGGAGAATTAAAAGACACATCCCACTTTCCTTGGGTTTTGGTCACCACATCTTGCCTGTTTGTTGATGTGTTGGTCCTGGCATTGAGCAAGTGGCAGAGATCTTTACATGCCAATGACAAATTTAGCTCATTCCCTATGGCACCATGACCTACACCCCGTTATTTCGGCCGTAGATGTCATTTTGGCGTGCAATCGTAGCCATATATTTTACCCGTGATCGGATTCAATCGTACTTTCTACAAAAGCACTAAAATTGTATTATTAAAAAAATATCGAGTCCTAGCTAATATAAATATGGGTATAAAATGTAGCACTTACGTGCTTATCAACACCCCCACACTTATATTTTGCTAGTCCTCGAGCAAAACAAAGAATTGACCCGCTCAACAGCTGGTCATCATTTTTTTTTAGACCCGCTCAACAGCTGGTCATAAGAAAATTATAAGAAAACAAAAGAATAGACCCGCTACACAGCTGATCATTTTTTTTTCTTAAAATTTGAGACCCGCTACACAGCTGGTCATAACATGCAAGACAAAATAAAAGACCCGCTACACAGCTGGTCATCACCTTAACAATCAAATATTTATTTTTATTTTTATTTTAAACCCGCTACATAGCTGGTCATAAAATACCTAGGAACCTAAAATAGACCCGCTCAACAGCTGGTCATAAATTATAAGAAATTTCCTGAAAAACAAAAGTAAAAAGTAACCACTCCCCTACACTTAAAAATTACATTGTCCTCAATGTAATTGAGTCATCCAACGTAAAAATTAAGATGGGAAATTCATAATATGCGAAAATAAACAATTAAAAATGAAATAAGAACATAGATGTACCTACTGGAATATACAAATAAGACTCACCATAAATCAACAACCTAAATATTTGGGGATCAACCCAGAGCACAATATATACAACCGATGGTAACCTCAAATCCTCGCTGAAGCAACGTAAAGATATAGAGATCATCAAAAGGAAAGAGCTACCCCCCAAACCTAATTTTTGCAAAGGATATATCGTCAGTAACAAGAATTACCGACTCAAGTAGTTCACTGGGGATGGGAACTGAAACGATCTGGGAGTCATGCACAGGCAAAGAGAAGTCACGAGATGCAAAATAATCTAGTAATATTGGAGAAGCACGCAGTTCTAATCCAAAATTAGGAATCTTCCGAAAAGTTGTGCTAACAATTCTAGGTGTATTAACTTCTCCACTAGGTTTTCAAACCTGTACTAAATCATCATCATAAACATCATCACTCTGGGAATCAATAGGAATATCACAATAAAGATGATTAAAAGAAACCTTATAGATAGAGTGTAATGTCTCTAAGTCGTTAGACTTAACTACGGTCTCTTCGGAATTAACACATTCTTCATAAGCATTATTGTTATAGCACTGATATGTCACACCGTCTAAAAGAATGGCGTCTTCAATCCTAAACTCATCCTTTTGAATAGGCGAGTGATCATTAACACGATCAGGAGTTGGACTAAATACACCACCTTCACTTGGTATGACAATGTATCTATTCCTATGATCACAACTATCAAGTTCATCAACATTATCCATACACATTGATTCATTAGTTAAAGCGATTTCATCATAAATATCAACAGTATTAGAAAAATTAGAACATGTCTCCTCTGTAAGACCACAATCTTCTACCGACTGCGTTAGTTGAGCAATCGATAAAGCATTTTGTTCAAAGAAGTTCAAATTATATGAGCATGGGCTTTACTAAGCTCAGCAAAAAATAACTCATTAGCTTTGGTCTGTTCAAAGAATGTCAATATTGAGGCGTTCTAGCAAAGATAGTTGTGATGCAGATGGGTCATAGTAAGATTGATCATCTCTCTCATACCGTGATGGAGAAGTGTGTGAATAATGATTGGAATCAACACATTGTGGCTCATAATCAGGGTAAGGTTGGTAATGATCATAACCTAATTCACAAGGTCCTAATGATCATACCTATTAGAATAATTCCAATCATTATTTACACACTCGGCAGGTTCTTGATAATGAGAAGGTGCATATGCATACTCCTCATGAAAAATATCGATGACTCCTCCGTCTCACTCTTTTGGTAAGATTCCAAAAAGCTATAAATGAAGTCAACTCGCTGGAAACCATTATACAAAGTAATTCTCAATAACTCACCTTGCAAAAGCTTTGCGAGAATATCAAGTACTTACTTTAGGCCTGTTGTTGACTGCAATCGCCGCTCTTCAGACTAAGGTACCTATGAAAAATCAAATAAGCTACGTAAAAAGAACTAAAAGAAAATATAAAAATAAAAGCAAAAATAAACTATGTATAAAATAAAAAATAACTATATTTACAAAATCAAAAATACTAATTACAATATTCCACAGCCGCTCCCCGGCAACGGCGCCAAAAATTGATAGGATCCGGAGATGCCTATATATAGTAACCGCAATCGCACGGTGTCCAACAAGTAGACAGAGGCAAGTACGGGTCGTTCCCACAAGGAGCGGTGGAAATATCAATAATCAGTATCTCTAATCGATTAACCTGCAATGAAGTTTTTGGATTTTTGAATTATAAAAATAAAGAAAATAAATCAAACAAATAAAATAAAATCAATGGGAAAAACAATAACCAGGGTTTTATCGTATCCACCACTATTTGTTCAATTACTGAAATGAAACATAACTTATGAATAATTATTTATCGTTCGTTCTATTGACATCGCCTATTATATGTATTAGAGTCGCAAATATCACTGGGACACCCTAAGCATGGCACATCAAAAGTCTAAACCCAAGCATGCACCATCAAATTGCGTTAGCGAGAAAATCATACGAAACTAAATTTAGGTTTACCAATAATACCTGGCTATTCTAAGCATAACCCATCAAAGGATTTAACCCAAGCATGGGATATCAAATATGTAGACAAATAAATTTGCAATCCTATAAATGAAGCACATAAGTTACTTGATTGTACGTAACCAAGAAGCAACAACTCATATCATCGCTAAAATCAATATATAAAATCATGAAATTAATTTATTCAAATCATAATAGCCTTAAAACCATATGTATTCAAACCGAAAGTGGTCTAATGCTCTAAGTGGTTTCAACATAAAACCCTAGCTAAAAAGTTTAGCAACTCATAAATATGGATTTCTCAAAACCCACAAAAACAATTACAAGAAAAATAGAGGAAAAAGTAAACCCTTGTCACCGAATCGTCGCCTTTCCCTTCGATCTCTTGTTCTTCCGTTCTTGCCTTCACGGCTGTTCGTCGCCTCCAGAACCAAACTCTATCCTCTGGCCGGCCTCTCCCTTTTCTCAAATCTCTCATTCTCTATATATCGATGCTGCGAGGGTTTCATTAGACCTAGCACATGTGATTCCCCAGGCCCAGTCCAAACTCCACCGAGAACAGCCCAACACCGCTTCTGTTTTCTGTCCGTCTGACTTGCAACTCCATCATCTGTTCGTCTAACTTCAATTTCTGTCCGTATGCAACACCATTGGTACAGCCACTTCCTTGTTGTAACATGAGAATGGTCATAATGCAACTCAATGACCATCCTAGCACCATCTAGATCCACTCGATTATTGCCTGCAATACTCATATCGAACACCATCTCCCTTGTTGCTCTGATCGATCACCAAATCCACCAGTCGACCAGCTCCTATTAGCATCATACAAACTCAAACCAAAGCACCTTCCTGAGTTCGAATGTACCCATCTGAATCGTGCCACCGGCTTCTGGTCTTGCTGCCATGGCAGCAACAACAGCTCTTTCTTCTTCCATTCGAATATCTGCATGTAAACTCCAACATAATAACCAGCTCCTAAAACCAATTCAGATAACACATGCGTTTCCCTCCTTGTTGTGATATCACCACTGCCACCGATTATATAAACTCCACCGTCACCACCAGTACCCATCGAACACCACTATCACCATCACTGCATGCGACTTGTACCAACTCCATTCGAAAACCACCAGCATCACTGCCTCTTTGCTCCATCGCATAACAACTCTGATTCATTTTCGTTGATAAGAAATGAAGACATTTTCTTTTGCTGTGATCAAGGGAAGAATATGCTGCCTCGTCCACCTTCTTCTCAGCCCATCAAATAAAAATTCATAAATCTCATTACCAGCAGCACTCGAGCACAAACCCATTCACTACCGAACATCGCCAGCGTCCACTTCAGACAAATACCATTGCAGTCGCTGTGCAGAAGCCAACGTATTGCAAGCTCCGGAACAACCATTAGCCAAACACGCAGGTCCTAACTTTCTTATTCAGCTCTAATTCTCAGCCAACCTAATTTCAATTCGATCCAGAAATTACTTCTTGCTCGAGACCACACTCATAGTAAGAACCTCCGGTAACCACTTGCAATCAGGTAGTCCCAGCCAACGTCGTTCTTCTTAACTCAGGCCACAACACATACTCCAGCTGACATACGAAGTATACTTGGTTGCTGCAATTTCATGTCAGTCACTCCATTATCCAACAGCCTGGGAAAAACCATGCAAACCCAATTCGAATCCGAGTTCAGAATCCCCCAATCCATAGAACAGCTCCATCTTCATTCGCCTATGCAAATCCCGCATGCACAAATCCGTCGTTACTGACTGCAACAGCAAGTTTCAGCTCATTCCAACTCTCTTCGCGCCTCTGAATTGTCAGAGCTACCATCGTTTGTTGTTGTTGTTGTTGAGAGCTCCACAAATCCCTTACCTGAGTACTTGCTTGCCTATCGAACTCATGGCTAGGTAACTGAGTTAGCATCTTCCTCCACGTTTTAGATCACTGAGAAAACTTCTTTCAATCAGCACCTTTCTAGCTCCATCTTCTCACGAGCTCTCAACATAAACACCAGCGACAAACTCAATTCATATCTACACAATTCAGCCAACAAACGTCCACCAGTTTGCAAAATGGAAACCACCACTGTCACACGTACAACATCCAACAAATCTCCTCCCATTCACTGAGTACCGTCGGCCGAAATCCAAACCAGAAGTGATCCCAATTCAATTCCTTTAAATCTGATGTTGCTGATACAGGGAACCCAAACTCCGACGTTCATATTTTTCCGCAAAGTCTTTATCCCATGTTCTTCTAAAATCATGGCCTGAACCTCTCATAGTTGTTGTCATTGGAAGCTTAGGTTTGGGAGACAAAGAAAAATAAGACTCGTGGCTTTTCTGTAAGAATTGAGATGGGAGAATTAAAAGACACATCCCACTTTCCTTGGGTTTTGGTCACCACGTCTTGCCTGTTTGTTGATGTGTTGGTCCTGGCATTGAGCAAGTGGCAGAGATCTTTACATGCCAATGACAAATTTAGCTCCTTCCCTATGGCACCGTGACCTACACCCCGTTATTTCGGCCGTAGATGTCATTTTGGCGTGCACTGTAGCCATATATTTTGCCTGTGATCGGATTCAGTCGTACTTTCTACAAAAGCACTAAAATTGTATTATTAGAAAAATATCGAGTCCTAGCTAATATAAATATGGGTATAAAATGTAGCACTTACGTGCTTATCATGACCCCATCAACAAGATCACTTAGGGAGGCACATTGTCCAACCGAACTTGCATCAACTCTGTCATGATCTGGAAAAGGAGCGGTTTCGCTGCACTTCTCAAAGATGAAGATCGGCACCGCCATACTTCTCAACATGAAGATCAAGTCCACCGCCAGACTTCTCAACAGAAGGCCAACATTACCAGCCTTCTCATTCGAATGCGCGCCAACCTTGTGAAGACATTCTCTTTCGGAATTCCCTGATTTCAAGCAAGAATCACTCTTAGAAGAATTTACTCTGGAGAAATGAAGGAATCAACAGAAAGAGATTTAAATACCTGCATATTGGAGGAATTGAGGATCACCGAACCACATGCCTGCCTCTTAGATCTCACTCCTGCCTGGGGACTGCAATCCTCAGCTCTGGTTCGTTTGGATGGAAGTGGCCTCAACCGGAAATGCTCCTTCAGGACGTCAGAAGATGGCTCACCACGGGAATCTGTCACAACATCCTCCGAGAATTCTTGGAAAGCCAATAGTTGCTTCCTCCAAAATTCCTTATACTTGTCGGTTACCACTGAGTTTCTCCCAATAGGCCAGAAGGGAAGACTCTGCGATGCAAAGAATATGTCAGCATCAAATATAACCGGGAGAAGTTCTTTCGAAGCCTCCGAAGGACGAATAAAGGGAACACCCTGGTCAAATCCCATTTGACGAGCAGCCCTGTCGGTGTTATACGGAGTCACAGTAAGAGCTTCATTGAATAGAGACGGGATATATCCTGAAATGCAGCTGTGCAGGTAAATAAGTTATCCAGATTTCATAGTCTCGGCATCGGTACGCAACGCAGCATCAGGACCGTCAGAAGCAATAGCAAAAGTCTTTGGCTGAACAATGGAAGGGTGGATCGGCCCCCATGGACGGAAAGTTACAGAAGACACATTATCAAATATATCCACGAGTTTCGCACCAGTTCTGGGACGCCTCCTCTGCCAACGAAGTATTCTCGAGCCACCATACAAATTGACGAGCGAAGTTGCAGGAGCAGGAGCATAACTTTTGAAATGTTCCCACAAGAATGCCTGAAGAAAAGCAAAGTGGACATACGACTCCACCTTCTTGTACCCGTTGGAAACATGCATATCCATTGCTAAAGCGTCCAGATGAGAATACAATGATCCAAGGAACAAGGCACCTAAGGGAAGAACTTCGTCTTTTGCTAGCTTTATAGCAATCTTAACCAGAACACCCCTTATGGTTTTCTTTCCAGAACCGTCGTCATATATATCTCTGGATAACCACAAAGACAGGAATGCAATCACACTGAGCTCATTTTCCAACTCCTGATTCGGCTCTGGGTTTACAGGAGACCATTCCGATACCCACCAGGTGTAAAAGCATCTTGTATCTTTTTTCTCCTCCTTGTCCAGATCGTCGAATTCTGTCACCTTTCGGAGTATGGTGTCATGATCACGTTGTTCCATGTCAGAAATCTCATAATAAAGATTCCCAGCAACAGGAAGGTTCATCAATGCAGCTACGCTTTCCAGAGTAATAGTCATCTCTCCCCATCTAGATATAGCTGTATGAGTAGAAGGGCGCCACCGAGAAATGAAAGTAATCAAGCTGCGACATCTTTCTTAATTTCAAGAGTAGCAGATGCCATGACCGCATCGAGGATTTGCGCTTTGGTCAAATTGGCTTTAATTTTCTTATTATTCAACATACGCCTCATCCATCCTTCATAAGAGGCCAAATGGAGTATGACAAGTCTTGAAGTCGATAGGAGATGGCGGATATTCATTTCTTTGAAGACAAAACCTCATCACAAGTGCCAAGAAGAAGATGGATCACTTCTATATTTTCGAATCGGAAAGCGGGACTATCCCCGTGAGAGGGATGTTTCCTAATGTTTGGAAAAGACAAGGTGAACAACTCATCAAGAATGTTCGGCATATCTTTGAAGTCGTCAACACTTCCCGACTTGGCACCAAAGATTATCTCCGGAAGACATATCGACAGGAGTTCTTTTCTTCATTCTACAATAAATACAGGAGTCAGTAGTTGCATAAAAAAAAAATAAAAAAAAATGCGAACTGCATTCACATTGGAATACACAAGACTGGGATTGGGTCCAAGCACCGGCTCAAGTTTCAAGTCCGGTATAAGTTCCAAGCACCGGCTCAAGTTTCAAGTCCGGTATAAGTTTCAAGTCCGGTATTGGTTTCAAGTCTGGTATTACTCAAGCTTCATATCCGGGCACAAGGCTAGTATGAGGTCGACTTTCAGTCAAGCATGTGTGGGTGAGACCCACGATTCGGATTAAGCGCACATGGTGGGACCACATACACGTATTATAACACGGTTTTTTTCATAAGAATTGTGTTCATGAAATTCAAGCCAAATTTCTCTCCAAGCTACAACCTAAGAAGCTAGTTTTGTATGCAACAACGGAAGAAGAAACAAAAACGACGTATTCACGGACTTGCGGAACTAAACCATCCTAGCAAAAATGGGTGATTTTTACTATCAATCTTTATGAGAAAGCTAAGCATGATGTATCTATCAAAAGATTTTTACCTAAGAAATTAGGGTTTTTTCCTAAAAAAAAAAAAAGTGAAACCTACCTTGGACGGACGGACGGCGGCGCACGTCTGACGGTGGCAACTCCGGAAGCAGCAACGCGGCGTCTGGGAGCGGCGGCGTTGGTCACGGACGGGAGCTGCTTAACAAAAAAAAAATCGTGAGAAAAAGAGAAGGGGTTGGTCTCTTTTATAGACAAAAAATTAGAAGAATCCCAATAGAACAAGGATTCCTTTTTTGTTTGGATTCCTCTTTTGATTCAAATACCCTAAGGAAGGAAGCCGGTCCATCAAGGTTTGAGATCGCGCACGTATGGAGGATTGCCCACGGCCAGAATCCCTCCAGGTAGACTTCCTTTATCTTGTCTTCTTACGTTTGTATATGTCACCATCTCATGCCTACCCCACAATAGTGTAACCATTATGTGCTAGGCAGGGGAATTAATGTTGATGGTGGATTTTCATTTAAGGTTAAAATTGTAAAAAACCAGAAAATCATGCGCTGACATCTTGTAAAAGATAAAGCCATTAATAAGTGTTGGATACTTCTTCACTTTACTAATTCACCTAGAATGGAGCATGTGGCAACAATCCCATTCTGTGAATTAAATACATGAAATTCATCCAGGTTGGAGCATGTAGCAACAATCCCATATACCCTGTGAATTTATAGCATTATTAATTAATGCGTAAGCAGCCTTGTATTTCTTGTACTCATTATCAGTGCGGCATGATGATTGATCGAGTGTTGCTCTCAGTGAGCAACACGAACCTCCAAGCATTATAATAAAAGCATGTACGAAATACCCGTACAGGTTGCAAACTCTCGGTGTGTTATACTAGCTCGATTGAGAACTCTCGGTGTGTTATACTAGCCCGATTGAGCATCCGGACTGTCCGTATCGACTGATCTCGTTCATCCAACCTCACCAGCGTGATTGGATGGCCCAGATCATTTCCATAACCCCCAAGCAGGTATGGAATATTCACTGTCGAACCAACGCGGACCCCGCATGGTCGGCCTCCAGAATTGGCCTAGCTTGCCAAAACGTCCAAACCAGAAGCGGTATGGGCGGAAAACCCTAAATTAGGGTTTGCGGCACATTACATGTGTCGCAAAAATGTCTCAACCATCCATCTTCGCAGTATAGATGGAGGGTGTAGATGTAGATTCAAAGGGCACAGAGCATGTCAACACAATCACCGTGGGCCCGCATACATACTTGAGCAATCGGTCGGGACCAACCATGGTTGGTCGTCCCACCCGTGCGCCCAAACGGAGCATGGTTACACGGCCGTGAAAGCCAAAATTAGGGTTTCGAGCATCACGAGCGTCCATCTTCTCCGGCACGAATGGAGGGTCCCATTAGATTAAGCGGTCCGGTCATACCAAAGATGACCATCATAGGCCCGTCTATCCCCTCACTGATCGGCCAAGGCATATCATGCCTGGCTATCCCAAAACGCGTCCAAACTTGCGTGGTCACACTTCCCAAATTGCAAACTGATCTCGACCACTCAACTTCACCGGACGATTTGAGTGGCTTAGATCACGTTTTCATGGGACCGTCAGGTATAGGCGTGAACACTAGCCTACCACCTACACTCCAGAGTGATCGACCAAGACCGACCAAGAATTGGTTGTCTTGGAACGCGCGCCTGAAGATGGCGTAATGTGCGGCTCTTGCGGCACTGGTTTTCTGTCACAAATTGATCTCGACCACTTAACTTCACCGGACGAATTGAGTGGCCCAGATCATACTTTCGTGAGGTAATGGGGTATGGGAGACTGCACCGTCATGCCGTCTACACGCATGTACGATCGGCCTAGCCAAAATCGTCTCCCAAGCTTGGATTCGACCAAGCTGAAGAATGATTCCTGGATCCTACGTTTATTATTTCAAATATCGATAACATGATTAGATCTAATGAATCCAATGGCATTTTTCTTTTCAGGAGATTACATGATAGTTTCCATGGATCCTACGTTTTACGCTTGTTTAGGCGACGGAGACAGGTAGAACACACACATATTGCTATCCAATTGTCAATTTTTTTCCTAAAACAAAAGAAATAAAATACAAACTTAAAATAAAACAAAAATAATAAAACAACCATGGCCGTGGGAGAAGTACTTTACCACTTGATTCTTCACAACTTGTATCGTCTCGATATCATAAACTTCAATAACTCTCACCTTTTGATCTTCGCTCTTGTACATAAGTCTTCAACTTGTATATATAATTCTACTTGTTAGAGCATAGCTCGGTTGAACCCACCAAGTGTTGGTATGTCAAGTTTGGTTGTCATATTTTAGTGAATCAAAACTCATTTAAAGAGTCGCTTGATTATGTTCTGGAGTCAACATCGTATAGGTTAGCTTGAAAGTATTAGGATATGAGACATTACAAGTATTGCGAAGACTTGAAGAAGTGAAGAAGTAAGAAGCTACAACGACAACATCATCCTTCCACTTGAGGTTAGTGATATTTGACTTGAACTGTTTCATTCCCTAATGTATGTTTCAAGTCGTGCATATTGAAAACAAAACTGCGAAGCATGAACACTCTAGTTAGACATAGCATTAAGGAATACAATACGAGGTTTATTGCTTAACCATTAAATTTTGTAGATAAGACATCGACATAGTCGTTTAAATTTTATTGTGATTATGTATGGTATGAGGTGAGGATTTCATCCTAGGAAACAATGTTTTACATGTGTTTGAATGAAGTAAATTCATGAACTCGTTTTGTGAATCGAAAAGGAAATCACCAGGTATTATTAGTATTGTTATTCATTGCATATCTTGTGAACAACCAATATGTGTGATTAGTATAACCGCTCATGACTTGTTTATGTTCTTGGTAAAACTATTCACAAAGGCCTGACTTTTGTATTGGTATGACTTTTATTAGTGAACCCGATCTTAAGTAATCACCTGAGATGGTATGATCGATTTTGTGTTACTGATAAGACCGCCTCTAGGTAAAGGGGAACCGATCCTAGTAATAGGTGGAACCTATCACAAAGGGTAATCGATCTTTGTATAAGGTGCAACATGTTTTAGCAGAAAGGGGAACCGATCTTATGGACATGTGCAACACGTTTTTAGGCAAAGGGGAACCGATCCTATGGACATGTGCAACACATTCAAGTTATATACCATATATATGTGGTATATATGTGGATAACCGATCCTAGTACCTAGTCAACCGAATTTTGGAAAGCTAGTGTGACTATGCACAATACTCACATGGAGGTAGAACCAAAACTTATTTTGGTAGAACCGTTAAACCCATGATTGGTGATTGAGTGTTCTTAATCAATCACATAGTTCTTGAAAGTCAGATGAACCAATTATAAACTTGTTTGGAAGTGTGGAAAATCGGTTTCAAGACTGTAAGTATGAAAGAGGACTTACAAAGTAAGGATGTCGACATACTTTGAACATGTGCAGTAACGCTTATCTTTAATTGTTCAAAGTTATTCCTTAATAGCTAAAGGAAGAAAATCCCAGGATCGAAACATAAATAAGTTAAGAATCTTTTATTTAAGGTTTTTAATTTTATTTTAGGAAAATGAGAATTAGTAATGTGCATTTACTAGTTGGAAATTTTCCAAAGAGATTTTCTTGGTCAATATTTTGGACATGAGCGTTTCCGAATTATGGAAACCAAATTTGGATTATATTGCATATCTTGAGAATATTTTCGGTTTTGTAAATTCCTTGGTGTCCAAACTTCATTGTCTATAAATACTTGAAGTTTGCATTTCGAGCAAACTAATCCTTCGTGATAGCAAACTTCCTCGGTTGTGGTGTTACTGGTGAAGCCACCTATTCGGAGAGGAGAGTAACCTAATTAGGCGATATCTCTTACGACCGCTCAGTTTAAAGTATTCTTTGGGATTGAGGAGCTCTATTAGTACCTTTGGTGGGAAACTAGATAATTGCGGTTTATCTTGTGTTTTCGATTGATTTGATTGACTAACGGTGGTTGAACTTTGATTGCACCTAGTTTGGTTATGCTTGAGAATCTTCTCTTCTGATATAAGATTCACTCAAACTATATCGAAGTTTCGACATGGATCTTTAGACTATTTGTAGATCTAAAGACGTCTTGTGATAATCCATTGTTACGACTCCAGTTACATGCGTGATTGATCACAAGAGATTCAAGTTGTTGTGTGCGGCGTTTATTGAAGATCTAAGAAGATTTGAAGACAAAGAAGATATTGAAGATTTCGATTTGGGGTTCATAATCTTTGTGTGCACAATACTTGTTTCTAAGTATAAGAGGATCCAACTATAATCGGTTTATCCTTGTGGTAGAATAGATTGATTAGTTGTGTATATCGACATCAATACAATTCTTTATGATTAAAAGTATTGATTGAAAAATATTAACAATTACTTCGGTAGTTGATAATAAGATAGATCTAAGAACTCCGACGGAGGAGTTTATTGATATAAACAGAAGAACCTTTGTCGAACTCATATCACTTGGTTGAAAAGAGTTGCTACCAAACAGATTTTTGTTCCTTTACTTGTTTGGAATACGAACCAAAGGAATTATTCCAAGTACGTGACTTATTCATAAGTTGGAGGCGTGGGAATACAGATTTTAACTAGGTGAACTATAGGTTTAGTTGCTTGGTCTCAACTATACGGTTGGTTTGATTTTGTATAGCCGCTTAATCACGAGAGTATTCAATTCTGGACAAGGTCCCGGGGTTTTTCTCGCATTTGTGGTTTCCTCGTTAACAAAATCATGTCATTTCATTTACTTTTATTTTCCGTAATTATAATTGTTGTTATTATAATTTAAATTAAATTACACAAAATTTAATTCTTATTTACTTGATAGTAATCATATTGTGTTTGGTTAAGCCCGAAACTCTTATCAAGTAAACATACTTCGTTGTTGTATTGTCTCGATCTCGTATCCATAGACGATCACACGAAGTGTGAACCAATTAGTTGTATTGTCTCGACTCTATCCATAGACAATCACTTTCGGAGAAAGGACTTATAGGTAGGAAATTTTTTAGCTTGAGGTATATTTGGGTAGCCTCGCCTTTTCACTACTCCTTGTCTTGTTACTTTACTTTGCTTGTAAACCTTGAACGTCTACAACTTTCCTTCGAACTTGTGATGCTTCACTTGTTGATGATAATGGTGTTTCTAAGGACCTGTTGTTGTTGACATAGATAATGGATGGTGCTAACTGCAAACAAGATTACAAGATAGAATGTAAGTAGGAATTCTGATGGCACCCTCATGATTGACAGAAATAACACTCAAGAGATCAAAATAGTGCTGAAATTGGTGCAAGGTTGGATAACTCATCATTCTACCCGGAGTTTATGTAAGTGTTGATGGTGGTTTTTAGACAAGGGGTAAAATCGTAAAACCCCATGACCTAGTGTTACCCGCAACACATTAACTAAGAGCATTTAACTCAGGTGTAAATAATTAATAGGGGTATTTTTTTCAAAATACCGGGAGTTAGGGGTTTTCAACACGTAACCCTAATTCCAAAACCAAGCCGCACTCTGCGCACCATGGCAAAGAATGCCAAACCAAACCGCACTGCGCACCATGGCAAAGAATGCCAAACCAAGCCGCACTCTGCGCATCATGGCAACCATGCCAAACCAAGCCGCACTCACGCATCATTGGCAACAATGCCAAACCAAGCCGCACTCTACGCATCATTGGCAACAATGCCAAACCAAGCCGCACTCAAGCGCACCATGGCAAAGAATGCCAAACCAAGCCGCACTCGCACCATGGCAAAGCAATGCCAAACCAAGCCACATATCGCGCATCATGGCAACCATGCCAAACCAAGCCGCACTCTGCGCACCATGGCAAAGAATGCCAAACCAAGCCGCACTCTGCGCATCATGGCAACCATGCCAAACCAAGCCGCACTCACGCACCATGGCAAAGAATGCCAAACCAAGCCGCACTCTGCGCATCATGGCAACCATGCCAAACCAAGCCGCACTCTGCGCACCATGGCAAGCAATGCCAAACCAAGCCGCACTCTGCGCACCATGGCAAAGAATGCCAAACCAAGCCGCATGGCATCATTGAACAATGCCAAACCAAGCCGCATACGCACACCATGGCAACAATGCCAAATCTCCAAGCCCCTATGCCTTTGGCACACGCCAAATATAGCGCCCTAGGCTTGCAAGACTTGCAACTAGGTCAACATGGCCGCACATGCCCTTGGCACATGCCAATACGTGTGCCGCAAGCCATATTCCAAGTCGCTATGCCATTGCACACGCCAAATATAGCGCCCTAGGCTTGCAAGACTTGCAACTAGGTCAACATGGCCGCACATGCCATTGGCACATGCCAATACGTGCCGCAAGCCATATTCCAAGTCGCTATGCCATTGGCACACGCCAAATGTAGCGCCCTAGGCTTGCAAGACTTGCAACTAGGTCAACATGGCCGCACATGCCATTGGCACATGCCAATACGTGCCGCAAGCCATATTCCAAGTCGCTATGCCATTGACACACGCCAAATGTAGCGCCCTAGGCTTGCAAGACTTGCAACTAGGTCAACATGGCCGCACATGCCATTGGCACATGCCAATACGTGCCGCAAGCCATATTCCAAGTCGCTATGCCATTGGCACACGCCAAATATAGCGCCCTAGGCTTGCAAGACTTGCAACTAGGTCAACATGGCCGCACATGCCAATACGTGCCGCAAGCCATATTCCAAGTCGCTATGCCATTGGCACACGCCAAATATAGTGCCCTAGGCTTGCAAGACTTGCAACTAGGTCAACATGGCCGCACATGCCATTGGCACATGCCAATACGTGCCGCAAGCCATATTCCAAGTCGCTATGCCATTGGCACACGCCAAATGTAGCGCCCTAGGCTTGCAAGACTTGCAACTAGGTCAACATGGCCGCACATGCCATTGGCATGCCAATACGTGCCGCAAGCCATATTCCAAGTCGCTATGCCATTGGCACACGCCAAATGTAGCGCCACATAGGCTTGCAAGACTTGCAACTAGCGTCAACATGGCCGCACATGCCATTGGCACATGCCAATACGTGCCGCAAGCCATATTCCAAGTCGCTATGCCATTGGCACACGCCAAATATAGCGCCTAGGCTTGCAAGACTTGCAACTAGGTCAACATGGCCTGCACATGCCATTGGCACATGCCAATACGTGCCGCAAGCCATATTCCAAGTCGCTATGCCATTGGCACACGCCAAATATAGCGCCCTAGGCTTGCAAGACTTGCAACTAGGTCAACATGGCCGCACATGCCATTGGCACATGCCAATACGTGCCGCAAGCCATATTCCAAGTCGCTATGCCATTGGCACACGCCAAATATAGCGCCCTAGGCTTGCAAGACTTACAACTAGGTCAACATGGCCGACGTGCCATTGGCACATGCCAAACACACACACCTGGTAGCCTAACTTGCAAACCATGCAACCTACCACCAAGGCATTCCGCACATGCCATTGGCACATGCCACACGCGCCCGATGCTTTTTCCACTTGCACTCAAGGCGCAACCAACGAGATATCAACACAAAACTGGGGGATGCTTCTTTAGGGTTTTGGTTTGGCGGTCACAGCATGCAGCGTACACTACGCTCACATTAAGAAAGCGTGAATAGGAATAAAGCGGTCAAATAAAAGAGGAAATAATGGTGAAAACGTTTTCACCCATTAAACCATGCGGTTACCACCTCCTCCCATTATTTCACCCTTTACTCTCTTCCTTCATGAGGCCGGGTACGTTTCAATCTCGACTTGTATAAATAGGTCTTACCTATTTCCACCGGACGACAAGTCTCGGTCGGGAGAAATATACTACACTTACACTCTCGGAAAGGCAACTTTGCAAGCTCTCCAAAAGCTTTCATCTCTTGTGCTTCCTAAGCTTTCACTTTCGATACAAGTCGAGATACTACTCTCCTCAACACCTTTCTTTGCTTCCCTCCCCAAATCAACCCTTCTCCTCCACTTTGTGACCGAAGCAAGTCCGAACGGCCATTTCTTGGTTTAGGCCGGACTTGTACTGATTGATCTCTCGAATCTATAAAGTGCTCACGTGCAGCACATTTGTTTAGGGTTTGAACCAGTTTCTCACTCATCTACCGAATTTACCGAAATCGGCGAAACGATTTTTACCCATAAACAATTGGCGACCACAATGGGAGGATTGATCTATCGGCTCAATGTCGACTGTCGATCTCGTTCTTCGACCCGGATGTCAAGATGGTGGGGAAGGCGACTCAATCCGACGCAACTACCAGACAATCCGGTTACTAGTCGTAAAACTACACGAGAAAACCGGGACTTGCCAAGATGCTACCGCTCAATCCGACTCAATCAGCTAGATGCCCCGGTTTCTGTTGTAAAACTACACCTGAAAACTGGGACTCGTTGAAGATGCTACCAGCGATTGGGGACTTGCGACTCGGTCCGACTCAACCGCCGTGCAACCGGTTATTAGTTGTTAAAACTACACCAGAAAACCGGAGACTCGGCCAAGACGCTACCAAAGAATCGGGGACTAATCTGGCGATGCTACCAAAAAGCCGCCTTTTACACGGAGAGGGGCGTGTTCACAAAACCTATGAAGTGAGTAAATTTAGATCACGCAAGATATACGATCTATTTTTATGTTCCTAGTAAAACCGTCATCTTCACGAGTCTTGTGCCAATTGCTAGCACACACTCTCATAGAAGCAATATTCCTTTCCAAAAACATAATCGAGTCATATTATCAAAACCATTCATCCTAGAAATAATCCAACACCCAAAAGCTACTAGTCAGTCATCAAAGGTCAAGCTTTGAACCGGACATCCAATATGTCCTTCAAAAAAAAAAAAAAAAAAAAGAACCTAAATGAAAGATCAACAGAGAAACGTTCAAGGAAAATCATCCAACGAAGTCCGCTCTTCTTGGAAAAAGTCAACTTTGCATCTTCAAGAGCCGCTCTCTTTATAGTCAACATCTTGAAAGCTTTTCTAGTTCCACCTCCTTCGTGCAATCTCCTCGGCGGAAAGGCTTTCGATTCTTTGCATCTTTCAACTTTTGGATCTCAGCAAGGCCTTCGACAAACCACGAAGTGTTGAACTCCTTTTCTACGCACACGTCGCGATGGTGCTCCCGATCGGCAATAACGTCTTGAAACTGTGTGACCAGCCACCTCACGCATATCCTCGATGGAAGATAAAGCCTCTTCCACACGCTTAACCAGTGCAAATCGACTAGTGACTTTCTTGGTTGTGTCCATATGTCCGTACTTCTCCCGGATTACGGTGTACAACGCCTCGTGCTTAGCCGGCACGCTGAACCGCCAACTAGCACATGACCCGGATAAGGAACCAAGTACGGAGGATCAAAAAGGCGCCGCACCTGGCCTCACAAAGGGTCTTCTTCCATGTCCACTAGCAACCATCGTAGAATCATCCACCTTTGAGCCACATCGTGTTCCGCAATTGGCTAACGCCCATCTCCAAGTCACCACGTGGTCACCAAAGTCAAGTTTTCGTGTGGCTCTACCCCTTAATCATCCTCCGAACCGGATTCCTCCCTGCGAACTTGAGTTAGACATTTTTCAAAAGAAGAAACGAAGAAGAAAGAAAAGAAGCGCTGAAGCGCTTGCCGACGCGCTTACTAGACGTGCTTACCCGAGACACGCTTCACCGGACGCACATACTGGCACACATGCCGCACGCGCATGCTAGCCACGTACCACACTCGTGCTAACAATTTGCATCCTTCCAGGCGCTAACATCTTGCGCCCTTCCAAGACCATCCTCTCCCTTCAAATGAAGACCATGAACTCAACCCATCTATCAAAAGAACGCAATGGGCTTTGGCACATCCACGAAATCAATATTGGAAGAGGAATATACCCCTTTATGAAGACAGAACCGTATGGTGTTCTCTGGGCGAACCGAACGTGTCTTCTTTTCATCTTCACCACCTAAGTTAACAAAATTGGCACGAAACTGGGTGATTCTTCCGAGCGAGAGGCAAGTTTTTGACGAAGAATTCATCATCCGTGTTTGGTTTGGAACTATGGACATCTTTCGATGAGGCGAAATTCATTGGGTAACATCTTACCGGATTTCTTCATAACAACTTAGTAACAAGATATCCGCACACGTAGAAAGACAAAATTATCTCCCGACACATAACCGCGCCCAACAAAGGAAAACTCCGAAATACAAAAAAAAAAAAAAAAAAAAAAAAAAAAGAGAGAAAGGGCGTATTCTTTTATCGGCTCAAAACTCGCACACGCAATATCATTCTTCGGGTTCGAAATTATATATGGAGCATTCTCTACGGGTTCAAAAATACACACGCAAAGATTTTCTCCAAAGGGTTCAAAAATACACACGCGGTATTTTCTGCAGGGTTCAAAAATACACACGCAAAATTTTCTCCAGTGTTCAAAAATACACACGCGGTATTTTCTGCAGGGTTCAAAAATACACACGCGGTATTTTCTCGTAGGTTCAAAAATACACACGCGTATTTTCTGCGGTTCAAAAATACACACGGTTTTCAAAAATACACACGCAAAGTATTTTGCGTAGGTTCAAAAATACACACGCAGGGGTTCAAAAATACACACGCAAAAGATTTTCTTCGAGTTTCAAATTATATACGCAGTATTTTATACGGGCTCAAGTGCGTCTCATAGTATCATTCTTCGGGTTCAAAATTATATATGGATCATTTTTCTACGGGTTCAAAAATTGCACGCGTGAGATATTTCTTTCAGACCGAAAATTCATATATGCGATATTTCCTACTGAGGTTCGAAGTCATATGAAGCACATATACGGTATTCTTCTTGGGATTCATATATAGTATTCTCTACGTTCGAAACTCGCACACGCAGATTTGCTTCAGTGGTTCGAATTATACGCAGATTTTATACGGAGGCTCAAGTCGTCTCGCAATATCCTTCTTCGGGTTCAAAATTATATATGGAGCACTTTCCTACTGGTTCGAATAATATATGCAATATTTCCCTTGGGCGCATACATACAATATTTTCTACAAGAGACACGCCAAGAAATTATATGTGCAATATATAAATGCCCACTCTTAGGGTTTACCCCTACATAAAAAGGGAAACAAGAGAAGTACTGGAAGACATACCTGGAAGCTGGTTTTTCTTTGTGACTCTGCCACTAGTAGGAAAGGATGAAAGGAATAAGGTGCAAGATGATTTTATATATATGTGAGCAAGAAGATTCGAAATAGGGAAGGATTTCCCTTTACCAAAAATCATGCGGGCTCACAAGAACGCCCAATGCCGCCCAAGTTGCGCCGGTCCGCCAAAGAAGCACGTCAGCTTCCCTACCTTGCGCCTTGTCCCACCCATTGCCTAGCACGCTCGCTTCCCAACTCGCCCAACTTCCCAATGTCGCCCGAGCTGCACCGGCCCCACCAATTGCACCGACCTGCAAGCACACACGGCTTCTACACTTTGCGCCGGTCCCACCAGCTAGCCCACTCAGTCTCCCAACTCACACCAACTTCCCAACGTCGCCTAAGCCGCACGGCCCACCAATTGTGCTAGCCTCCCGATTTGTGCAAAACTACCGCGAGGCAAGGATTCCAAATCCTATTTATAAAAGGTCGGACAAGCCTCTTTCAATTTTCTTTACGGTTTCTTGTTAATAGTTTGTCACCATCTTATGCTTACCTCGCAACAAAGCCCCCTGCTAGAGCTAAGCGGGGGACTTAATGTTGATGGTGGTTTTTAGACAAGGGGTAAAATCGTAAAACCCCATGACCTAGTGTTACCCGCAACACATTAACTAAGAGCATTTAACTCGGGTGTAAATAATTAATAGGGGTATTTTTTCAAAATACCGATTAGGGTTTTCAACACGTAACCCTAATTCCAAAACCAAGCCGCACTCTGCGCACCATGGCAAAGAAATGCCAAACCAAGCCGCACTCTGCGACCATGGCAGAGAATGCCAAACCAAGCCGCACTCTGCGCATCATGGCAACCATGCCAAACCAAGCCGCACTCAAGCATCATTGGCAACAATGCCAAACCAAGCCGCACTCTGCGATCATTGGCAACAATGCCAAACCAAGCCGCACTCTGCGCACCATGGCAAGAATGCCAAACCAAGCCGCACTCATGGCAACCATGCTAAACCAAGCCGCATGGCGAGAATGCCAAACCAAGCCGCATCATCACAGCATCATGGCAACCATGCCAAACCAAGCCGCACTCTGCGCACCATGGCAAAGAATGCCAAACCAAGCCGCACTCACGATCATGGCAACCATGCCAAACCAAGCCGCACTCGCGCACCATGGCAGCAATGCCAAACCAAGCCGCACTCGCGCACCATGGCAAGCAATGCCAAACCAAGCCGCATATCACAAAGCATCATTGGCAACAATGCCAAACCAAGCCGCATATCGCACACCATGGCAACAATGCCAAATCTCCAAGCCGCTATGCCTTTGGCACACGCCAAATATAGCGCCCTAGGCTGCAAGACTTGCAACTAGGTCAACATGGCGCACATGCCATTGGCACATGCCAATACGTGCCGCAAGCCATATTCCAAGTCGCTATGCCATTGGCACACGCCAAATGTAGCGCCCTAGGCTTGCAAGACTTGCAACTAGGTCAACATGGCCGCACATGCCATTGGCACATGCCAATACGTGCATAAAGCCATATTCCAAGTTGTTATGCCATTGGAACACGCCAAATGTAGCGCTGGAAGGCTTGCAAGACTTGCAACTAGGTCAACATGGCCGCACATGCCATTGGCACATGCCAATACGTGCCGCAAGCCATATTCCAAGTCGCTATGCCATTGGCACAAGCCAAATATAGCGCCCTAGGCTTGCAAGACTTGCAACTAGGTCAACATGGCCGCACATGCCATTGGCACATGACAATATGTGCCGCAAGCCATATTCCAAGTCGCTATGCCATTGGCACACGCCAAATATAGCGCCCTAGGCTTGCAAGACTTGCAACTAGGTCAACATGGCCGCACATGCCAATGCGTGCCGCAAGCCATATTCCAAGTCGATATGCCATTGGCACACGCCAAATGTAGCGCCCTAGGCTTGCAAGACTTGCAACTAGGTCAACATGGCCGCACATGCCATTGGCACATGCCAATACGTGCCGCAAGCCATATTCCAAGTCGCTATGCCATTGGCACACGCCAAATGTAGCGCCCTAGGCTTGCAAGACTTGCAACTAGGTCAACATGGCCGCACATGCCATTGGCACATGCCAATACGTGCCGCAAAGCCATATTCCAAGTTGCTATGCCATTGGCACACGCCAAATATAGCGCCCTAGGCTTGCAAGACTTGCAACTAGGTCAACATGGCCGCACATGCCATTGGCACATGCCAATACGTGCCGCAAGCCATATTCCAAGTCGCTATGCCATTGGAACACGCCAAATATAGCGCCCTAGGCTTGCAAGACTTGCAACAAGGTCAACATGGCCGTACATGCCATTGGCACCATGGCCAATACGTGCCGCAAGCCATATTCCAAGTCGCTATGCCATTGGCACACGCCAAATATAGCGCCCTAGGCTTGCAAGACTTGCAACTAGGTCAACATGGCCGCACATGCCATTGGCACATGCCAATACGTGCCGCAAGCCATATTCCAAGTCGCTATGCCATTGGCATACGCCAAATATAGCGCCCTAGGCTTGCAAGACTTGCAACTAGGTCAACATGGCCGCACATGCCATTGGCACATGCCAACACGTGCCGCAAGCCATATTCCAAGTCGCTATGCCATTGGCACACGCCAAATGTAGCGCCTAGGCTTGCAAGACTTGCAACTAGGTCAACATGGCCGCACATGCCATTGGCACATGCCAATACGTGCCGCAATCCATATTCCAAGTCGCTATGCCATTGGCACACGCCAAATATAGCGCCCTAGGCTTGCAAGACTTGCAACTAGGTCAACATGGCCGCACATGCCAATACGTGCCGCAAGCCATATTCCAAGTCGCTATGCCATTGGCACACGCCAAATATAGCGCCCTAGGCTTGCAAGACTTGCAACTAGGTCAACATGGCCGTGCGTGCCATTGGCACATGCCAAACACACACGCTGGTAGCCTAACTTGCAAACCATACAACCTACCACCAAGGCATTCCGCACATGCCATTGGCACATGCCACACGCGCCAATAGAGCGGCACCACTTGCACTCAAGGCGCAACCAACGAGATATCAACACAAAAATCGGGGATGCTTCTTTAGGGTTTTGGTTTGGCGGTCCAATGCGGCGTACACTACGCTCACATTAAGAAAGCGTGAATAGGAATAAAGCGGTCAAATAAAAGAGGAAATAATGGTGAAAAACGTTTCCACCCATTAAACCATGCGGTTACCACCTCCTCCCATTATTTCACCCTTTTACTCTCTTCCTTCATGAGGCCGTGGTACGTTTCAATCTCGACTTGTATAAATAGGTCTTACCTATTTCCACCCAGACAACAAGTCTCGGTCAGGAGAAATATACTACACTTACACTCTCAGAAAGGCAACTTTGCAAGCTCTCCAAAAGCTTTCATCTCTTGCAAGCTTCCTAAGCTTTCACTTTCTGATACAAGTCGAGATACTACTCTCCTCAACACCTTTCTTTGCTTCCCTCCCCAAATCAACCCTTCTCCTCCACTTTGTGACCGAAGCAAGTCTGGAACGGCCATTTCTTGGTTTAGGCCGGACTTGTGCAATTGATCTCTCGAATCTATAAAGTGCTCACGTGCAAGCACATTTGTTTAGGGTTTGAACCAGTTTCTCACTCATCTACCGAATTTACCGAAATCGGCGGTAAACGATTTTTACCCATAAACAGTAAGATAACACACACTCTAAAGGATATTTTTTCAGTCAGCCATAAAGAAATGAAGGACTAGTGCCTTACTTGATGTAACAATATGTAGTCTCCACTAATGATTGATCAACAACTCTAATACCGAATTCCCTCTCTCCTAATTTTCCAACGGCATAATTAAATCCAATTTTAACTCTCGAATAAGTAAGAAACCCGATTGTTGTTCTCTAGCAATTCTAAATTCGGTTATGTTGGTAAGAACTCCGTATGTAAACTTAGAATTATGTATAATAGTGACTCTAAAATATCTACAAGTTGAAGGTTTTATGCAAAAAAAGTTTAAAATTTTAAGAAAAATTGAAAAATTCTATATGCTTAACCACTCCCCCCACACTTAAACCTTACATTGTCCTCAATGTAATTGAATCCTTCAAGCAAAGTCAAGGTGGGAAATCTTAACATGATATGGAACAAGAAAATCAGAAAATAAATAAAACAAATAAAAAGCAACAGGACAAGGACAAGAAATATTAAACCCAAGGGGTTGCCTCCCTTACAGCGTTTGATTTAAAGTCGTCAGCCCGTCTTGACACTTATAAGATTCACTCCCCGTATACTAGCAATCTGGAAATTTGGGGATCCACCCATAGATTCATCTGTAGTGCAAATAATAGCTTCACACAAATGTTAGCATAAGAAAATAACAGTGAAGTTATCTCTCGATAGAAGTTTCCTCCAAACTCTTTCATTAGTACAAAACAAAGCTAGGACAAGTTTGCCTGTGTTAGGGGTGGTCAGGATTTGTCCTGGCAGAGATAAATCAAGGGTTGTGGTGCTCTGTGCCACCCCTACCACTCGCACGTGTGGCAGTCAATACAATGTTACGGGAGTTCATAGATGCACCCAAACTCACCCTCCCTACTTCTTTCTCACCGCATAGTTCTCTCCTCTCGCATCTAGAAATGCTTTGTGGAGAGAAGGTTTTTTGGTCTCGATTTTTCATTGGGGATGGTTTCCACTGATTAGATCAAATCGTCCAAACATCACGCGAGGATACATTGTTGGTCTTTTAAATCGGGATGTTTTCCCGATTCTATTAGTCCATAAAGATCATTGTGGTACTGGTCCCCGATTTTTCATTTACAATAATCACGAGTATGAAGAGATCAATTTCGTTCGTTAGTTGTATTAATTTTACTCGCTTCTCGATTCCCTATAGATTAAAGTTCGATTTTGTGTGAATTTAAATTTTAGATTTTAAATTTTTTTATGTTCCTATTCCGTTTTAGAACTGGGTATTGGTTTTTGACACGATTCTTTGAGTGCCATGCCCATTTATACCCTAGTTTGTTAGCTCGCACATCATGAAAACCTAATTTCGGTTTATTTGCCGCTTCAAATCTGTTGTTACAAGCCTCTTAATTTTGGCCGGTGATTGCTTGGTACCTTTGGCCTTCCATCTTCCTTTGTGTGTGTTTTTTTTCTTTTATTTCATTGCCCATTCATGTTTTGGCAGGCGTTTCATTTTGTGCCCATTAATTGTCCTGGCTTTGAAAGAATGAAAATATGTAGCATATATAAGACGCCAGATTTTCAGAGGCAAATCACGCTCAATCACCACATCTTCCCTCTTTTGAAATTCTCTTCTGCAGTGATTCGTGGTGTGTAAATTTTGGAGGACCATTTTCATTATGATTTTTTTTTTCCATCTGCTGTTTAATTTAGTTGCTAACCTTATTTTGTTGATCATGTAGATTTACATAATGGCTACCATAGTGCCTCACTCCGCCTTGCCTCTCGACGTTCATGCTCAGATTCCTAACACCGAAAGAATTTGAAAAAAATGGAATCGAGGGGCGAGTGGATGGCCCGAGTTCGCATTGTTCGTATGTGGCATGAAACGGACTTCATGAAAACCAATGATGTTACCGGCTTTTATTTGCTCCACCTTGATAACACCGTAAGTAGCAACCGAATATGATTTGCTCCCATTGTTGGTTTGGTACCAAATCCTTTCGGTTATGCTTTGGTATACGGTTGGTTTACAATGGTTTAATATGAGTCTTGCAATTTTATATCCTTTCAGTTATTCTTTGGTATACGATTGGTTTGCAATGCGTAGATTAGAAATGTTTGTAGTCATCTGCCATGAGTTAGTGAGCCAAGGACGTCCCTGACATTACATGCTCCTTCTTGAGATTGATTTCAAAAGAAATAGCATGTACAACAGTGGATGTTGTAACCATATATAGATGCAAAGTATCTACTTTTCTCTTGGACCAAGGTTCACTATTCTTACCTAAGTTGCAATTTTGATTCATGGTTTCACAATTGGGATGTTGTTTCCGCATGGGATTCCACGTGATATTTTGTCCTGTTCTTTTAGGAATAAAGGAACATGTTCTTTTTCATTCCTTGCTCTGTAATTTTTGTACATATCATTTCTTTTTTCAATTTTTTTTATCAACTTGAAGTAAGTATGTGCATGATACCGGTTTTGTGGAAGAAACAATCTGAACTTTTGTATATTACACAGGATTGTAGGCATCTGATAACACAATCATTTTGTTTTATATTTTTTGCAGGGATTTTTATAAATACTAATAATATTATTGCCTTATCGTATCTCAGGGTGACATGCTGCACGCTATTGTTCAGAAGAAATTTATCTGGAAATTTGAACCCCTGGTAGAAGAGGGGATGTTGTTGTGTCCGAACAATTTGACATTTACCCCGAGAAAAAAATGTTCCGCCCCGCCCGAACGACTACCGCGCCTACTTTAACTGGAATACGATATTAGACCACTAGAAGCCTCCCGGTCCTCGGCCGATTACTCGCCACAAGTTCCATTTCACTTCACCGAGCTTGAGAACCTTGGTGGTGATAGCACCAACACTTACCTTCTTTGGTGACTTAAGTGAATATTACATCCAATCGAATTCCAATCCGTGCTTAAATCACCTAATATTTCCCTATTGTTGTTTCTTGAGATGTTGTTGGTGTGTCTTGACCAGCCACACAAACTTGCAACATTTTAAGCGAAATTAAGGCAATGCAAGTTTCGTACGTGAGCTAACACTTTGGAAAACTTAAGGTATGTTTTAGCAAAATTAGGTTAACACCAGTGAATTTGATTTAGTCTTTATTGGATACGCATGTATGATAATTGTTACATTTCTCACCTAAAAGCAATTGGGATGAGGATTAAGGTTACGTTATGGGGTGATTCCACTTCGAGCTTACCGAAACCTTGAAGCTAATGAACTTAATCCGCGGCCTATTGTACATGCTTGTTGCTTGTGTCTATGTCAAGCAATATCTTAGTACACAAATCTTAATGACCAAATTGGCCAATTTCCAAACAAACATATCTTAATTCCATCCCCGCATGTTAAATTAACCCATGTGATTATCCGGAAAGGCGTCGTTCTCTTGACTAATGCGACTAAAATTTACTTTGACCTCGATATTCCCGTAAGTCTTGCATATTAGAGAAAGGTATGACTTTTTAACAAATTGACTTACATGTTCTAATCATGATTTTGAACGTTTAAACACGAGACAAGACAAAGTATTTTAACTTTTGATTTCATGTAAACTCGGGACTTCCCACCGAACACCGCCACGTGAAATCACAATCCGGTGAGAATTGGTTACAATCGGGCGGCTAAATCCACTTGCAACAATACCATGTCAATTTCCAAATTCTTTGAAAGCAAAGTGGGAATCGGATACAATGTATGGTCACATCTCGCAATTTTCCATTTCACAAGTTGTGTTTCTCCAAATATTTGGTTAACGTGTTTACCATTTTTTCGGATGCTAAACGAAAAAAGTCGACGTGCCAAGGCTATTGGTATTTCCACCGAGAAAGGCTAGTACTACCTCGGTTGCCACACTTCACTGCGCCCACTAAGTTGGTTGGAAACACGAGGACCATTGGTGCCCTAGGCGCAAGGTGCAAATAGGCTTGAAGCGGTTCCCGGAGTTACGGCCATTATTGATACTAAATTATTACATGTTCCTACCAACTTAAAATGACATCTATGGCGAGTTGTTTGGTCCATGTATTATCTGGATACCTTCTTAGATTGGAAGTTAAAGACTCATCCGGCACCGCATTTTTGTTTCCATGGACGAAAAGTCAAAAAAAATTATCCCGACTACCAACCTTGGATCTTTGTTAATAAGAGGAGCGAGTACATTTTTACAATTGAAAACTCTACGTTAAAGTAAATCCACTAACAGATTAACTAATTTCACTTCCTTAGTCAACCTTTTTGGAAACTTTGTGCAACATTGTTTAAGAGTTAGTGCGGCATCGTTAGGTTCAACATTTATCGGTACACATTATGAGTTTTTGATTAATATGTTACTTTAGCAAAATGATGCATAAACACATGTTTGTTACGTAAAAGGATACTCTAATTACACACTCGCTTGTTTGTAAGGTAAAATTACTTCTACCTCAAACACGAGAAATTTATATGATGATTTTGCTGATGATTGATCCGTGACCTCGATCTTCAATTGGATTATGGAGAAGGGGGGTACCTGCAAAAAACCCTGCATGCCTCCCTGCAATAACTGTCCCTGCATGTCTCCTTGATTTCAACCCCTCTATTTATATGAGCGAATTTCCGTTTGATTTCTTTGATTTTATGCGGATATCAATTGCCATAAGCTGTCCCATGCATGCCTCCCTGTGATAGCGTCTCTGCATGTCTCCTTGCAATAATTCTCTGCATGCTCGCATGTTGCATGGTTGCATGCCCCACAGCATTGACATCCACATGGCACCGAGAATATTCAAAAACTTCCATTATGGTTAAGGCATTATAATGGGGTGTGGATAACAAAAGGAGTAAGAGTAGTGGGTGCAAGCGGGCCCAGGAAATATCCTCGAGTCATAGGATCGGGCGTAAATATCCCAGGGACTACGGGACCAAGCTACATCGCGCAACACCGAATCAATGCGCAATTAATCACTACTGTTGTCGCCGATTAATCGGCGACTTCCCATTAATCGCCGCAGTATCTGCTCGTATTGGCCAAACAGCGGCCGTCGGCTTTCCGGCAACGTGCACTCACATTGTTGACATGGCACCTGCCACGTCATCTCGGCGTGGCCGTGGCACCTTGGTTGCCGACGTGGAACTGCCACGTCATCTCTTTTCTGCCGGCGTGGCCTTCGATTGCGGCGTGGCACATGCCATGTCATCACTTTCGGTTGACGTGGCCTTCTATTGCGGCGTGGCACATGCCACATCGCCTTTGTTGGCGTGGTCGGCGGCGTGGCGCTGCCATGTCATCACTGTCTTTGACTTGTCACTTTGTTTTCTTGATGTAGGCGCATGTGATGAAACTTTTAGCCCATGGGCTTGTACATGGGGTGTTTGTTAGTGAGGCCTAGCTTAGTTTGTTGCATATGGGCTTGTACATGGGGTGTTTGTTAGGCCTAATTAGCCATACAAGGGAAGCACCTTAAGCCCATGAACCCTCCCTTTGCTAGTAGTAGGAGCTTTGTAGGCCTAGGTTAGCCCATTTTTTTGTGTAGAATATTAGGGGTACAAACATCGCCCCCTCTTAACCCATAACCTGTTATGGTTTAAGAAGTTCAGGTTTCCCTGCGAATTTGCATTTTTAAGGAATGTTACATAACCCGCCCCAGAACATATTGTTCGGGTGTTATCTGCAACTTCGCACGCGAGGATGTGATGATTGCGCTGGAGTGTTACATATCTTTCCCCCAAATGGTTGAGGTGACATATAACTCGCCCCCAGTATGTTTTGTGTCATGCTGCTCAATGCTTGCGCAGGGGTGCTCCTCCCTGCTGCATTTTGCTTGCGCATGGAATGAAAAGTTGAGTTTTTCTGCTACCTTGAATTTGCGCGAGGGGCGGTTCTTCTATTCAAGATGTGCGCGAGTTTGGGATGTGTACATTTTCACGTGCTGGATAGATGAAAATGTTCGCCACATTTGTTGCTTCCCGTACGATGGGGATAAAATTAAGATAGGGAAAAATGCTCGAACTGCACTCACCCTATCTACGAGGTGTCGAGACGTTGCGACGATAGACTTGAAGCTATCTTGTTTTTGTTATTTAGGGCTGACTGTGGATTCGATCATCCGCAGCAGCTTATAATTCACACGAACAATATTGATAAAGTCTGGAATACCAAAATAATATTGAATTAAAATTTCTAAATTGAAATAACAAGATAAATACAAACTGCTTCGACCACAGCTGCCTCGTTAAAACCTTTGAGTGGAAAACCCAGTGGGACAAAACCATCAAAAAGGAAAAAGAGTGCACCACAACAGGATTTGAATCTACTTCTAATGATAAAACTTTTTCAAGTGGAACTAATTCCACGGCTTCCATGGTTTCGAATCCTCGATTCGTCGAGATTCCTCAAGTAGTAGGATCCACGAGATGCTGGTCTATCCACTATGTATGGGCCTTCCCGGTTCGCTCCGAGCTTCCTACGATTCGGTTCCATTGTGGCTGCTCGGGTTTCTTCAAGACATATTCCCCTGGTTTGAACGACCGTTCTCTGACCTTGCGATCATATCCCAGCTTGATTGCCTGCTGGTATCGGACCAACTGCTGCAAGGCTGTTTCTTTTTGTTCTTCCAGCAACTCTTTATCCAAAGCCAGTATGTTGTCGTTTTTTCCAGACTTGACAGCACGAGTTTTGGTAGTCTTGAGTTGTACCTCGGTGGTTATGACTGCCTTTGTCCCATACGCCAATGTAAATGGAGAAAATCCGGTGGATCTTTTCGGGGTTGTTCGATAGGGCCATAAAACTCCGGGGAATTCTTGATCCATTTTCCCTTCGCCTTCTCCAGTAGTTTCTTGAGGTTGTCCATAATAACTCGGTTGGTTGCTTACGCCTGCCGTTGCTTTGAGCATAGTAAGGAGATGAGAAATTGTGGCGAATATTCGAGGCCCTTGCAAAAGTCTTTGATTACTCTGAATCGAATCGCTTCTCATTGTACGATATTATCGCGTGGGATCACCCCGAACTCAGACGATATTCTCCCATATGAACCTTTTCACATCATGTCGGTGACGTGTACCCGTGCCTTTGCTTGACCCACTTGGTGAAATAATCGGTAGCGGCTAGTACGAATCGCGCCTCCGGGAGCTTTGGGGAGCGGCCCGACGATGTCCAATCCCCACATAGAGAACGACCGGGGACTAAAAGCGGATGTAATTCGTTGGCGGGCCTTTTCGAATTGGAGCGTGTTCTTGGCATGGCACATTTTACTGCGCATATTATTTAGCGTCTTTCTGCATGTACGGCTAGAAATACCCCCGGGTAAGTATCCTGTGCGCGAGGCTGCGCCCTCCGAATGGTCGCCACAAATTCCCTCATGAGCCTCTGCCCGGTATTATTTGTCCTTCCTCGGGTGATACGCATCGCAAAAATGGCTCCAAAGCTACGGGTTTGCGGTATAACAACCCTTCGATCATTGAGTATCTCCATGAATTCTTTTTCACCTTTTGCGGCAAGTTTCTCATCTTCGGGAGTTCGCGGTTGTCAGTCTTGGATGTAAGGTTGGCGCCGATCTGCAACTTTTTAACATGATTGCCGAATTATCTGTCGTTGGTTGTCAACATCCATATTGTTGCCGATGTTCTCAGTATCTCCCTGTGCTGATGTAGCTGCCCTCTCGCCCCCACTAGCGTGTTCGAGAGCCAGAAAAATTGGTCATCGGAGATGCTAGGTAACTCTTGGAAATCTACTACAACGAAACGGGTGGAATCGGTTTATTGCGGAAAAAGATATGCGAGCATCTGCATGCCCATTTTTCCAACCGTGGTCTCGCCCAATAGAGAATTGGTTGAAATCATTTGCCTTTTCGCATATGATCCAAATATAGGGCCATTCTCTCTTCCTTGGCTTTGTAGGTCCCGAAACCGGTTGACCACTAGCATGGAATCGATGACCCGACTTCACGTTCTTCGCATCTAACTTGTTTGACAACTTTTAAACCGATTATTGCGCTTCATATTCAGCTTCATTGTTTGATGCTTGGAAACCCGACTGGTCGCTTTCCGATCCTCGAACCGGGAGTAAGGATGACGCATCCAACTCCAGCTACCAATGTTTTTGATGACCCATCAAAATGCGATCCATAATGGTTACTGGTGTATCGATCTCCATTGCGACTCGCCCCGTCGATCGGTGGCCCAGCTCGATGGGTTTGAACAACTCCTCTTCTTCTCCAAAGAACCGTTTCTATATCGTCCACGGGAAAATCTGCTAGCGGCGCAGCCGGGCGTGTCCTTTTTTGCGGTTCCGGTTTCGTACTTGATCTCATACGCCCCAGGAAAATTTGACCATATGGCTAGACGAGCCGGAATCATCGGCCACGTTCCAGGATTCTCTTGATGGGTATTCCGAGCATACTACGATCTTGCCTTCCTTGGAAATAAGGCTTGAGGCGGCAGATGCGTGAAAAAGTGCAAGCGCTATCTTTTCAATTTTCTTATACCGTGTTTCAGCCCCCCAAGGATTCTTGTGAAGTAAATGGTTTCTCATATGGGTCAGTAACAAACGACTGCATTGTACTCACAGCGTTCTCCGTTGCGGCGGATATACTCCGACGAGTTGTCGAGTTTTGGACTCACGAATCGGGAGGAGTTGACAAATCTTGCTTGATCTCATCAAAAGCCTTTTCGCACTCATCCGTCCAACCAAAATTCTTTGCTTTTTCAAAACATCAAAGAATGGCTTGAATCGATCCGGACGATCGTGAAATGAAACGGTTTAAAGTCATTAATCTCCCCGCTAGCTTCGGACCTCCTTCTTTGTTCTTGGGGATGTCATTTCTCTGATGGCTCGATTTGCTCGGATTCGCCTCAATTCCTGCGTGCGTCATCAAGTATCCAAGGAACTTTCCCGATGACGGCTGAATGAACATTTTCTTAGGATTGAGCTTAAATACGATATTGCCTTAAGATATCAAACGTCTTAGAGATCAAGAAAATGCGATTCCTTTTGCTCAGGATTTCACTACCATATCATCGATATATACTTCCATCTACTTCCCAATTAGATCCTTGAACATATGGTCTACCAAGTCTTTGGTAGGTTTCCACTGCGTTCTTTAGCTTGAACGGAATTACGGTGTAACGGTAGACTCCTCCATCGATTCTGACGCAGTATTCTCTTGATCGTCCTCGAAAAAGGTATTTGGTTATACCCGAGAAAACCCGTCCATGAATGATGTTCTCCCATATCCTGCGGTTTGCATCCACCAAATCTCTTATCCGTGGCGGTAGTGCGGATCACTCGGACATGCTTTATTCAAATCGGTAAAATCGATCTGATACACGAATTTTACCATTCTTCTTCGAGCAGGTACGACATTTGACAAATGGCGTGGATATTGCCTTTGGTCGAATAAAGCACGCTTTACAACGGTTTTTCAACCTGCAGTAACTCCATCCTTTTTGCTTTGCGCCATATTCCCGATTTTTACATCGAATAGGATGGAAATTCTCATCGATGTTTAGCTTTGTGGCGAGCTACATTCGGATCTATCACTGGCATCTCAGCCAAAACTCCATGCGAAAACATCGGCGTTTGCCCTTAGCAACGTAATCGGACCATCGCGTTCATGTGCGGGCGGATCTGCCCCCTACGAACGTTGTTTTGTGCTCCTCATCTCCACGGGACCTCGATCGGTTTCTCAACCGTTGGGGGTTCATTCGCGTCCTCTCCCCATATGATTACGGAGGGAGAGGATTACCTTAATCTTATTTACGCTCGACTCGCATTGATCCGGTTCCCACCGACTTCGACTTCTTGTACTCATCCATTGCACTCTCATGACACTTATGAGCGGCTATCTGGTTGCCTCTAACTTTCACAACTCATTCTGTAATAAACTTGAGACATTGATGATTAGATGATGTGACCGCACCGATCTCATGCAGCCAATCTCGTCCTACGATCGCATTGTAGGGTGCTCGGCAATCCCGACAACAAGAAGGTGCTCGAGAATGGACTTGTCGACCCACTTATAGGTATCTTCACCTTCCCAATCGCCTTTGTAACTTCGCCGCTGAAACCGAAATTGTGGATTTTCATCCTCCTCGATCAAGTCATGTGGGAGATTCATAGAGGAGTAATCTCCACGAAAATAGAAGACACTCACCGAGCTTCTGTATCAACTAGAATCCGGTGTACGAAACATGCCAATCAAGCGGTTATAACGATAACGTCATTGTGGGGAGCATAAACACCTATCATGTACGCATCGAGAGAACTCGATCTTTGTGCACCCAAGCTCCCGAGGAGTTTACGCTCCATTCTGGCGACAAAATCGATATGATTTGTCAAATACCATTCTTTCAACCGCAGAACTTCCTCCTGGTTTCGTCTTGGCGCCCGCTTTGGTCATTGAATGGATCTGGCGTGGTGGCGTTAATCACACGTGCGTTAATCATGTTGGTCGTGCCAAACCTGTCAGGGACCTTTTCCAAAGTCATTTTTCACGTCTTTGTTGCGGCTTTCCCAGTGTCGATCATTCGGCCGAATCTCGATCTCTGTAAGAGCGGCGGTTCTCAGTTTTGTGACCATGGTCTTTACGGAACTTGCAGTATTTGCTCCTATCACGTTTATCTCGTGTTTCTGCTGCCAAAGGACGTGGGGGGCTCAGATCCTTGTGTATTTTTTCATACAGCTCTGTCAGACTTATGCTCAGCGGGGTCAGCTTCATATCGTGAAAATTCTGATACCCACTTTGCATGCGTTCACCTTGAGTTTTCTCTCGAACATCCCAAGCGATCATTATGCTGTCCGTTCGAACGGTTCTTGGATTTTTCTTTCTTCCCATTGTTTGGATGATTGGATGATTTGTGAACTTCTTCTCGAGCTTTAGAATCATCCTCCACTCGGGCGTACTCTTCTACTCGATCATATAGTTCCTCCAAAATTTTTGGTGGTCTCTTGACCAAAGAACCGTACACACCTCTTTGATCATCTTTGGTAAGCCTGTTTGTATGCCGCAATGACAACTTGGTCGTTGGCTCCATCCACGTCCGCTAACTCTTGCTTGAAACGCCTAGTGAATTGTCCGATGCTTTCCTCCTTCCGAATTCCTAAAGGAATGTGAATGGCATCCTTTCTGGTCACGTTTGTTGTATTTATAGTTAGAGCAAAAATCATCGATCGGCTTATGGTAAGTCCCGATCGGCGTTTGTGTTGGAAGCCGTTGAACCACGTTATAGCTCCTCCCGTCGGGGATTCTGCGGAAACATTTTACACATCAACTCGTTTTGTCTTCCACAAGGACATGGCGGTCTCATAGTGTAAAACGTCTTGATCTCGGATCATCGGTTTTCTCATCGAATCTTCCATAATTTTGGAACTAAAAAATTCATTGGCGGCTGAATTCTCGATATTACGATTGAAAGGAGCTCATGTGCTTCGATGTAGCCTTTCAATCTTTTCTTCTCGGGATTGTTTTTCATCATCACTTTCGATCATCTTGGAAAGACGAGCTTCTGTTATCGAGTCTAGGTCGCCATCTGAGGAACTGCCTTCCTGCTCATAATCCCGGTCCTCTGGAATATGATTATCCGATCTCATTTTCACTCTTGTCGTGTTGGTCTCGAGCTTCATTCTCGTCATTCCTGAGCCGTTTTGAATGAGACGTAGTTACGTTTGCGCTCGTTGAGTTCTGGTTGTCCGATCCTGCTCGCACAGGTCGTTTCGACCAATTGTACAATGACCAATAGATCCTTGCACAGTCGATCAAGATTGATCACAACTCGTTAGAATCTGCGACTTGTGGTTCAATCAGACTTCCAAGGCGTTGCCATACGAATCGGACCCTCTCGATTATTCAAAACACCAGACCTCTGCCGAGGGTGGTTTTCACGTTCTAATCTCGGTAGAGCATTCTCCTTCTCTAGCTCGTCTAGCCGATTCGATAGTTGTTCTTCCTCCGAACCGGGAGTCGCGGTGCGGCCATCACGCGAATCTTGTCGATTGCGATTCCTCCTAGATGGGCTGCCGAACGCATACCCTTTGTTTCCACGAACACCTGGGTTTTCCCCATCAACGTCAGTAACTTCGTTATCGATCGCCTATTGTTTTTCCTTTTTTCGATTCGGATCCGGAGCTCATCGCGAAACGATCTCGATTGCGTCCACGATCCAAAGTGATGCATTATGAGTATGATCTTGACCTGTCTGTTTCCGGCCGGGTATAGCGGTCTTGATTGAACTTCAATTTCGTTTCTCTCAATTTAAAGCGTCTCTGTGCGGTGGGAATTGCTTTGGTAGAATCGGACCTTCGTGCGATCTGTCTAACTATTGCCATAACTCGATTTGGTAAAACGCGATTATCTTTTCTCGAAACCCTTAGTCGCGCCATTTGTTTGTAAAGGTAAAATTACTTCTACCTCAAACACGAGAAATTTATATGATGATTTTTTGATGATTGATCCGTGACCTCGATCTTCAATTGGATTATGGAGAAAGGGGGTACCGCAAAAAACCCCGCATGCCTCCCCCGCAATAATCGTCCTGCATGTCTCCTTGATTTCAACCCCTCTATTTATATGAGCGAATTTCCGTTTGATTTCTTTGATTTTATGGCAGATATCAATTGCCATAAGCGCCCCCGCATGCCTCCTACAATAACCGTCCCTGCATGTCTCCTTGCAATAATTCTCCTGCATGCCCTGCATGATCGCATGGTTGCATGCCACGGCATTGACATCCCCGCATGGCACCTTAATATTCGAAACTACCATTATGGTTAAGGCATTATAATGGGGTGTGGATAACAAAAGGAGTAAGAGTAGTGGGTGTAAGAAGACGAGGCGGAAATATCCTCGAGTCATAGGGCCGGGGCGCAAATATCCGAGGGACTACGGGACCAAGCTACATCGCGCAACACTGAATCAATGCGCAATTAATCACTGCCGATTAATCGACGACTTCCCAATTAATCGCCGACCTTCACAATTAATCGCCGAGTACCGCTCGTATTGGCCGCCGGCTCCAACTGACGTGGCACTCACATTGTTGATGTGGCACCCGCCCGCGTCATCTCGGTGGTGACGTGGCACCTTGGTTGGCGACGTGGAACCGCCACATCATCTCTTTCACTGGCGACGTGGCCTTCGATTCACGACGTGGCACATGCCACGTCATCACTTTGTTGACGTGGGTCGCTAACGTGGCGCGCCACGTCATCACTGTCTTTGACTTTGTCACTTTGTTTTGCGATGTGGCGCATGTGATGAAACTTTTTAGCCCATGGGCTTGTACATGGGGTGTTTGTTAGTGAGGCCTAGCTTAGTTTGTTGCATATGGGCTTGTACATGGGGTGTTTGTTAGGCCTAGTTAGCCATACAAAGGAAGCACCTTAAGCCCAATGAACCCTCCTTTGCTAGTAGTAGGAGCTTTGTAGGCCTAGGTTAGCCCATTTATTTGTGTAGAATATTAGGGGTACAAACACTGCTCATAATTTAAAATGTAGATGATGGACCCAATAACGTAAGCGGAAATTTTAGTTATTATTCATACACAATCCTTTCTTATAGGAATACTGAGCTTTACTAACATGAGCAACTTAGATCTCAAATTCTTCTTATATTGTTAATGATTTTTGTAGGACCAGAATGTCGCGACAACAATATTTCGCGAGATCAATAAACAACTGCATCGCGAAGGAGTCGCATGGAGGTAAATAAATGACGTAATAGATGACGCCAGTCAGAACATGAGAAAGTGTGAAGACTTGGCGAGATTTAAGAGTGTCGCGAAGGCAAAAGATTGTACATTCGCGAGACGTTTCGAAAATAAGGGACAGTATAGCTGTCATCCACTATGTAATACCCTATATAAAGGGTCGAGTAAGTCTGTTATGGGAGAGGTCTTTTTGAATTGTGAAACAAGTCATTAGGAGAGAGAAAGTTAAGAGTGATTGTAATTTCTTTAGATTTGTTCTACATTTCTTTGTAAATCTTTCAAGAAAACAATTAATAAAACACATTATTATTCATCTTCAAATGGATTGATTAAAAGATTTGAGTGAGGGGTGTAGTGTGGAAATCCTGAACTACATTTGCGCTAGAAACAGGGATGAACAAGATTGAAGATTGAAGAGTACAATTAAAATCGCTTAAATCAAGAAAATGAGAAAGGAAAAGGTTAAATCGGATGAGATAGAAGAATTAAGAAACAAGGAACATAGTGAAGAAATGGAATACAATTCAATTACAAAAGCAATGGTTAATGAATTCCATGAAAATATTAGAGGAAGGATACATAAACGAGATTTGAAGGAAAGAAGATTATAGATGAGGAGAAGACATCGTCTTTGAAGGAATGGGAAAAGCGTAAAATAACATTCACAGTAGCGGAAGTTCCTAGAGAAAATTTGAATCATACATCTCCACTAGTGATCACGATAAATGCAAGCAAAAAAAGAGAAGAATCGGCAAGGTAGCGGAAGAATGGGAAATAAATAGAACTTTGGTGGATACGGGAGTTTGGTGAGTATCATGTTTTACCATACTTACAAAAAATTAGGATATAAAGATGAAGAAATGAGTTCTCCAAGATATAATATTCATGGTTTTGGAAAATCTATAACAGTACCAAAAGGGGAGATGAAATTGCGAATTTTTGATAGGTGTGATAAACACCTAATGTTATATCTAGTATTAATGCTTTCTTTGCGAGTTTTCATGTAAATTATGTATCTTATGATTTGCTTTTGAATATTTAGGTACTTTGGAGTCACTTGGAACTAAAGAAGAAGAAACAGGGCAAAAGTCTCATCTCGCGGCTAAAGCTCATTGGAGGCCAAGAACATTGTCAGCAAAACTGGAGCCGAAAGGTCGTAGAAATGCAAGGAACTGGACATGGAATGAAGTCCAAGTGTAGTGAGGCAATAGTGGGTATTGGGCCTGCTGGTTATTGTCGTGGGCTTATAATACTCTCACTAGCTTGGTTAACATTTTCACAATTGCTGGAAGGAACTGTGAGTGGAGTTTACAACTGGGCAGCCCACATGTGCATTCAGACGGGAGAAAAATTAGGTCTCCTTAGAAACCAATCACATGCAACCGTGGTGAACACCATTTCTCTCTTAATTCGAATAGACATTTCTCTACTCATTTCATCCCACTCTCGGCCATGTTTGTCGTCGATCTAGCCGTGAATTTGGTGATTGTTCGCCATGGGTTCAAGACCTCTTCTCACACCAATAAACTAAGTGGTCTGTTGGCTCGAAATTACGGAATTGTGGAGCAAATTTGTAAATCTGAACCCATGGCGAACAAAATGGGTTTGGTCTGACTAGAATCAGCGAGAAAGAATAAGGAGATGGAGCTGGTGGAGTTTATGATTGGTCAGGGTTTCTACTGGGTTCGAGATGATGAACATATGCTTGAGTTTCAAGACTACTCGAACCAGGGAGGAAGATAATGGTGCTGCTATTGATGATGGACACTGAATGGAGTGTGATTGATTGAATGATTAGGAGTTGAGAGTAATCAACACATATAAGTAATGGCAGGGTCAGATGTGTTGTTTAGGAGAAGTTTTGGGTTGAAATTCAGCTGGAATATGATGCCTCTGTGTGTAATTTTCGAGGAGTTACAATGGGTGTTTACACAAGGAGAAGTACCGGTGATGACTTGATGTTTACTGAAGAAAATGAGATGGTCTGAAAGGTGTTGGCTCAAGAATGGGTTTAGATGAATGTTTAGGACGGGGAAATGTTATCGCAATAACACAAAATGGTGTTGCAGTTTAGGCTGAAATGGAGCTACAAGCGATGAGCTGAGCGATTGTGGGATTGAAGCTACAATTCGGTGGAATTGAACTTGGTAGTGAGATACAAATGCTCATGGTGGTGATGTTCTTTGGATATTGCGGCTACTTGTTGTGATTGTTTGAATACTGGTACAATTGCGGGGTAGGCGAGATTGTAGCGGAATTGCAAAGTTGAATTGAAGGAAGCAGAGTTTGGGTCAGAGCCTGGAGCATAAATTCAGTCAAGAGTGTTGAAGACATGAATTTTGTTGAATCAGTGGCTCAAGTCTGTGTTGGTGATATGATGTTAATGGAAGAGATAGGGGCTGAGGTCTGAAACTGGGGAGATTTGGTGTAGTTAGGCAGTGAAGAAGACACCAGAGTTATGTGCTATTCTGTGCTGCTCGGTACAAGAGTTCTGGCAGAGATGGTTTGAACATGCAGTATGGGAGTTTGTGAGGTGTTGGTCAAGTTTTTACCAGGCAAAAGAGTTGGGTTTGCTGCCAGGGCTGGCGTTGCTCTGAAGTTGCAGTCTTGCGTTGGCTTCTGTGAATTTTGCCTGACCTGGTGGTTGCTGGCAAGTGGTGGTACAATGAACAGCGCCGTGCTAATGGGTTTTGTCAGATGCTGAACTATGAAGCTACAGTTCAGTGAGCTGTTGCCCAGATGAACTTGAGAGATAGGTGGTTCGAGACAATGGAACTGGTGTGACCTGAGATGCTAAGCTAGTGGTGTATGTGTTGCAGGGATGAATGGCAGTTCCACGATCTTTTGTCATTCTTGTGGGTTATCAATCTTGGGAGTGACGATTTTCGATTATTTGTAGTTCAAGAAGGGGTCAAGGCTGTGACAATGTGAGGAACAAATGGTGTTTGTGGATGAGGCTCGCGCAGGCTAAGAAATTGCGGTCTCGGGTGCAAGTTGGAGCTGCGATTGGCGAGTTCTGAGGGTTCTGTGGAAAGGATGCCAGTGGTGATGGTGCTCAGTTCCTGTTGCAGATGGAAGTAAAGTTAATGCCGAGAAACAATGAGTTTTGTGATGTTGTTGCTACTGTGATTCAGTGTGTTCTGGTGATTGATGGGAAGTTGAAGCTACGGATGGAGCCATGGATTGCAGGCAGGTTAGATGGCTGGGAGTATAACAGTGGTGGTATGCTGTTGTTACTGGTTGTTTGACTGCAGCTGGAGTTTGAGAAAAAGAGTGAACTCGCTGTCGAGTTTGGGTTCGTTGTGTTAACTCGAGCTTGACAGTGGTTATGGAGCTGCTGCCATTAAGCTCGAGCGAGACGATGGCGTTAGTGATGGAACTCGAGCTTAACAGTGGTGGTCGGCCGGAGTTACGCTGCGATGTGAGGTGCTGCTATGAACTGATGGTGTTGCTTTCGGTTCAATGGTGTTGTGGCTGCTGGTTTGGAATTAGGCATCTCAAATTGCAAGTGCACAGGAACTGCAGCTGCAGTTGTGGAGACGAGAACAAAGCCAGGGAAGCTGTAAGGTGTAGTGCAAGTGAGCAGCAAGATTATGAGCTGAATATGAGGAGTGAAGCACCAAGATGGTGCAACACTGGGTTATGGCCTGCAATGGTTCAGGTCTTGGCCAAGAGAACCAGTCAGTCTAGTTAGCACTCTAACTCAGACCTTGACTCACCAAGTTAGACTCTGACTAGGTCACAACTCATACCTGGACTCAGTGATTGACTGAGTTGACTGACCGGTGACTTTTCCGGCGCAATTCCGACCGGAAACCCAGTTTTCCGGCGAGCATATTTTTTTAGACATATTTTCACATGGGTTTCTCACACATGGTTCATGGGCCTGGTGGACTTTTTGGTGATGGACTTTGAAGACCTAATTTTGGAAAGTGGGAAGGCTATAAAAAGAAAGGGTTTCTATTCTTTTGGGGGATCACGTATTCTTTTGGGAGTTTCGCAGAGAGCCGGAGCTAGGGTTTGCTTTCATTTAATATTTTCATCTTCTTTACTTTATTATTCCATTATTATTTTGATGATGAACTCCAATATCATGATTAACTAAAACTCTCTTTGATTAAGGGCGATTTCGAAGCCCGAAATATGAATCTATATTTGATATGAGAAACTTGTTCTCTTGCATTCATTAATGTTATTGATTGATTTCTACCATGCTATTATTGTTTATGGATTATTTGTTGATTGTTTAAGTTCGAAATTAAATAGTTGATTCATAATCCTATTGCTAGTTTAGATTTTCTTCGACCCGTAATTGTCTAGAGAAGATAAACACAAGTAGTAATATGTGGGTATTGATGATGGGACTTTGTTAAGTACCCATATGTAAGAAATCAACACTAGTAGGTGATTCATGCTTTTGAGTTCATCACTAGGAGCAACCTTATCTCACAGAATTTAGAGCACTTGTTCAAGTCAAACCTAGTAAGCGTACCTCTAGGAAACTTGGCAAGTAGGAACCAGTGTCGAGCGCTTCCGTATCCGGTGAGCTAGGAGATAGTGTGAATAGTTGAGCGTACTAATTATTCTAGGGTTGTTAGTAACATGATAATGTGAAGAATATAGCTATCTATCAATTTGGTTTGTATTCCGTGGTCTAGAATGAACCTTTAATCAATTACATCTCATATTTGAATACATTTTACAATTTTCAGCGTTTCTACAACAAAATCATCTTTGCTAAGAGTATTTGCATAACAACTTGAACTTCATACCTCCTTGGGACGATCCTACTTACATTATACTACTTGCTAGTTAAAGAAAAGTAGAGAAATTTATTTTTGAGAGATTGACACCTCGTCAATTTTACTTGGAGAAATTGAAACACAAGTGACATTAAGTGTAGTGGATATGGAATCGCCATACCACATATTGTTAGGGAGACCTTGGGTACATGCGATTAAGGCGGTAGCATCAACACTTCATCGGTGCATCAAATTTCTGTGCGAGTGGAATTGGTGAGATCGAGAGGAGATATTGATAAAGGAAGAATATATTATCAAATCGAGGTAAAGCATTATGAAGGGCAAATGAAGAAGCGAAAAGATCGCAGGAAGATGATAAAAGCGGCTAAGAAAGAAGAGGAATTTAGAATTTACATGATAAGAGCAAAAGAAGGAAAAGGAATACAGGCGAAATCATGGGAGAAGGGAGTGAGTTCGCGAAGGAAATAAGAGGACCAACTCCTATGGGAGAACCAGAAGTCTAGCTATGTCGCAGCCAGAACAAACAAAAGAAGTGAATGTTGGAACCGAGGAGGAGCCTAAAATCTTAAAAATTGGGACTAAAATGGAAGCGGATGAAGAGAAAAGAACTGTTGAGTTGTTGCGAGATTATAAAGACATTTTCGCATGGGATATGAATGAAATGCCCAGTATAGATCCATCTGGTGGCTTGCCATAAATTGAAATTGACAAGAATGTAAAACCCTTTAAACAAAGAATTAGAAAGATCGCGACAAAGATATCATCCTCAAATAGAAGAAGAATTACGAGAAAATGTTGGACGCGGAATTATTAGACAAGCAAAATATCCCGAATGGATAGCAAATATGGTTATAGTTCCAAAGAAGAACAAAGGAATAAGAATTTGTATAGACTTTCTACCGATCTAAATAAAGCTTGTCCTAAAGATAGTTTCCGTTACGGATATTCCACAATTGGTTGAAGCGGCGGCGAGGAAATGAAAGGATATCTTCTCTTGATGGATACAAGGGTTACAATCAAATTCCTCTCTACTTGAAGAAGACCAAGAACATACTTTGCTTTCTTTGCTCCAAGAGGATTGTCTTGTTATACAAAAATGCCATTTGGTCTGCGAAATGCCCCTGTGCGACATACCAAAGGATGGTGGAGAAGGTGTTCGCGAGATGGATACATAAAACACTGGAGGTATATGTTGATGATATGTTAATAAAAAGTAGAAAAGCAAAAGACCACGTACAGGATTTGAAAGAAATTTTTGAACAAATGAGGCAATTTAATATCAAAGTAAACCCGAGAAAAATGCACCTTTGGGGTCGCCTCTCTGGAAATTTTTAGGGTACATTGTATCCAAAGAAGGAATTCAAGTCGACCCCGAGAAAAAGTACAAGCGATTCGCGATATGCCAACACCGGCGACAATAAAAGATGTTCAAAAGTTAAATGGGTTATTAGCTTCGCTAGGGGTTCATCTCGCGATCGTCTGACAAATGCAAGCACTTTTTCAACATCCTTAGAAAGGGATCGAAGTTTAAATGGACAGATGAGTGTGAGAAAGCCTTGCAAGGAATAAAAGAACATTTAATGGACATATCAATTTTGCAAAAGCGGAAGAAGGAGAAGAATTGTTGATCTATCTTGCGACAACCGCATGCATTAAGTGCAGTGTTACTGCGAGTGGACGCAGGAGTAGAAAAACCAATTTATTACATCAGCAAAACTTTCAACGCTGGAAAGGAATTACTCAAAATTGAAAAACTAATCTTAGCATTAGTTTATGCAACATTTAAGCTTCGTATATATTTTCAAAAGCGCATGTTGTCAAGGTGGTAACAAAAGTACCAATAGAATCAGTGATGAAGAATTCAAAGAGGTCGGGAAGAGTTGAGAGATGGAATGCTCAAATAAGTTATTGCAAACTCAAATACGAAATACTATCTTCGCCAAAATCACAGGGTTGTCGTGGACTTTTTAGTGAGAATTCCCTTGGAAGAAGATGAATCGGTAGAACAAATGATGGATGTTGAGGAAGAACATGGAGATCCGAAAGATTTGTTAACGGGCCGAATAGATGGGAAATATTGGTAGATGGGTCATCAAATGGAGAAGGAAATGGAATAGGAATTGTTGTGATATCGCGAGAGGGTAATAAAATAGCTCTTTCTTTCAGATTGGAGTTTGCATCAACAAATAATGAAAGCAGAAAATGAAGCTATAATACATGCCTTGCGATTTGCAATAGAAATGTAGCTGGAGAATGTAAGGATTACTAGTGATTCACAATTGGCAATTCGCGAGATAAAGAATAATATGCTATAAACGAATTGTCTTTGCAAAAATATAAGAAACTTGTTGACGAGTTGTCGACGAATACCAAGAATAAAGTGGAAACATATATCAAGGAGAAATAATCGACTCATGACGCTTTTGCCTTCATATCAAGTATGATGACGGATCCGGTTGCGAGAAATATTAAAAAATACAAACACTTTCGATGCCACAATTGACAAAAGAAGAAGAACAAGAAACCGATGTAATGGTAGTAGAAGATGGAACACAAACACTCTGCGAAGAAGATTGGAGAGCGGAGCTTCATGCATATTTGATGACAGGAGAAACACCAATAAATAGATTGGAGACACACAAATTAAAAAGCCGAGCAACAAATTATGAATTAAGAGATGGAGTGCTATACCGACGATCTTTTAACGGGCCTTCACTTAGATGTTTAACAAGAAAGGAAGGAGAAATCATATTGAAGATGTTGCATAGTGGGGATCTTTTTTTGTAATCACAAATGGAGGAAGATCTTTAGCGTATAAAGCAAAAATGCGGGGTTATTATTGGCCATATATGCATGAGGACGCGAAACAAGTATCAAGGCGTTGCGAGGATTGCCAAAGGCATGGGAAGAAAATACATGCACCGGGAGCTCCGTTAAATTCTTCACAAGTGTTTGGCCATTTGGAAAGTGGGGATTAGACATTGTAGGACCATTTTTACCGGGAACGGGACGAGAGAAGATATTTGATCGTCGCTACAGATTATTTCACAAAATGGGCAGAGGTGAAAGCGGTACAACATATTCGCGATAAGGATGTTTTTACTTTTATATTTGAGAACATTATATGCAGATTTGGAGTTCCAGCCTGATTGGTATCCGACAATGGGAAGCAGTTTGAAGGACAAAATATAGAATTGTTACTTAATGCATTTCGAATCGATGTGGGAAATCAACTCCTCTATACCCGAGCTAATGGTCAAGCGGAGGCGACGAATAAAACAATAGCAGATATATTAAAGAAAAATTGGAAGGATACAATAAAGGATGGTGCGAACAAGTACCCAATGCGGTATGGGCTTATAATACAACTAGAAGAGAAGCTACGGGCATGTCCCCTTTTGTTTAACATATGGAGTTGAAGCTGTACTCCCAATGAAGTGAAAATTCCAACTACAAAGAAAGAAGCTTGGGAGAAAATCTTAGTGCGGGTAACATCTTAATCAAGTTAGATGAATTAGAAGAAAAAAGAGAGAGCACTCTGACATATGGAGAATTACCGGCGAAGATTGGCCAGAGAATATAACAAACGTGTCAAGATACGTGAATTTCATCCAGTGACTTGGTGCTGCGAGAAACACCTATATATCAAATAAAAATGGTGGCAAGCTGGCAAGAAAATGGGATGGACCTTATATTATCAAGGAGATAGTTGGCACGGGGGCATATAAATTAATGGATCCACGAAGGCAAAGATGTAGGGCAAAAAATTAGATAGGCGTGGAATAGGTTATATCTTAAGAAATATTATCCATAGAAGATGGGAGAAATGGAATGAGTTGGTGATGTAATGTTTTCGCGACAGATATAGATTGCGAGATCAATGGAAATAAAGCAAGATTGTGCGATAACTTGAGACAAATGATTGAATAAATTGATAAAATGAATGAGTGAGTGAATGGGACAAACCTTTATGGCGTACACCTAGTTCGCGAATGATACTTCGCAAGAAGAGCAAATGTAAGACCTAAAGTACGTCATATAAGGGGTATCTCTTAACATGACTCGGGTGGAAGGTTACACGCTCCGAAACCTGGTCATAGAGATTTGGGGACCATGAAAGCCTATCCGGGGGAGATACCTTGGATTTCCAACTATATATATAAGGTTATACCCTGGTTGGACCTTGAGGGTCTCTTCCAAGTCGAGTGTATGACCAAGGCGCGAGGTACACGGTTGAGTCAAGAGTGCGGGGAGCATGGAACTTCCTTACCACTCTTGACAAGTCTTGGCACATCTTTCGGCCAAGAAAACTCCACTTAGGGTGTAGTCTCGTAACCATAAGCCTTATAGGTATAAGGGATAAGAGGCTGCGAAAACAAGCTGGTTGTTGTTAAGACCGGATGGGAGGAGCTAGTCTTGTATGGCCGATGTCGCCTCCTTGAAGGGGCAACCAGGGAGAAGATAAGGGCGGCACCCTCCATTAGGGAGGCTGATAAGTATCAAAAGACGCAAATGTCATGAGGCTTTATTCTCGCAAGAGAATTTAGGCTTGTCATATTTGTGCAATGATCTGCAGAGGCAATAATACTAACGCGAAGGTAAGATGAGATCAATGGGTTTTTACATGAAAGTGTAAGAACGTCCTGCGATTTCATCGCAAAGACGACAATGTCGCGGGATTTTATGGTCGCAAGAACATTTAAACTTGTCATATTGTCGCAAATACAATATCTGCTGAGAGGCAAAAATACTTAAGAAACGATAAGACAAGATCAATGGGTCATTACATGAAAATGTAAAGACGTCCTGCGACCTTGTCGCAATGAGGGGTGGCAAAATAAGACCTTTACTTAGGAAGGAAAAATAAGACCACACAAATAATGATAAGGCAAGATCAATGGGTCATTACATGCAAATGTAAAGGCGTCCTGCGATCTTGTCGCGATAACAGCATTCAAGAAAGGTCTTTAAACATCTTGAATACGGGTAATTGAAATCTTTCATCGCAAGAAAGATTACAACACAAGACTTAATGGAAAATAAAGGAATTGCATAATAAGGTGGCGAGATGAGTTCTTATAATAAGAAAGAAATAGAAACTAATTCATCCAAAACCAGACTTAGTACTTTGCAATCAAAAAGAAAAATTCAACGAAGTTACAAAGAAACTTAATTCTCTATATCAACTTGCTCAATTTGAAGGAGATGGTAAAGATTCTTCAACAATCTTATCGAGCTTCACCTCGCCGATTGAAGGGTTTTCATCGAAATTCTTTCGCAAGGTTCCTTATTGTAACTTCATTATTAGCGAGGTCTTCGACTTTCATAATCATAATCACTGTCGGGAGAGTTGGGTACTTCATCATCTTCAACTTCCAATGGTTCAACATAGACGGGATCAAGGGATTTAGAAAGTAAAATATTATTCACAAGAACTTCTGCTTTGGGAGGAAATTGGCGAAGAAGCGCTTTCTGTTGATTTCTACTCTGGATATCTTTAAGATGATTAAGGTAGTTAAACCTCCTTCTGGCTCGGTCGCGAGATTGGGCAAGAGAAGCAACTAGCGTTGCATTTTCCTTACAAATTTTAGCATGCGCCGCTTCCAAAGTAGATAGAGAAGAGTGAAGATTTTCTCAGATTCTGCAAGAGTAAAGGAAGACATTAAAATTATAAGATGAAAAATGGTATATAATGGAAAAGAAAAATTAGAAAAGAAAAATAATGGAAAAGGCAGTCAAATCTTATGACTACCTTCCTTCTGCGAGACAAGATATTGAGTAAGGGCCAAGCAATTATTCCCCAAGTTTTCCATGGCATTATCAAAACCATCACCGACAAGACCTTTTAACCGCGACCGCAAACTCTTTTCGTTAGAAATCAATAACTTATTTTGATTCGCAAGGGAAGAATGGGATTCTTTTAACTTGGTATAATCATCCTTGAGTTGGTTGGCTTTCACACTTAGATTTATTCTATTTTGAATAAGTTTATCTCTTTCAGTGGTAGTATCTTCAAGTTTATTTTTCAGTGGCGGATAGACTGTTCTTGCTCATTCAATGCTTTTTACAAGCATCAAGTTGTTGCGAGGATATTGCCACCTTATCCAATAAAGCTCGCCTCTCAAGAGATAAAGTTCCGTTTTCATCTGATAAGGTTTCCAACTCCAAATTAGATTTATTCAAAGAATATGAGAGACGCGACACTTCATTACTTAATAATTCTTGGTTTTGAACTAAGCGAGATGTTTTCTTGGGAAAGATTATTTATTTGATCCATAAAACGTATGAAGATTATCTAAACGATTATCTTTGTTCCATCCAGGCGTCTCTTTCCGTTCCGAGTCTCTTCCACTGATAGATTCCGAGTTGATATATCTCCATCTTACGTTTACGGTGCAAAACTTGAGAAAGAACCAAGTTTTAATTCTTCATTTTTCCTCCTGAAGGTTATCGCGATCCAACAAAGTATTATGAAGATTATTCTTCAAAGTCTTAATTTCTTGTTCCAAGGATGCTCGCGATATCGTATCGGAACCAAAGAATTTACCCAAAGACTTCGAAAACGCTAGATTTGGTGGGATCGATGGAGGCTTTTTTTAACATCATTCATAGTATCGATAAAATTTTAAAAGCTATATCCATCCCTTCTAAATTTTCTTTGCTAAGAGAGATAGATTTTGAGGGAGAAGAAATAGTAGAGGAAGAAGGAAAAGTTGAGTCACCCATAGTTATAAGACCGCCAATTGGAGAGACCTGATCAATAGGTGGAGGCGAGGTAAAAGTAAAAGTAGGAATAGGCATGTCTGAAGAATTTCATTCGCGAGAAAATTCGAGGGTTGATTTATCCTGCGATGACATTGTAGGGAATGGTACATTATCTTGAGAAGAAGAAATGGGACTATCTTGCGAAAGAAATCGCTGCGAGGGAGATTTGCCTTGCGAAGACATCGTAGGGAAAGAAGAATGCTTGAATCCAAAAAGGAACAGTTGGAGAGCGGCGAGAGGCATCAAATTTATTATGGCGAGACTTTTTGGGAGATCTATCATCATTCTTATCATCCTGCGAATAATAAATCAATCGAGAAACAGAGGCAATAAAATTGCTATCAAAGGAGTAAATATTTCTAAAATACCTTCTTGCTCGCGAGGTTGTTTTTTGGAAGCCGAGACTTGATTGCGAAGAAGATTTTGGTTGCGAACCCGGTGGGGATGTTAGGGTTCATCACGGTATATTTAGAGCTGGTTTTGTTCTTGCTGAAACAGAAATGGCGAAAGAAATATCAAAAGAAGAACAACATCAAGATGAAGTAATTTCAATAAGGAAGATCAATCAAGAGAATAATCAAAATCAATGAAAATAACGAACACGGATGCCATGAAAACGATAACGGAAAGATAATAAAAAGAAGAGGATGAAGATGAATAGCGGGAAATAGTTGCAGACGATGAAGAAGATATAGAAGAAGAGAAGGAATGTTTTTCACGAGCGGTTTTCCTTTAAATAGAAGAAAAAGGGTGACCAGGATAACATTAAATATACCGGTAGAAAAAGAGTAATTTTAGACACGTGTAAACGGTCATCCCAAGATTCAAGGAATCAAATTTACGTGGGAAGTTGAAGATATATTACTTCTTGTTCACTTCGCAAAGCTTGAACTTAGAAAAGAATAGAGGCAGAGCACGTACTTTTCAAGTCCAAGTATTCTTTCGCTCGTTCCTTCATCAACAAATGTCAAAGATCACCACAATAACAAATTTTTCCTTAAAATTCGCTCTCAAGCGATATTCAAGGAAAAAGAGGCAAGATGTAGGACCAGAATGTCGCGACAACAATATTTCGCGAGATCAATAAACAACTGCATCGCGAAGGAGTCGCATGGAGGTAAATAAATGACGTAATAGATGACGACAGTCAGAACATGAGGAAAGTGTGAAGACTTGGCGAGATTTAAGAGTGTCGCGAAGGCAAACGGTTGTACATTCGCGAGCATTCGCGAGACGTTTCGAAAATAAGGAGACAAGATAGCCGTCATCCACTATGTAATACCCTATATAAAGGGTCGAGTAAGTCCGTTATGGGAGAGGTCTTTTTGAATTGTGAAACAAGTCATTAGGAGAGAGAAAGTTAAGAGTGATTGTAATTTCTTTAGCTTTGTTCTACATTTCTTTGTAAACCTTTCAAGAAAACAATTAATAAAACACATTATTATTCATCTTCAAATGGATTGATTAAATGATTTGAGTGAGGGTGTAGTGTGGGAAATCCTGCAACTACAATTTTAATGTCTTTAGTTGATTTTGCTCAATTATAGTGGATCATTATTTTTATCGTATTCCTCGTATGAAATCTAACCGGAGACTTCATTTTCCAACCCGGGTTGAAGGCTTTGTAACCTGTGAAGGCCGCCTTTGAATCCCCGATTGGTGTCTTCCCGGATTACCTCATACCGATAACACCGTATAACATGAAGTTTCTTGAAACCCCAAGCTTTCTTGTGGCGAAGTTGCCTTCACCCCCTCGGGCACCAACTCCAATCATATACGGTTGAGGCTACAGAAATCGGTCGTCCCGGAACACAAGCCTGTCGATAATGAGCCACCTCGCAAGAAAACCTTGCCTGCGAAGATGCCCGTTCTGCGTCGGCATCACTGTCATTGAAGATTAAACATTATCAAGAGATGCAACTTCGTTGGTCTTAGGATTCAAAAAAAAAAAAAAAAACATATGAATTGTCGATCACGTTTCTTTACGTCTCTGCATTTTGTTTGTGTTTCCGTCTTCGAATTTCGTTAGGTGTATCTCCCTTAATGCATTTTGTTTAGGTGTGTTTCCCATTTTTAAGGCATTGTAGTAAGAGTCCTTTTATCGGATCCACGGTGGCATCGGTGGATCCTATTTATAATGAAGTTTAATTTTATACAAGCCCCTATGCCGTCTTTGATATGAGGAGATATGAAAATTTATGTTTTTTTGGTTAATCGATTCCAAAGTTTGTCCTGCTAATTTTTATTCATCTATGTTTATTCTATGCTACGCCTAAGAGCAACCGCAGTGAGCGACCAAGACCAAAAATTTGGGAAGAGATAGAGACGTAATGGGATGGACTAAAGATCAAATACTGACTATACCAAATTTCCAGACTAAATTTGATCTCATACCAAAGACCAAACCCAAATTTTAGTCGAGCGTTGATATAGTGTTCGCCCCACACCGGGCGTTGATATAGTATTCGCCCCACACCGGGCGGACGTAAAGTCTACGCCCACGGCGAATGCGTGGTTTACCCAGCCCCATATATTTTATTTTTATTTTTTAATTTATTGTGGGGCGTGGTTTATACCTCCGCCCCACAAAACTTTTTTAAACATTTTGAATGGGGCGAGGTTTATACCTCCGCCCCATTGTTTTTTTTTTTTTTTTTAATTTCGAAATCTCCCCCACACCAGGCGAACGTATACTTCACGCCCCACACCAGGCGAACGTATAATCCACGCTCCACCAAATTTAGTCTTCCACCCGTGGCGTCACCACGCCGGACTAAACCCAAATTTTGGTCATTTTTTTCCTCTTTGGTCTTTGGTTATACTCGCACCACTGCAATCGCTCTAATGAACAATTGTCCTTTTTTTGATGTAAAAGAAAAATATATTAATCAAGCAATAAAGTACATCAGATTTACAATATCTTTCTTTTCAAAAATATTGGACATCACACTAGATTGTGATATCTTTAGCTGAATTTGTGTAGATATATGGTTAAGATTCTTTATCCGAGCTTCTTTTGCTAAGCGATCTGGCTGCGACATTAAATCTTCTGTTGATATACTTCACCTTTGCTTTTGGGTTTTCATTATTGTGTTCTCCGCGCTCCAATCTGGGATCTTGTCTTTCTTTCCAATTGTTTCCGCTAACATTTTGCAATCTGTAACTAAGGTGACACTAGATAGAATATTCTCACTAAGCCAATATGAAGCTTTTAATAAGGCTTTTGACTCTGCATGGAAAGGCCGATGAAGCCCTATCGCTCCCATTTGCAATGTGCATAAAAGTTTCGGTGTCCGCCGAGAATAGGATAAAAGCATATCCCATTGTTGAGTTTTCCTTTTTGAAAGCGCGTCTATGAATATTATCCAAATCTGAAGCTAAACTTGACCATTTATCCTTGTGTTCCATAGTTGGTAGACTTTTTTTTGTCTTCTTGATATTCTCTTGTGGATATTGTTGTAAGAATTTGTTAATTTGCTCAATAAGAGAATTTGGGTTTGGGTTTATTTTGTCAAAGACTAATTTGAGCATCGATATTTCCGGATGAACCGGGATATTGTTGCAATCTTTCTGAATAGTTAGCGAAAATCGATTAGAGATCCAATCTTTAATCCAATCCATCATAGAGTCTGTATTAATTCTTGTATTAACCGCATCTAAGGAGAGACCAAACTAAATTGCTCTCATAAACGGACAAGATCTTATCGGGTGTTGTTACATTTACTGGATTGAGGCTTACAAATAACTTAAAACGTATAGAAACGCCTGCTATAGTGGATCAGTTCATCCAAATAGATAAATCAGCGGTCTCAAGGAGTAATTACTTGGAGAGTCCTGTAAATCCATCAATCCCTCTTTTATCTCCATTTACCCCTTTCACTATGCAACCTTTATCATATCACCCCTCCATATCCCACATTCTAATATGATTCTATGGATTTAAAGGGTTTTTGTTTCGATTACTGATGGGAGGATTCAATTGTTCGTGTTTACATTTGTAGGATTAATAATAACATAAAAATCTCTTCATATTTCCAATAATTTGCAGATTCTGAGAGATGGATTTCAACTCCAGTTTCTTTATCAAGACATTGAAGAAGATAGTGATGAAATCGAGACTCCTAGTGGAGATTGGGCAATGTTGGAAAGGGGGAAATAGCGAATAAACTTATAATGAACCTTTGGATATTGGTAGGGATAGAATACGCAATCTTTTTGATCAGTATGGTGTTGCCCTTTTTACTTTCCATCACACGGTAATTCTCACCGACTTCGTCTTTGATTAACCCTTTAATCTTCCCCCGTCTTGGCATTACTACATTAATTTTGCTTACATTACATGATTGAATGAAAATACTAATTGGAGGGAAATCTAATTAAGGGATAATAATTAAGGATTTCAATTAAGGCCACGTTCAACACAAATACGGTATTTATGAAAAAATCGAGATATCCAAACGTCATGCAACAACTCCACCAAGGGAAAATCCAAATTTCCAAATAATCACTTCCACAATATAAACATCAAGCCACGAAAATTGAACAAATAACTATAAAGTTATTTACGCATATCATCGATGTTAAAATAGAACCAACAAGCGAATGCATACCAAAGATTCACCTACAATACCAACTTGGAAACTCACGTTCTAAGACACTAATAAATCACAGGAAGAATCCACCTTGGCCGGTTCTTCCTATTTGTTGTGTGTTTACTTATGCTTATCTACCTTGAACATCTTTCTCCAAAATCATAATTAACTCATACTTGCCCGACATGGCTACCTTTTACGGAGAACCGCCAACTCGCACAACGTAGGAGGCGGACCCGTGAAAACACTAGAAAAACAACAAACATTTTCCCGAGTAACAAATCATAAAATTTCTATGAACTGTTTTTCTATCCCACTTCATGCGATGAATTACCTTGAATTCAATTTCTGAGTAGTACCGAAATCGCAAAGTAAGGCAGACCAACACAATTGGAGGAACCAAATGTGCCCTAAATATAGAATCAACCATATCGGTAATTTAATATGCCCGCTTCTTGTTATTGTTTTTTCAATACAATTATTTTTGGCTCATGGAGTGCACCCATCTCATCTTTTACTCCGAGAGACGCAAGCGACACAACGCAATAGACACAACAGTGAATTGCGAAAAAAGCCGAAGGCGAGAAATTCGAGGTTGCACGGAGAAAACACAAACATTATGCCCAGTGCAAATTTATTCTTGGCATATTAAATAATTAACTAGCTATGATCTGTTGTTTTCTATCCCACTTAAGGCGATAAATTACCTTGAATTCAATTTTACACAGTACTTTTAGAACTCACACATTACAGCAGCCAACACAATTGGAAGGCCCGGATGTGCCGCTAAATGTAGAATCAACCATGTCGGTAAGTTAATATGCCTTCTTACGGTTATTTTTTCTGATACAATGATTTTCGGCTCATGTGGTGCACTTACATCCCATCTGTTACACCGAGACGCCAAGCTGCACAACGCATGAGACGCAACAGTGAATTGGCGAGAAAATGCGGAAGCGAGGATTTGAGTTTTAAAATTTACAAGTAAAATTGTCAATCATAACAAATATGTGGTCAATTTAGCCCAAAGTCTATATGGGATCACTTAAATTTGTATAATTTTACTGAGACGTAGTCTAGTCGGGCGCATCTGACGGCGTAGAAAGCTGCAAGAGCAAATGCTATTCACGATAATGACATAACCAACCAGTGTCTTGAACCTATATATTGAATACAACCATTATGTGTGAGATACATCCATACTTGAATGCTTTTGAATACTTAGTCATTCCGTAAAATATAGGAATTCACCATTAAAATTATTACATTCGCACCATACAACCTTATCCATACATTAACACTCCATTATATTGTCGCCGCTTTTTTTTTTTATAACACCTCAAGTAACCAATAGTATGCCTCACCAATATCTTCCTCTCAGTTTGTTAACCACTTGTGGATCGTGCAGCATTTAAAAACAAGGAAACAACCCAAGTTGATACTTCAAGAAAAAGAAAAGGCAAGGCCATAGCGAGCATCAACAACTATATGCCGAGGAGTTTTATGAAATGTAAGTGATTTTTATTTGGCTTCCACAATAACAAAATTTTACTTCCCGAAATACAATGTTCACTAATCAATAATTTAAAAACAAATTGTTGTTGTTCTTTCTCATGATGACCATACGATGATGAAGGCGACTATGACAACGAAAAGGAAACTGCAAGCTACGTGCCCCCGAACGATTACGCACATGCAAACTCGTGTTTGTGTTCCAACGTGCGACATTCTCTCAGCGATATGAATGTAAAATGCAAACACTTTGGAGCTTTGCACTTCATGGAAGAGAGACTAGCAAAATCATCCCCAAAGGATCCCCCGTTTGGTTCATCTTTGTTTGGAGGGAAAAATAAGACTACCCAACCCGAGAGAACCACCTCAACTGCCGAAAGAGTTATACGAAGGAACCCACGGGTTAGCAAGATTGTTCCTAGGAGATACATACGGAGGTACAAATTTTAAATCATTGAATTCTTGGATATTCACAATCATCGACAAATCATCCATGGCCGTTTCATTAAAACTTTTCTTTACAACTAAATGCGTGACCCGTTAAATCGATACGGGTATAATTCATCCAACGCTTTCACGAGTCTAGGGTGCACTGTTGAAACCTAGAAAGCGAAGGGAAAGGGACCACCATCGTTTGCCATTCATGGAGAGCTCCGTCATCGAACATGCACGCTTTTACTTGAAAAGAACAATCCCATAACATACTCCATTTGTATATTTATTCTCCGTCGGACGCGTTATCCAAACGCAAGCAAGACAACCCCATGCTAGACGAGGAGGTTCTCAAGATCATACAACAAGTTTTGTTGAAAAATTATGCTTTTGTCAAGAAATATAAACGAGGAGCGTATGAAATATTGAACGAGGTACCGAGTCGGCCGAGAAGGATGTGTATGTTTCCCTCCAATACAAGAGCGACACGAGATAAGAGGCGCTATAACCTTCCAATCATAGATGAGGTATCCGTTATTCTACCCGGAGATGGCACCATCAAATCCGGAGTACGTGACATTGTGCTGCACCCGAAAGGAAGTCACTATCTAGAAAGAATTAATGAATGCCATCCAAACTTATCTACCTTTGCATTATGTTCTTGTTTCCCATACGGCGAGTTGGGTTGGGAGCGGACATGGTTCGTTGGAATGTTGAACTCAAAAAGGCAACGGAGAAACGACTAACCCAAATGGACTATTGTGCCTCTGAGAATTTTTACAAGGGTGGGAGAATATTCAACAATTCGAGAGGAGGAATGCTTTTTTCAAGAATTTATTGTCGCGCATGGGCTGAAATCGAATGTAACCAAGCTTGAATGGATGCAACATGGTCAATCAAATTGCGGGCTCAAAAATACAAGAAAATACGCAAGATTGCCGCCTCCAATCAAAATCTGCTTTGAAACCTGGACAACCGTTGATCTTACCATCCACATTCACAGGTGGCCCTCGATATATGCACGAGATATACCAGGATTCCATGGCCATCACACAGGTACAACCATCACCCTTTGATATCTTTCTCACTATGACAGCGAACCCAAACTGGGAAGAAATCAGGGGTTATTTTTTCCCGAACAACAGCCACACGAAAGGCCCGATTTAGTAGCCAAAGTGTTTGAGTTGAAGTGCAAGGCACTGATGAATGAGATACAAGAAAACAGAGTATTTGGCACCACGGTGGCACATGTGTACACAATTGAATTCCAAAAGAGAGGACTGCCCCATATGCGGCGCTGATTTTCTTGGACAAGGCGATAAGATCCACACACCCGAGCAATTGGATAATATAATATCGCGAGAATTCCCAAATGAGGTGGCGGATCCTCTTCTCTTTGAGACAATCCAAAAATGTATGGTGCATGGACCGTGTGGTTCAAAGGAAACCGAGATGCATTATGCATGCATGAGGGTAAGTGCACAAAGAATTATCCCAAACAATATTCAAGCATCTACTTCATTGCCCGACGATGGGTATCCGATATCTGACGCCGCAATGATGGGACGAGTATTTCGCTATCGAAATAACTCATACACGAATATGGATGTGGTTCCATACAACCCACACCTCACACGCATGTTTAACCGCCATATCAATGTGGAGGTGTGCGCCAATGTACGGGCGGTAAAATATATACACAAATATATTTACAAGGGACATGACCGGACAAACATGGTTGCTTTGGGCGACAACGAGATCGGCGTGTATCGATGCTAGATACGTCGGACCTCCGAGAGGCTTTACGGAGTATTTTGGGATATAGATTGCACGAAGAGAACCCAAGGTGCAACGCCTTTGAAGTACACCTACCGGACCAACAAAATTTGGTGTACGATCCGAGAAAAACCAGCTTCGGTTATACAATTCCACAAATGGAAAATAGCAAAACGACGTTGATGGGTTACTTTGAATACTACATTAAATCCTGGCGCACCGGAATATACTTACTGGAATTCCCGGAGCACGTATGCGGAGCAAGAGGATGTTGATGTGGTCGCCTCGAAACAAGGATTTACAATTGGTAGGTCAGTATTTCGTCCCACCTAATGCGGGTGAACTATTTTACCTCAGTTATTGCTTACCATAGTTAAGGGAGCCAAATCATTTGAAGACTTGAGAACAACAAAGAAAGATGGAGTTACTGAAGCATCACGACATTCAAATCGGCGTGTATAGAAGCTGGGTTTGTTGGAAGATGATGGGGAATGGGAAAAGTGCTTGAAAGAAGCGGCAATAATCAAAACCGGTCATCAAGCTATGGCTATTTGGAATTATCTTGGTGCATTGCTCACCAACACAACCTTGAAGTTTTATGGAAGACATTCGGGAGGTACATCTGTGATGACCTACCTTGTAGAATACAAAAACTTTATGGGATAAAAAAATCCAACGGAGGAACAGGAGTTCTAGATTACGGTCTCCATAACATTCTTATCGGTGGAAAAAATAGTGGGTGTGGCTGGTTTTACGTATGGTGGTGGATGTTAGTGAATAGTAGTGGACAATAATAGTTTTGTGTCTTTACAAAATGAGCAATATTTTATTGTGATAGATGTAGTTGGTTGTTTTTAGCACAAATTGGTAAGGACAAAACACAAATATTTGAGGAGGATACTAAATCATATAAAAAACAATATGATCATGACCATTTGGATCACCCAAATGGAATCTCGGCTATTTATAGTACCCGATAGAATAAATCACGGTTTTTAGCATTAAAATAAAATTGATTACATTTCAGAATACAAAACAAAGTTTGGACAAGTTAGGCTAGATAAATAACAATCAAATTTATACTCGCAGAACATAAATCTACCGCTATAAATGATCATGTTTAATTACAATTTAATAATAAATGTTCAATTGATATTTCATAATAAATGTTTCTTTAATTAATCAAATGAATATATTTTTGTTGATGCATAATAAATTTATTTGATATTAACCATATTAGTAAGCATTGATGGTGGTTGTGATGGTGGGCAGCGGTGGGGATAATGGTGGTGGGTATTGGTGAGACTGGTGGAGTGGTGATGATAATGGGGTGGTGGAATAAGTAGTGGTAGTAGGGTGAGAAAAGGGGTCCTAAGATAGGTAAATTATTTAGTCACCCTTGGTTAATTTTTTTTTTTTTAATTTGATTTTTATTATTTTTTAAAATTAAAAAAATAAATTAAAGGCAATTTTTCAAAAAAAGAAGATGTTGTGATTTTAAAATTTGCTTTTTAAAGGCGGGAAGAAAAATGAAACTTATAAAAAATTTGACCAAACACAAGGCTACACACGAATTAATCATAATCGATTCCGTTTCTACGCATTTCTCTTTATTCCCCTTTTTTTGTCATGGTTTCCCATTTAAATCGTTATTTCTCCCCTACTTCATGGGATTATGCAAGGCTACGCGTGAATTAATTGTGTCGATTCGATTTCTCACATCTCTCTTTATTCCCTTTTTTTGTCTTTTTTTCCCCAACTTCGTGTAATTATGCATGCTTGAGAAATAGTTCATGATAATAGGTAAAGAGACAAGAAAAGAAATGGATCAATAATTAAATATTATTATAAATTTTAGGAAAATGAATAAACACAAATCTATGTAAATTGGGAACCTAACAATTCAAAGAAAAAGTTAAATTCTAATGCTATGATTTTACAAGATTAATCTAATTGATTTTAAAGTAATTTTAGGTATTTTTAGTTTTGTTACAAGTTTGGTGAATGACCTTTGATGATATTTTTTGATGTAGTGAACGAGTAATGTTTCTGCGACCATAGGATTTGCTCTAACGATTAACTATGTTTGTCCCAAAGGGTTGTATGACTTACATACACATATTAAAAGATTCGAGGATAAGGACATGTTTATTAGCCAAACTCCTCAAAACATTTAGACACTGGATCGATCGGTTCGATTATTCTCGAACAATTACGACATGTATGAATCGATGGATACATTTGAAACACACATATCCTTGCTCGTGCCGTTACGGCACGCAGGTTGAGACCTTTATGCGATTTCCGGTAAATCTTTAATTTCATTTTATAAGTAGTACTTATCACATCTATATCTAAGGTTTAGTCCACCAAAGTTTACATGTTTCTTTAACTATGTTTGTCCCAAAGGGTTGTATGACTTATATACACAATATTAAAAGATTCGAGGATAATGACATGTTTACATACACGGAATCACCTGAAAGAGAATTTCAAAAGAGGAAGATGTGGTGATTGAGCGTGATTTGCCTCTGAAAATCTGGCGTCTTATATAGGCTATAGATTTTCATTCTTTCAATGCCATGACAATTAATGGGCACAAAATGAAACGCCTGCCAAAACATGAATGGGCAATGAAATAAAAGAAAAAAAAACATACACAAAGGAGGATGGAAGGCCAAAGGTACCAAGCAATCACTCTGGCCAAAATTAAGAGGCTTGTAACGGCAGATTTGAAGCGGTAAATAAACAGAAATTAGGTTTTCATGATGTGCGAGCTAACAAACCGGGTATAAATGGGCATGGCACTCAGCAATCAGGTCAAAAACCAATACCCAGTTCTAAAACGGAATAGGAACATAAAAAAATTTAAAACCAATACCCAGTTCAGGGTTCAAATTGCTGTGAGGACATTAGTGTTTTCATCAAATAGGTATATAAGTGTGTATATATGTCTTGCACATTTCACAAAACATTAGTGTTTGCCTGTTTTTATTATTTTACTCCATATCTTTACCTACATATTCCACAGATAATCATTTGAACCTACCGAAACGGTATACCATGATCTTGGTATACAGGTTTGTTTGCAGAACTTTGTTTTCAAGTCTGCTTTCAGAACTTTGTTTGCTCTCCCATTTCGGTTGTATCTTCACTTAAAACTTCAATTAAAAGTTGGATCTTGATGTTATCGCTATCAATTTGCAGTACCTAAAAAGGTATCAGCATTCCCCGCTTGAAACATATTTTAATTACATGATGGCTGAACATTAAACGTAAAATCAATGTGTTTGCAGGTGGGAGAGGACCCAGAGCCGAAAATTCGTCTACCGCCTTCAATGAAAAGGTGTGAAAATCTTAAAGATCTTATATCGACGGTATATCCGGGAATTGAGGAAATGGGCATCCCCACAGCAAGCTATATGACCGAGAGAACGATTTTGTGTCCCAGGAACGATGATGTGACGGTAATCAACCAATTGATACTGCAAAGTTATCAGGGCAAATACCACTCATACCTTGCCGCAGACAAGCCGGATGAGAATTTGGGCAAGGAGCCTCGGCATTCAATGAAGATAATCCCGCAAATTGGCCAAGCGAAAGATTGAACCAGCAGAACCCACCCGGATTGCCACCGTTCAAGTTGGACCTGAAAGTTGGGTGCCCTGTTATGCTGCTTAGCAACATTGCGCCCACCAATGGAATGTGTAATCGGCACCAGAATGAGGTGGAAATATGCATGGATCATGTGATTGTGGCGACAATATTGACAGGAGATAAAGCTGGAGATGTGGTTTTTATTCCCGTATTTCACTCACACCGTCTGCTTCAGATATCTCAGTACAAATGACAAGGAGACAGTTTCCCATAAGGTTGGATTATGCAATGACGATTAACAAATCACAGGGTAAATCTGTAAAGTACATTGGGATCGATTTGAGAATCCCAGTTTTCAGCCATGGCCGGCTATACGTGGCTCTCTCGAGATGCACTAATGCAAAAAGAATTTCCCTATTACTGCCAGCAAACAAAACGGGTGAGGAAACAAATAATGTGGTCTACCCAGAAGTTCTCACATAATGTACTATTCCATCCTATAGAAGAGTGTGGTTAATCGCTGATGATTGGTATTTTGGTGCAGAATATGAATTCAGATAATGTGATTTTGGTTTCGTCTGTTTTCGAAATTATAATGATTTTCACTTGGTATTCATATACGTATCCTTTAAATGTTTTACCATGTCCATTGGTGTTAATAAAAATTGGAGATACTACACGGTATCTCATTAATTAATTATTATCCTACCATGTCCATTGGTGTTAATGAAAATTGCAACAGCAAAATAAAGCCAGGTGCAGATACTAGACGGTATCTCAATAGTTCGTTATTATCTAGGTGTATATACTAGACGGTATCTCATTATCTGTTCTGGGATTTGGTGAAAAGAATATTGTAATGTGCCTGGAAATGGACCAGTACCCGTGTAGTTAAAATCGCTCTCAAGGCGATTACTGCTAAAGCTATATGACCGGCGATTTCCGATTCCAAGCCATCTCCGATTTTTAGCGATTAAGTCGGCGATTTTGGCGATTTGGACCTATTTTGGGCAAAACGAGTTGGCGATTTTCGAGTTGGCCTTGCATGTGCAAAATCATAAACAAAAAAATTCGTAACCCCTCGGATGAGAGTTATTAAATGGAAAAACCTCTAAAAACATTATAAATATGTTCAATGTAACCATATTATACTTATTTATATGATAGCGTTAAAATTTTAATTTTAATTAGGTACAAATCTTAACTCATGAGCAAAAATCTATAAGTATCTAATAAATATTCTCCTAAGTATTATTAAATTGAGTTTTAGCGATTTCCAAGTCGAACTTCTTGCTCCTCGCTCAAACTCCCCAACCGAGTGGGACCGAGGAACGATTTCGACTACTTTGGACGGTACCTATTTGAATGTAAATGCGACATGTTTTTGGTAATTACCCAGTAATGAGAAAACACCAATTGCTATGGACGCCATACTGGGAAACTGCATAATATTCCTTTATTTAGATTAGTCGCTTATAGAAACAGGTCATCTCATACACCAGTTAAGTAGCTTTCATGTTCTTTTTGGTCACTACTGGCTAATTGGTTTGATGAAGTTCCAATTCAAAGAGTTGTGGGAGAGAAAGTAAGGGTATTGGTATGTTCCAGACTGATATTTTAGGTTATGTTACAAATGTATCTCAGAAATCAGCCAGATATTGGTATGTCCCAGACTGATATTTTAGGTTATGTTACAAATGTATCTCAGAAATCAGCCAGATGTTGAGGATAGACTTAATTTGGTCCGAATATTTACATGTTTAGCAGTTCATATCCCTTATCATTGTCCTGTTCTGAATATTTCCAAATGCTTGATAGGCAACAATGACGATGAAAACTTCTGGAAAAGAAAAACGCAGCGAAAACGGTGGCAGCAACTGTGACACTGTCCATTATTATGGAAAAATGCCAACGTTCCAAAATCCAATCACTGTTGCATCTCGACACAGACCGCCTCCTGGTACCGTCATAATAAAACTACCGACCTTCACGTGCCGAACTAGAGAGGATGACAACGCAGGTGAAGTTGACAGCGAAAACATTCCGCAACCACAATGTGAACAAATGAATACCCGTCTGGTTTCTAAGGTATCATTTCGAACTAAAAAGGCAACAGTCAACACTCAGTCACTTACTCGACGACCTCCTGCTAATCAAAAAGATCCGGTAGCATACGGAACACGAAAAGGAAGAATCCAAAGAGGTCCAGTATCATATAGAATCCGAAGCATGTATAAGATCAAGTAATTGGTTTAATGCAATCACTTTTTTTGGAACAAAAATGACTGATGCTTTTGAACTACAGACTTTTTATGTTGATAATGCAATCACTTTTTTTGATAGATTTTGCAAGTATGAATTAATGTTATTGATAATAACAATTGAATCATCATTTCGTAAAGATTATGCATGCATAAGTTAAGATTATCGGTTATAATTTCACCTTCTGCGTTATGTCATTTTTAGTCTTGGTGAAAATTGGGACAGAATTAAAACGGAATATGGCAAAGAACTTTAAGGACATAATTTTTTCACATAAAATGCAATAGCCGTCGGTTTCACTTTTTAAAAATTTTAGGGATAGGTTAATTGGTAGGCCTCGAAAGTGTATGAATTACGGCCTACGTGTTATAATCCGCAAGTGCACGGCGTCTATTGGAGACGCTTTGCAAGTACGGGTCGATCCACGAGACGAGGGTGTGCTCTAGTTGATTCTACGGCTTGCTAACTCACGAGTTCTAGTGATAGCAGTGACAAAATGTAACAGAATGTAACAAAGATATTTTGGTTGCAAACTTGGTGAGTTGTGATCAAGTGAACCTAAACTAAGTAAAAGATCGTGACAAAGGGTATGCTAAGGTCTCAAATCCACCACTAACCCTATCATGTGTTCAATTCGATTTGCAGTTCTTGTTCTGTGGAAGCTAAGGGTAATGTGTCAATCTTATCATTAGCTTTTTCACTTAAGGAGTTTCACACAGTAATAGCTCAATTCATCGGCTAAGGTTGCTAGTTCGAGTACTAGTTGTCTAACTAAGTACAACTAGTCAAGGGTTAGCACTAATCATTCAAGCAAGAAGTGAATCACTCTCAACTTCGGTCTTAACCTAACTACGATTGCATCCATGGCTTTGGTATGCACTTTGAGAGTAAAGAGTTGAGGTGATAAATATTGAGCATATTTGATACATTAAACATTCAAGAACAACTCAACATAATTGAGATCACAATCACGAGAATTAGGGTTTCAGTGAAACCTAACAATTAAATTAAAACATCAAATTAAAGCAACAAAGAACAAAATAATACTAAGTGAGCTACTCTGGCTAATCCAGCGTGTCTAAAATCATCATCCCTACTTCTATTTATACATACCAAGCAAACCCTAAAACAGACAAACCCTAAATCAATTAAAAATAAAAATTAAATGAAAAATAATCGAACCCATACTCTATTCGGCTCGAATCGAGCTTCCCTCTTGTCCAATCGTGCTCGATTGATTGATTGGCTAAACCTAGCTCTAGATGTCTCGATTCAGTTTCTAGGGTTGGTAGAAACTAGAAAAAGAGATATCTAGTCTTTGGGGTTGTTGGTGGTGATGGTGCGGAGTCGAAGAGTTGTTGGTGAGGTGGTGATGTGGTTGGAGAAGAGATGGTGGCGGAGTGGCTATGGCGAGGAGACGGTCGGGGAGAGGGAGTTTTGCGGAGGTGAGGCGACGGGTGGAGAGAGGAGAAGAGAAAATGAGTTAGGGTTAGGCTTAGGGGCTTATATAGGGGCTATGGTGTTGAGCGGGTACATCGAAGATCGATGGGAACGCCGCACCCGGCGTAGGATCATGCGGAAGAGATCCGAACGGTCGAGGTTGGTAGCGGTTTTGGAGCGATCTCGTGTTGCACGGAGCATCAAGAGATGATGTATAGTGAGGGCGCGACCGTTGGATGTAGCCAGCGAGATCTTGACGGCTCGAGTGGCGGAGCTCGGATCCGGGTCGTGGGTAGCTCTAGCCCATGTCTTCCTTGTTGGGTTGCAAGCCCCGGTTCGCGTGCGGAGCTTTGGCTATCTGCTCCATAGATGCTTGACTCCAATTCTTCGCTCTTTTGGCTCCTCGGTTTCTCAGGACTTTATTTAGTACCTAAAAATACAAAATTAATTAATACAAATATTTATTCTTGAAAACAAAGAAAACTCGAGAATGCGGGATAATATCGATTTCTAAGCGCAAAAGATGAGTAAAATGCCAATAAAAAGGTGTATAAATATGCACTATTTAGCACTCATCAAATACCCCCAAACCTGAATTTTACTTGTCCTCAAGTGAAACAGAAAATAAGAAATCCTAACTATACCCCTGTCGCGTCTCTCGAATGCATTTAGCGTATGCACTAAGCCTTTAAACCCCTAGGTGTCCCTAGTGGACGAGTTATAGTCTCGTGAGGGTTTACAGAGGTGTACCCACAAAACCTTCTCCAACTTGAGTGTAAAAGAGTCTCAAGCCTCCAAGAAGCTATGAGGACATAGAGTTTCGCATGCTAGTAACAAGTTAGAACTATCGAAGAACGCATTCTCATCCTTAAGTCTTTGAGCGAAGTAACCATACCATATGAAAGAATTCGGATTCGATTGTGATCATAAGCCTCGACTTCTGCCTCACCATTAGGGTTTTATGATAATTGCACTCAAAAAGATCGCTTTTTAGTCTCTCATGTGTGCGAGGCGGGAGTAAAGAGAAATCCTGCACACGTTGTAGGTAAGAAGGATAACCTTAAAATAAAATTTGGAGACTCCACAAAAGTGTGGACAAAAAGAATCTTTTTCTAATGATCTCTAAGAAAGGAAAATCAACCATTAGTAAGAGTGGGAGTACTCACTCACTTCTCACCCGATCGGCAATTAATATCACTCTCTCATAAGAAACCATAGAAACGTCTTGAATCTTGGTCTTCGGTCTTCAATTGTTGATGGCCGAACTTCGAACTTTACAAAAACTTGAAAATTTTTTTAATTAATTTTTTTTTTTTTTTTTTTTTTTTTTTATCTTATGTACATGAAACGAAAATAATAACACAACAATTTTTTTATTTTTTTAATTTCTTTTTTTTTTTTTTTTTTTTTTTTTTTTTTTTGGTTACAATAAAACGATAAACTCAATTTTTCACAAACTTCATTAATTCTCATCTTATTTCCTTTTCTTTGTTGCACATAAACCTTGGACTATATCAATTTTTCTTTGATATTACGATTACGCTCAGGTTCTTGACGATGATGTGTTTACATGGGTCTTGCTGATTGAGAGAGAGAATGATGCTAACTACAAATCGGTATTTAGAAGGAGTTTTCATCTTTAGACGTCACCCTCATGATTGACGGAATTAGCACTCAAGAGATCAAAAGTAGTGCTGAAAGTGGTGCGAAGTTGGGTAGCTCACCATTCTACCCTGGAATTGACGTACGGTGACACACACTCTAAAAGCTTTTCTAGAAAGTCACAAAGAGTGAAGGTCGGTACCTCGCTTGATGTAAAATGGGTAGTCTCCACTATGGGTGATCACAATTCTACTCTAGAATATCTAAACAGCACCTAATTAGCCCTCTCCCGGTATGGTTAAATCCAACTTTAACGCTCTAATCAACTAAGAAACCCGATTGCGTTTTTCATACTTCCAATTTACGTTATTTCGGTCGAGATTCTCTATGTAAGCATAGCTAAAAAGCATGCTAGTGACTCTAAAATCTCTAAGAGTTGGAGGTTTTATTTGCAAAAAGTTTTTGAAATTTTTTTTTTTTTTTTTTTTTTTAATGAAAATAAAAGATTAAAAAGACTAAAAACTCTAAATGCAAATCACACCCCCAAACCTAAATCAAACATTGTCCTCAATGTGTCTACATATAGAAAAAATTTAAACAGTCACATACCAAGAGAACTATCTTTGATAAGATAAAAGGAAGAGATTACTGGGATGTCGGCGGGAGCAAGGTTGAGCTTCGTTAATCAAGGCAAAATCCAACATTCTCGGTGGTGATCATATCGGATTAGCACAAAAAAATGCACAGAAGACTCAACCGATTCAAGAAAAGAAAAATTTAACAAGTCCCTCTTGGATTATATACAAAAATTCACCATAAACTAACAATCTAAAGAGTTGAGGATCAACCCAAAAGACGATATGTACACACATTAACGACCTACAAATATAATATGAGAGTGCACGTAAGGCGCAAATGGGAATGAGTTTCCCCAAACCTAAACTTGTGAACGGGTGTGTTTGTGAGAACAAAATCTTGCAATTTTAAAGGTACATCATGCAAAAGGTCTAACTCAAAATGAGTTTTGCTAATTACTGACGGACATACACATTCCAACTGTGGCTCCTTAAGAGTGTTATACTTTGATGCAAAATAGTCCAAGAGGACTTGGGAAGCACAAAGCTCTAGGCCTAAGTTAGGCATTTTCAGAAAAGTTGGTTTTGCAATTTTTTGACAAACTACACCTAGGTTTGGTGGAAGAGTTTCAATTTGTGACTCAGGAGAGAGGTTAGGTGCATCTAAGTTGTTTTCATTTATAAAATCATTGGCACCATCACACACTTTCCTAAAGTCAAAAGAGGGTAAATCATGTTCATTTTCACGGGACAATGGCACGGGTTCCACATCAATATCACATGCATGAATATCGGAAGAAGCATCATTCATAGGGTTCACGGGAGAGACACTTAATGTCTACGGATCCTAAAAATTCTATTACATTTTCAAAATACACATGCTCTTCATATTCATCATCATCATCATCATCATCATAGCAAAAATCCATCTCTCCATTCAAAATTGTAGTATTTTTAGTGTACTCATCTACCTCTAGATTAGGTTCATATTCAATGTTAGTTGCATGAGTAAGACTAGAAACACTATTTTCAATCCTATCATTTTGTAACTCAATCAGGTTCCTTTGAAGAATCATCTTGAGTTGTGCCATTGAAGGAGAGTCTTCACTAGTGGGTATGCCTTCCTCATATGGATATTCAATGTATGGTTGTGCATGAGGTTCACTAGAGAAGGGAAATTCGAACATGTTCTTATATGGATGGTCATGCATTGCATTCATTTCAAGCTTAGCATTTAGCTCCATGAGTGTATCCATTGTTGATTGCAAACTAGGAGTTGGGGAGTATAAAATTGTTCATCTCCCCACTTGTGGTGAATGATGCATGTGTGCGGGTTGATTATGGTCCCAATAGTCACTTCAGACACTTCGTTCATTGGATTATCATGGTTTTCCCTAGGCTGTCTAAAATCATGCAAGATATAACGATACTCGACGGGGTGGTCTAAGCCACCACATAAGGTGCAAGCATGCATTTCATAATGATCTAAAAGTGATGACTTGGGTATGAGGAGAGTGTTCATTCTCAACTTTGTGATGGATGATACATGTGCTCATAGTGATTAGGGTATGTGAGTCGGGGCCATGAGAGGCCCATATAATTCCCTAAAAGTCACTATGGTATGTGGGGTGTTCATCCTGTGAAAGGTGCCGTAAGCAAGCTCTCTAAGGGATTTATTTGTTCCATCCCCGGATCGAGACCAAAATCGACATGATTTAGTACTCAAATTGAACTCAAAATTTAGTTTGGTTTATGTGGGTTTGTTTGGTTTAAATGGGTTCATTTTTGTTTTTGTAAACTTTGGTTTATGTGGGAAAGTTTGGTTTTGTTGGGTAAGTTTGGTTTTGTTGGGTTTTGGTTTATTTGGGAATGTTCGGCCAGGTTGCTATTTGAAATTGTTAAGCCAGAGGTGGATTGATTGTGAGCATGGCCCCGTTAATACACCCAGAAAGATGAGTTGAGTATAGCCTAGAGTCGATTGAATTGGTAGAGTTTTGTTGTGCTGCCTAAGATGAATGAAGCCCAGCAGAGAGGCTCAGTTTGGTTTTGATGGTGGGTTAGCCTGGTTGGGTTCGATTAGGGCACAGCCCATTTAGGTTGAAGTGGGCTCGGTTCGGTGGTAAAGTTGGTTATGTGGGTGTGTGTACAACCCATGAAATGTTCAGCCCAACGGATGTGGGTTTAGCTAGATGGTTTGGCCCCGATGTGTATCCCGAGGTTATGTGCCAAGGCTCAACTCGAAATACGTAGGCTCAGATTTTGTGAAACTTGCTCGGCTGATTTCACGTTGGGTTCAAAGGCTCACTGATTTGTGTGCACGACCCGGTTGCTTGTGCGGGGTTTATAGCCTAAAGGGAGCTCGGTTAAGTTTGATCGAGCAGGCTCGGGTGAAAAATAAGACAAGATAATCAAAACTCACACTCAATGACTCTTGATTTCTCAAGACTTAGCACACAGCAATTCTTGAAATTCTTTGGCGAGATTGCACAGACATGTGCGAGCCAGTTGACACGACACGGGTAATTTCTTTGTAAAATTTTACACAAAGACAAGAAAACAACAAGTTCACACACAATGACACATTCAAGGTGCTTATAGAAATCAACACAGGAGTCACCGACTCACAAAAGAAACAGCCTTTGCTCCGGTTTAGTAGTGCTCAAAGAAGACTTCGGTTTAGTCGCACGGGGCAAATGGAGTTTACGATCTTTGCGAGGTTGAGCTCAAAACTCGGGGCTTATGCACAAGTCACAACAGATGCACTATCACGGGGTACTTGTTACAACATGCTCGAGGTATTCTCGGGTCAAGTACACGGCTTGCGGCTTCGAGGGGGCTTGCAGGTAAAAGCAATCTTAGGCTCGAGTCAAGTGCAATACGAGATGACAAAATAGTTAACAATTGCTTAGATCTTGAGTCAAGCATGCATAAATTGCTCAATGGCTTAAGCTGCTGGCTTGAGGGCTTGCAAGTAAGCACGAGATGCACCGAGAATATGCTCGGGCTAAAAACAAAAACTCAAATACATACGGACTAAGCACAGATGCACATAGTTCTCAAGCCATACAAGGTCAGCACAAGGTGGTTTCACACATGCTCACTGTATAACACCTGAGCATCAACTATCTCAGTTGACCTCACTTGTGTTGCAGCTAACTGTGTTATCAAAGCCCAACCTCACAGCTACAGGGGCTGCTTGGCAAGGGGTCTAATGCAACAGGTGAGTGAGGTCAGGGGCTAGCATGAGCAGGGTCAGGTGAGTGAGGTCGAAGTGCTAGCATGAGCGGGGGTCAGGGGCTAACCCGGGTGAACTAGCTTATCATGGGTTTCAATAACTAACTGGTATGCTCCGAGGCTCAACGGCTTCGAGGCCTTGCTCAAAGGCGAAGACAAAGAAGACAAAAGTAGAATGCACTGCGGCTCGGCAAAGAATTCGGTTCCCGAGCTTCACGAGTCAAAGCTACGGAGCAATAATGCTCCGCGAGCTGAGGTTATGCCCCGAGCAGAAGATTAAGCCACAAAAAACAAACTAACGGCAAAGTGCGGAGGCACGATGCGGATGGTTAACGACAAAGTTAAACTAACAAAACTAACGACTAAATTATACTAGAATTCCTAAGTTACATATGCAAGTTAAACACTAAAACTAAGTTATCATGCTTATAACAGCTAAATGAAAAAAAACAACTAAGTTATCATGATGGTGCGGATACGAGGTGTAAAATAAAATGCAATAAAAGAAAGCTATAAAAGATGCGATGACAAGATCTTTGAAATGCCACGAGATGAGCTAAGTTACACTATAATGCGAGCGAATATGTACAGGGGTGAAACTCAGTGAAGTATTAGCCAAAAAAAACAGCAAGGCACGCGCCAAGTCCCCGGCAGCGGCGCCAAAAACTTGGTAGGCCTCGAAAGTGTATGAATTACGGCCTACGTGTTATAATCCGCAAGTGCACGGCGTCTATTGGAGACGCGGCAAGTACGGGTCGATCCACAGAGACGAGGGTGTGCTCTAGTTGATTCTACGACTTGCTAACTACTGAGTTCTAGTGATAACGAGTGACAAAATGTAACAAATGTAACAAAGATATTTTGGTTGCCAAAACGGCTGAGTTGTGATCAAGTGAACCTAAACTAAGTAAAAGATCGTGACAAAGGGTATGCTAAGGTCTCAAATCCACCACTAACCCTATCATGTGTTCAATTCGGTTGCGAGTTCTTGTTCTGTGGAAGCTAAGGGTAATGTGTCAATCTTATCATTAGCTTTTTCACTTAAGGAGTTTCACCTGGTAATAGCTCAATTCATCAGACTAAGGTTGCTAGTTCGGAGTACTAGTTGTCTAACTAAGTACAACTAGTCAAGAGTTAGCACTAATCATTCAAGCAAGAAGTGAATCACTCTCAACTCGAGTCTTAACCTAACTACGATTGCATCCATGGCTTTGGTATGCACTTTGAGAGTAAAGAGTTGAGGTGATAAATATTGAGCATATTTGATACATTAAACATTCAAGAACAACTCAACATAATTGAGATCACAATCACAGAATTAGGGTTTCAGTGAAACCCTAACAATTAAATTAAAACATCAAATTAAAGCAACAAAGAACAAAATAATACTAAGTGACTGCTCTGGCTAATCCAGGCGTGTCTAAAATCATCATCCCCTGCTTCTATTTATACATACCAAGCAAACCCTAAAACAGCAAACCCTAAATCAATTAAAAATAAAAATTAAATGAAAAATAATCGAACCCATACTCTATTCGGCTCTGAATCGAGCTTCCCTCTTGTCCAATCGTGCTCAGTTGATTGATTGGCTAAACCCTAGCTCTAGATGTCTCTGATTCAGTTTCTAGGGTTGGTAGAAACTAGAAAAAGAGATATCTAGTCTTTGGGGTTGTTGGTCAGTGATGGTGCGGCTGTCAGAGAGTTGTTGGTGAGGTGGTGATGTGGTTGGAGAAGAGATGGTGGCGGAGTGGCTATGGCAGGAGACGGTCGGGGAGAGGGAGTTTTGCAGAGGTGAGGGCGACGGGTGGAGAGGAGAAGAGAAAATGAGTTAGGGTTAGGCTTAGGGGCTTATATAGGGGCTATGGTGTTGAGCAGGTACATCGAAGATCGATGGGAACGCTGCACCGAGCGTAGGATCATGCGGAAGAGATCTGAACGGTCGAGGTTGGTAGCCGGTTTTGGAGCGATCTCGTGTTGCACGGAGCATCAAGAGATGATGTATAGTGAGGGCAGCGACCGTTGGATGTAGCCCGAGGCGAGATCTTGACGGCTCGGAGTGAGCGGGCTCGGATCCGGGTCGTGGGTAGCTCTAGCCCATGTCTTCCTTGTTGGGTTGCAACCGATTCGCGTGCGAGCTTTGGCTATCTGCTCCATAGATGCTTGACTCAATTCTTCGCTCTTTTGGCTCTCGGTTTCTCGGACTTTATTTAGTACCTAAAAATACAAAATTAATTAATACAAATATTTATTCTTGAAAACAAAGAAAACTCAGAATCTGGGATAATATCTGATTTCTAAGCGCAAAAGATGAGTAAAATGCCAATAAAAAGGTGTATAAATATGCACTATTTAGCACTCATCATTAATGCCGCAAAAAACGGAAAATGGGTCATTTGTCCAAATATTTTTAAAACATGGTTTAAATGGACAAGTAAAAATTAGTATGGGTGAAATGGACACTAAAAAAATAGCAAGGATGAAAAACCGTTCATCCCGACTTAAACTTAAAAAGTAGTAAAGGATGAAACTGGATGCAGAATTAAAACGGATTCTAAAATTTTAAATGGGTATTTGAAAATAAGAAACGGATGAAACGGATTCATCCTGATGTAAATTAAAAATAAGAAAAAGTATTTGAAAATCAGTTTTTTGGTTAAATAGGCCCTAGATTTGAATTTCTGGGTCTAAAAGACAAGCAAACTTTGCCAACCTTTCAAATAGCCATATATTCAAATAATTTGTTTTAATAGCCATCATGGCCATTCTACCCGTACTCAAATTATGATATTAAGACTTAAGTTACTTATATGCCCTTCACCTTTTTCTTATCTTCTTCTCAGATTCAATTGTAGCCTATTCGATTCCACCTCCGACACCATAAGCAACAGCAGCAGCAACACCACAACTACAACGCCGGTCTACACCTCCACGGTTACCAACATGGCCACCACCACCAGCATCAACAACTCCAACGCCATCGCTATTACTACCACCACCATCGGCTAACTTTGGGTAAGTGTTGATTTTTACTGCGAATTCTTAATTTATTGATGAGAAGTGAAATTGAAGAGGCATTTGGTGCTGGTTTATGGGTGAGGAAAGAGGTTGTTCCATCGATACTTCTGATTCAATTGCTTAATTGTAGCGACAAAAGCTACGTTCGTTAGGTTGTTGAATTTGATTGAATCAATGATGTTAATCAAGGGAAAATCACATGGGGTTCATATGTTTCTCAATTTGTGAATCTCTTGTTTGAATTTGATTTATTAGAAGAGGTGAATTAGGACTCCCTTAGATTATTGATTCATGCACATCGAGTAAATCTCTTGTTTGATATATTGATGAATAATTGATTATTGTCCTAATCTAATCGATTGCTACTTTAATTTAGTGATTCTTCTTGTATTGGCGTTCTACAATTTAGTACTAAGGTTAGAATTGTGCGAATTTTGTTCAGGCTCATAAGGTGTTTGTATTATTTCCTCTTTCGGTCCAGTATAAATTTTCCGTGTATTTTCTTGACATTGGGGAACCAGCTTAGTGATCCATTTTTTCATTTTAATTAATGAATATAAGAGTCTATAATGGTTGCATTAGTCTCACCATGTTTTTCCACTGCAACTAGACTTCATATCTGATCTCAACTGTTGGAAATGATCTCAATTATTGAAATGAACATGACCTCTTCTTTTATCAAAATCAAAGGAAGTGTTCTTTATGTTTCTCATGGAATAATAATTTTTGTTGTTCGTCTTATTTTTCTTATATGGTACTTATATTTGGTTGATGCTTTAATGGTGAATGTGATGGTAATGGTGTTGGATTTATTGTTCGAGATCATGCACTAATGATTTGGTTGCACATAATATATGAAGTTGCGGTGTGTAGAATGGATGAAAGCAGCGGCAATGAATGTTGTTTGTTGTTGTAGTTGCGGTTTGCAAGGAAGCTACAAATGGTAGTGATGATGTCTAAGGTGTTGCGGCCAAGAGTAACCGGGGAGGAAAGAATAATGGGAAGTTAGTCACGGCTCGAGGCGGTGATTGAATAAAGGAGAGTATATGGTGCTCGGACTATGTTGGGTTGGTTGAGTTTCGGGCTAAAGTAAGAAGTGATACGGAAGCGGTTGATCCTAGCATAATATTTTCTTTACTATAACTTTCAACTAACTAACGCTATAACCTAGATTGATCCACGAGATGCACCTGAGTGCATATTGTATAATTTAACAGAAAAAATTATTTTAGCCGGGTTGCACCAGGTGCATAATGTATTTTTTTTTGTTCCCATTATTTTCTTCTTGAATGCTTACTTTTGGTTGATGTGTTGAAGGTGAATGTAATGGTAATGGTGGCGGATTGATTGCTCGAGATCATGAACTAAATGATTTTGGTTGTGTATATTATATTACAGCTGATTAGTAGGATAAACCTAGATTTATCCCCTAATTACACAAGATGCACCCGAGTGCATGATGCATATAGCATTATAGGAAATAGGTTTTGCCTAGTTGCACCCGAGTGCATAATGTATATTTTTCTGATTCGTATAGGAAAAATGTTTTGGCCAGATAAAAAATAAATTTTGGTCAGGTTGTACCTGGGTGCATAACGCATATTCCTATGGAAGATAAATTTTGGCTAAGTTGCACCTGAGTGCATAATACGTATTTTTATAGAAAATAAATTTTGGCCAGTTGCACCTGGGTGCATAATGTATACTCGGTCTGGGTTAAAATATATATATTTTTTTTTTCGAATTTCATATCAATAATGGATCTTGTTTTGTAGAGATTTTCGAGCCCTTTCCAAAAATATAAATTTTATTAAAATCCGACTTATATTTGGGAAGTTAAGACCTTTCTCGCGATTAATTTTAAATTGGAGTGAGAAATAAATAAGAGAGAGAAAAGGATATAATAAAGAATAAAGTTTAAAGTTAAGGGTACAAATGACTAATTTTTCTTATGACTTTTTCACCCAGACCTATATTTTCTGGTCCATTTGCTCCCACACTTTATGGGTTGTGGTCATATGACGTTTTCCGATTTGAAAATGGGCGGGATGAAACTGTTTACATCCCGACTATTTTTACATTTTTGTCCATTTAAACGATATCAAAATCTAAATGTCCTTTTCACCAAAATTATTGATTTTGGTGCTTTTTAACCAATTTTGTGCGCATAAAATGCCTTTGATTTATTTTGCATGTCGAAAGACAAACAAGAAAGCATACACTATATAAATTATGGAGTGGTGTGGTGCGACAATTACAGAGGCAGATAAAATAACCAAGTGTTAAACCTGTGGAGAAACGATTTCCAGTTCCCAGTGCACGGATACTCATGTAAGTTTGCATAATTATTAGTTGATTTTTGGGTTACAATCCAAATATATGCTACATTTTTTTAATTTTATTGTGTGGTTCTCAGAGGCGAACAACACGATGGAGAGTAGAGGAAGTTCGGAAACACAACATAGCCAACGGTCAAGGAGATTGGAAGGACTTTGTGAGAGACCCGCTAAGAAGGTGTGCCAGCGACCACAACCCTGCAGGCCAGGTTATGCAATCAACACGGATGCATACAAACACTTGGAAGCCGTTAACCGTGATGAGAAGGCTAGAATGATTCTTCTACCGGAATTCAAACCTGGACACCCACTAGGAAGGTGTAAGTCAAAGGCCGACAAGAGAATATTCAAACTAATCGATGAGGCGGAAGGATACCGTGAGGAATTGAGACGACGGTGGTGTCGTCGTGAGAACCTACCGGTTCCTTTGAGGAGGAAAAACCCTACTTGCCGAGCAAAAAAAAGAAAAGAAAAACCCTACTTCATGCATCACATGTACTCTGAACTATTAATGATTCGAGAAGAGAATGAAAGAATGCAATTGAGGCTTCAACGAAAACTAGCTGTGGAAATGGACTATGATGTTACCGGTATGCAATCACCGATGCATATGGCCGATGAAAATAGAACCATAGTAACAGAAATACAAGAAGAATTCATAGGAGGAGTGAATTACATCTATTGCTCATCCGAAGAGGATTCGGATTAATGCTATGCATACAACACCTATTAGACAACCAATATTTGGGGGCTACACTTCTGCCGTGAAATAGATGTGGCACAACTAAACAATTTAGAGAGCACAATTTATTTACCGTAATTGCTATTTAAACTTGAATAATGTTTCTTTCGATTATCCATACTTGAAAAATGTTTGCCTATTGCTTTCGCATGTGTTTTTTGGTATGTAACCCTACCGCATATCCTTATAAATTTATTAAAGTTATGTTTAGATGCCAATAGGAACATTTCTAGGAATCGAATTTTCTAGGAACTGTAAAGATCTGGGTTTTTTTGGTAAGGCAGATTTCCATCCTGTAAAAGCATGGGGTTAATCCCTAATGTACATAGCTGAAATAAAACACCTTAACGGTTCATAGTAAGACTCGGATATGTAAGTTCGACTGTGATTTTTGGTGCAAAGTGCAAACATTAAACAGCACATCCAATGTTTGGGTTTGTCTGTTTTTCAATATTTTAATGATCTGCGATTGTGTTCATATACGGTTCCTTAGAGCATCTCCAATGCTAGGGGTGAAGGTCTTAAAAGACATGACACCTAGGATTTTGCACTTTTCGACCAAGAATTTATCTCCAATGTCAAGGTCAAGGTAAAGATAAATGTATGACATGGTTTGCCATCTCATAGGAAAGGGTAAAGGAGAAAGTCATATCTTTACCTTCTCCATGACCCAAGGTCTTTTAATACATCATTAATTCTTTGTCAAAAATTAATTTCTCTGTAAGTTCTAGGGTAATAATACCTTGGCATTGGAGATGAAATTTTAGGTAGAAAGTATAACTTTAATTTTTTTTAGCCACATAGGAATGACCCACAACAAAAAGGTATTAATAGGACCACCACCTAGGATTACCTTCACCGCTAACATTGGAGATGCTCTTAGTAGATGTGTGACATCCATTATCCATACAGATACGTCGATGTGGAACGAGGTCCATCAGCATACATAGAGATTATCTCCCATTACAGAGTACCTAATTCTAAAATGACGAAGTGAATCCAACATAAAAATCATCCATCCAAATACCGAATTACACTTTTTTTTTGGGCCTTAGGTAATGTAATCTGACGATTGGAAAGCCACAAATGATAACTGACCATTTAGATAATGGTTGGGGCACAAGGATTTTGAAGTAAAACTTTCATAATCATACACCACATTTACTTTACCATTCATTCACCAACTGTTGATTTAATCGGTTACTAGTAAGGCCACATGTGCGATGCACATGCTTGAATTGGATTATTTTAACAACACAAATTTGATAATAATGGAGAAAAAAAATCTTAAAATAAAAATTTAATATCTTTGTTTGTACTCATTACATAGATAATTTAAAGAGCTTTCCAAATATATCAATTTTGCAAAAATCCGATGTGTATTTTTAAAGATATTTAAGTTTTATTTTTTTTTTATCTATTTTTAAAACAATGGCATTCCTGTAAATATACAAATATTAACTTAGTTAATGGGGGTATTATTGTCATGTGAAAAAGTTTCACCAAAAAAAGGCTTCACAAAAAAGGGGGTCTTTTCTTTATTATATAATAGTAAGATGATTTCGCATGTGACTTTACCATTTGCATACACAATTTAGGAACCACAAGGGGACATTCAAACGACGATTAAAAAATTGAAACGGAAAATTCATAATGAAGAAAAGTGCGGTGTTAGTACCATTATTCCATTAATGGACATTAAAATGACGATTCAAAAATTGAAACTGAAAGTGAATGATGAAGAAAGGTGCGGTGTTAATACCATTATTCCATTATGGAAATTAATGAGCAAATCAGTATATATATTGGATTGGGTCTGGGCATTTCATTTAACTCACACCTTTTATATTCTACTAGATGACCATTGCCACGGTGGGAAGGCCGAAAAAAAATTGACCAAAACTACATTTGTACTCACAATTTATTTATACGCCATAATGGAACGGAGTCGGACTTGTAAATTTGTATACGATTGAAAAGTTAAATTGAATTGAATACAATTATGGCGGAAACTTAGCAAACGTGACTCGAAACGCATACATGCCTTTGCGATTCTTCAAATATAATTGGTACCCACTCTATGATTCAGTGAAACTTTGAGTTCCACACTTCAATCTGTAACACCCGGTGTACGAAACTGGTAGCATTGGCTTGCTAATTCTCCTCCCTTTTGCAGTTTTACTACATGACCTGGTTCGGGAATTCTCACAAACACTTGCTAAGCATGACACAAAATGTAAATTGATGAGTTAACTTGATTTCTAGATCCTAAACACAACTCCATCTTTGCGTACTTTTCACGACAAACACAATCTAATTCTACGAAATAGGATTCACATCAAAAGAAATCACTCATCAGAAGTAAACTATAGCTCATTATTAACTTGGCTTGCATTGCATGAGTAAAAATTTGCATTGTGATATCATTCTCACAAAGTGTAGCACGAAACTTCAAGTTCTAACCATATGGAAATTCTATAATTATAAGTGTAGAATGTGAGAAACTTTCGACAACAAGCAAATGTAACTAACATGAAAGCTACAGACGCATATTAGAAATGCATTTAAAATTTGTAAACAATGAGAGTAATCTTTAATCTTCATATAGAAAAATCACACCAACTAACAGCAATCCCTAATTAACAAAGAATCAATGAATTTGAACTGAACCTGTTGTTTTCAATGGAATTTATGTGGTAGTCGTGTGCATGAGCAAATACTCTTCGACATCTAGGAACACGGTTTGTTTCATGGCCAACAATCTGCTCAAAAACAAATAAACCAAGGCAATGTTTTAGGATAACATTCAAGTTGTATTCTCTAAAAAAAGAGGAACCTGAACCACTCATTTTAAATATATGTGAAAAAATGGTTTCTTCTTACAGTCCTGTTATTCTAATTATGAACCTGAACGACTCATTTTAAAGATATGTGAAAAAATGGTGGTGGGGTTCAAATTTGGAGATTTTTTTCTTGAGAAAGAAAAATGGGCACTTCTTTATGAAATGATATAACCACATACTCGGGTTCGGCATTCTTTGCATAAGCTACATTCATGTACAAGGTTAGGTTTAAAAAGACGGTCGTTTCCGGTGAGCATCTAAAGGAAATACTGGATCTATCAGCATCTGAAATCTAAATTAAGCATAGTTCTTAATCTTAAGCAACAATACATAAACTGAGTACTAATTACGTACAAAACAAAAATAAAATAGCCAATAGGGTTCCAAGTGGATTTGATTAGCAGCATAAAAGTTAATGCTTTTTAAGACATAGTCGTGTTAACAATGTCTTACCTTGGAAAATCACCAACTTTAGCAGCTTGCTTCAGATACCAGAACCGGTTCTTTTCATTTTTTTTCAACAAGCTACTTCTTTTATGTTTGTCTCTTACAAAAAGCATCCTTTCCTGGCCCTGTGAAAACACCAAGATAGAGCACGCCATTAACCAAACTTTTAGAATATATAGACTTTGAATGGTTTGCAAAAACCAATTACCAGATGCTACTGCAACAACACCATTCAACCTTCAAAACACCACCAGTATATTATTCCACACTTCTTAAGATTATGTGGAACGCAGTGGTACAAATAGCCCAAAACTTAACCACATACAATTCCTACAACTTCGATTTAAGCACACCCATGAAATAAATCATTAATTCATACTCAATTTCAAATTAAAAGAAAATCAAATAAGAAACCCTAAATTACCTTAAATTCTGAATGAAATTGACTCCATGATAAAAATTCCCTTTCATTCTTCATCCATCAGCAACTCAAAACACCTGTCAATTCAATAAAATCTCAACGCCTAATCTCAAAAACCTAATCTCCATCTCTCTCTGAATTATCTTGTTTCCTTGAGTCAGAATCAGCTATTGAGAACAACACCGCTACCTTTACTTAATGGAGGATCGATCTCCTCTTATTTCAATCTCGAAGCCTCCAATTCATTTCTGGTTGATAAAGATCGTTGTTCTCAGAAGAAATCGAGAGGAAGAAGAAGAAGGAAGAAAGGGAAAAAAAAATGAAAATTTGGAGGTGAACGGGTTCGACCCTCTAACCTCTACCCCATTTTTACCAGAACACCCTCAACAATTAACATATTTCCAACCTCCGTGTCCTTTTTTCAGGCTGCCAAATTTACGCCATTACCCTTCAGTTTATGTTGTATTTACACCATTTACGGGTGATTGAAACGTGGAGGCTACTTTAGTCCTTTCATTGTTGATTGAAATCTGTTTGGGACACCAAAATCCAATCTTTTTCTTCAAATTGGAAAAAAAAGTCATGTGCCATAATGACACAAAGTCACCATATATAGAGTCATCCCTCGCTTCGCTCGGTCGGCCTAACAAGGGAAGGCAATGGCACAACCGATGCAAGTTGATACCCAAAGGTGCATGCCCACAAACCTCAACATGAATATTGCGAGAATCACGCAAATACCAGGTATATCAAAAACCTTATGTCTATAATATTTGTCTCTAATATACATTTGAAGGGCCGAAAAATTACTACCTGAATTATATGTAGCATAATGCATGAGATTGGATAATGAACTTATTAATGTGCAGGAAATGAGAACCACACCGTGCATAACAGCGCGATGATAATCACCATGGCTGTCAAACCACAACCACAAGTTTCCATGAATAGAGAGCACCGACTAACGATTGCTGAAATAAATTCCTCGACAAGGGAGGGCACTATGGAGGTTTAATCCTACAAAATCTTAAATTGATATATATATATATATATATATATGTGTTGGAAACAATGTAACAATAATGAAAGAGATGTGAAGAATATACTTAGCTCAAACCCATGCTTCACTGATGTTGTTGGTGATGCTCAAACAATGGTAACAGGAACAGGTAGAGGCACGTATAAATACGCTGACCTAAAGGCAATATCGCTTTGCTACTCCTCCGAGATGCTATAGCGGTTGGCGAGTCACCTCGGGATACAACTACCGCTAGTACCTCTCGATGTAGCATACAAGGAAGGTACCCTAAGAGCTTAGCAAAGACCTGGAAAAGTTGTTACTCCAAGAGAGAAAAACTGAAAGTTTTTATTTCTCAAAAAACCTTAAGAACTCTGTTAAGAAAACAGAAGAGAGGAAGAGAAGAAGAAGAGAAGAGAAAGCTTCTCTTGGTGTGTGTTATGAAGTGAGAAACTCTTCACTATTTATAGCAAAAATCAGTAAGCAAAACAAGAGAAAAACGCCAAGGAAAACCCATGCGTATGACAAGGTTACTGGTTATGTTTTTTTGTTCTTCAAACAAACAAAACAAGCCAAAGAAATCAGACTTCAAACAGTGTGTAGTTTTTCACGAGAAACACTTTGTGCGAAAAGCACTTTTGCGAGAATCGGTTTTTCGAAAACTGACTTTTATTTAAAGCAGCAAACCAAACACGTAAGGACAGGGGAATATTGCTTCACATATGTGACAAGCACGTCCAAACAAAAAGACACATGTGCAGAAAACATGAGTAAAATTTTCAGTAAAAAGATAAGTCTTATTGAACCCACACCCACACCCACACCCACACCCACACCCGACCCGACCCGACCGACCGGACGGACGGCGGCGTGCGTGCTTCTGTGCGAAGCACCGCGCGTACGGGAAAGGGACCCTAGCCATAGTCTAAGTCTTCCCAATCGCACAAAAGGCTAAGTGCCCAAAGGGCCTGCCCTTATAGCCCAATTCTATGGTATTTAAGTCTAAAATTGTTTAGATTTTCACCTATGTGGGACTAATGTTTTAACTATTCACAAGGAAAAAACATTTTGGGGCAAGTCAAAGTCCTTGGTTAAACACATTTTTTCCAACAATCCCCCACATGAATAATAAAACATGTCACAAAAATACGAGAAAACAGAATACATCAAAATTAGGCTAAGGTGTCCCAGAGATTGAACCTTAACTTAGTGAGAGGTTACCGGAACTGCTTGTTGTTACGGTGAACACAATGTCTTGAACCGACAACAGTGAGTGCAATTCAGAAATAACAACCACGCTTTGATGTATCAAAGAAAAGCTGCCAAGCTCTTGCCGTTGTGCCCATTTTGGCCTTGGGCTAAATCCGGACGTAATGAATGTCTACAGAGAATCCGCTCAAATTCTCATAGGAAGCGGCCCCACTTCCAACATTCACATAGGTGAGTCCATAAAGAGTGTCCTGCCACACCCCGCTTTAATCAAAGCCATGGTACTCATTAAGATCTCAACGGATCATCCTAAATCATGCAGGTAGCACTATCACACGAGTTGCACCATAGGGAGGACTAAGATAGTGCTTTCTCTCTCGTTATCACCAAAAATTAGTAGTCTCATTGAACCTTGATTACTGAGCTCCATTCACAAGGTTGAGTATCCTTCTTGGCAATTTTATTCTATGAGCTTAAGTCCCATCCCCCCGATGCGGAACTAACTTTCTCTCTAGGTAACCCTTTCGTCAAAAGGGTGCTGATGTTCTCTTTAGACCCTACAAAGTCTATAGAGATGATACCTGTAGAGAGTAGTTGTCTCACCTGTCTTGTGTCTTCTACGAATGTGTATCGACTTTCCGTTGTACACCTTATTCTCTGCACATCCAATAGCAGCTTTCATCACAAAGGATTGCGATAGAAGACACGAGGCTTGGGCCAGTGGAATTCCTCCCGGGAAACCTCGTATCCATTCGACTTCCTCTGCCGGCTTTATCCAAGGCTATAAACTCGGACTCCATCTTTGGATCGAGCTATACATGTCTGTTTGGAAGACTTCCATGACACAGGACGCACCTCCAAGTGTGAAGACGTACCCACTTGTGTACTTGCACTTGTTCACTCCCCGATATCCGGTTGGCATCACAGGGACCCCTCTATCACGGCGGGATACTTCCAAAACTTAAGCAATAGTTTGAAGTTCCTCTCAGTGTACCGTAGAACTCACGTATAGGGCTTTCCGAGTGATTCTCCCCGGGGTTGCAAGTGTACCTGCTCAATCTGCTCACCGCGTAGGCAATATCAGTCAGTACGGTTCATCAAATACATATCACTTAACACGAGAATACTCGAGTTGACTTAATTCCTTCACCCTTGTTCTTTTTCAATTTACAATTGGGGTCATAAGGAGTAGATGCGGGTTTAGCATTTTCATGCTTAAATCTCTTGAGCACGATTTCGGCATAATGAGATTGACTAAGACTATAACCATCGATTGTCTTTACGACTTTCATCCCTAAGATTATATCAGCGGGGCCTAAGTCTTTCATGTCAAAGTTTTCGTTGACATGCTTTTAGTGGCATTAATGATTTCAAGGTTCTTGCCTAATATGAGCATATCATCAACATACTGACATACAATAACATGAGAATTATCCACCGATTTAACATAAACACATTTATCGGATTCATTAATTAAAGCCATTAGTCATCATTACATGATCAAATTTTTCATGCCACCGTTTAGGTGCTTGTTTTAAACCATCTGAGATTTTTTCAATTTGCATACTTTATCTTCTAAACCTTTCACAACAAAACCTTGGTTGTTCCATGTAAATTTCTTCAATCAATTCACCATGTAAAAATGCGGTTTTAACATCCATCGATGTATATGCAAATCATAAATAGGAAACAATAGCAATCGGCATCCTAATAGAAGTGATTCTAGTGACCGTGTGAATATGTATCAAAGAAATCTACTCCTTCCTTTTTATCTGTAGCCCTTGACTACCAACCTAGCTTTGTGTTTTTACGTAGTCCCATCGGGTCTAAGCTTTCTTTTAAAGACCCATTTGCACCCTATGGCTTTACTACCGGAGGTAAGTCTACGGATCCCAAGTGTCGTTATCTTGAATGGAATCCCACTCATTAAGGGGAAGCTTCTTCCCAGGAAGGGAGCTTTAGGACAAGTCATTGCTTCCTTATAGGTTTGGGGTTCCGACTCTACCGCAAGAGTCACAAACTCTAGGACCGAAACTTTTCTCGGTTACGACCCTCTTACTTCTTCTAGGTTCGGTTTCAACATCTAGAGTTGGGGTTTGACTAGTCGAAGGAACATCCGAGAGGTCATCGCGGACCCTTTTGCAAGGTCCCGACCTAAAAGGAAAAATGTGTTCAAAGAACACTTGCATCTCTAGATTCCATAATGGTGTTATCACCAATGACCATGAACCTATACGCACTAGAGTGCTCGGGGTAACCTAAGAAAACCACAGTCCATAGTTTTAGGTCCTATTTTGGTTTGCTTGGGCGAGGAATGCCCACCTTGGCCAAACACCCCACACTTTAAAGAATGCGTAGGAAGGTGGTCTACCTATCCATAATTCATATGGGGTTTTATCGATTTCTTAAATGGAATGCGGTTCAAGATATAACAAGCGAGAGAATGGCTTCCCCCACAAGTTCGAGGGTAGCCTTTGAGGCTAGCTAACATAGCGTTTACCATATCTATGAGTGTTCGGTTTTCCTTTCGGCTACTCCATTAATTGAGGTGAACGAGGTGCGAGTAGTCTCGTGAATGATGCCATTAAGTTTGCAAAATTCTCCTATGGGTATCACATACTCACCGCCTCGGTCGACCTAAGAGTTTTAATTGTAACGCCTCTTTGGTTTTCTACTTCAAGTTTATATAATTTGAAAGCTTCTAAGGCTTCATCCTTGCTTCTAAGAAGGTAAACTTGACATGATCGGGAGTGATCATCGATAAAAGTGATGTACCATTTTTTACCACCTTTAGTTGGAGTTGATTTTAAATCTCCTAAATCCGAGTGAATTAGTTCTAGGGAGTTGTACTACGTTCAACCTTTTTGTTAAAGGGTTTTCTTGCAAATTTAGATTCAACACAAATTTCACATTTATGACCTCTGTCAAAGTTTATTTTAGGAATGCAGCCTAGACTAGCAAGTTTTTCAATGGATTTGAAGTTAACATGTCCTAGTCTATCATGCCAAACATGTGAGGAGTCACAAACATAATGCGAGAAGAAGATGCATTTTCGTTCAAGTTCAAGGAAAGTACACTAAGCTTAATCATGTTCTCGGTGATCGTAACCCTTTCCTACGAAGTCACCACCCTTAGAGATTACAACTTTGTTAGACTCATTACAAATTTAAAACCTTTCCCTAGTAAGATGGTTTCTGAGACAAGATTCTTGCATATGTCTGGGACGTGATACACGTCATTCAATGCGAGAGTTTTTCCTGAAGTAAGCTTCAGCTCAACCTTGCCTTTCCCCACAACTTTCGAAGTGGAGGAGTTACCCATATACATTTTCTCATCATCTCCTACGGTGCCATAGGAGGAGAAAGCATTTGAACTTGCAGACATGCCTGGTGGCTCAGAATCTAGCCACCATCTCTCACATTGGTCACATTTGAGACAAGGTTGACTTTAGACACCATGCCAGAAAAATATCCAGAATTATCTACTATGTTTGCCTTATTTTTTTGTTTAGGGTGGGTTTGGTCTTCTTAGGTGCCTTACGGTCTTTGGCCATATGGCCAGCTTTTTCCCTGATTATACCGATCGCCTTTGATGGTGTTTTTTGGAGACACCACCCCTAGGCTTAAGATTGTTACCTTTGGGGTTTCGACGTTTGTTACGTGCTTTACCATTTTCTTTGGATTCTCCATGCTTGTTCTTTGATCCGCCTTGCTCGTCCGAGTACATGCGCCTTGTTGGACATGTATTTGCTCAAGATCGGGCTCTTGTTCTTGTTACCAGTTCCTCCACTGGATCATTTTCCCTAGCTCCACCATGGTGATTTCGCGATTTTTGTGTCGCCACCTCTTCTGGTACTCGTTCCATGAGGGTGGAAGCTTTTCAATCATGCTGAGATACTTGTAGAGCTTCATCAAAGCGCAAGCCTTCGAGAAGGATTTCGTTGATGAGTAGGCGGAGTTCGACAATTGATCTACAACGGGCTTTCATCCAGTCATCTTGAAATCCAGGAACTTGGCCATCAAGAACTTCTTGCTCCCAGCAGCCTCAGCAAGATACTTATCCTCAAGGGCTTCCCACAAATGGTAAGCATTAAAATTTTCTTTTGCATTATAAAAGTCGTACAAAGAGTCATCCAGACAGTTAAGAATGTGGTTTTTGCACATGTAATTCTTCCTAGTCCACCTCTCTAGATCATGTTCATAACCGCGGTCATGAAGCCTTCTCGAGGGTGCTGTAAAGGGAAACTTCATCTAACCTTTGGTCTTTTAAGAAAAACAACATTTTGGACTGCCATCGTTTAAAATCCTTACCACTAAACTTTGGGGGTTTGTCTACAGTACTCTTTCCCATTTTGTTACAGTAATAATAAAGCAGAAGCGCTATTGCCTTTAGTTTGTTGGAAACAATGTAAAAATAATGAAAGAGATGTGAAGAATATACTTAGCTCAAACCCATGCTTCACTGATGTTGTTGGTGATGCTCAAACAATGGTAAGCTGGAGCAGTGAGGCACGTATAAATACGCCCGACCTAAAGGCAATATCGCTGCTACTCCTCGAGATGCTATAGCAGTTGGCGAGTCACCTCCGGGATACAACTACCGCTAGTACCTCTCGATGTAGCATACAAGGAAGGTACCTAAGAGCTTAGCGACCTTTGGAAAAGTTGTTACTCCAAGAGAGAAAAGCTAAAGTTTTTATTTCTCAAAAAACCTTAAGAACTCTGTTAAGAAAACGAGAAGAGAGGAAGAGAAGAAGAAGAAGAGAAAGCTTCTCTTGGTGTGTGTTATGAAGTGAGAAACTCTTCACTATTTATAGCAAAAATCGGTAAGCAAAACAAGAGAAAACGCCAAGGAAAACCCATGCGTATGACAAGGTTACGGTTATGTTTTTGTTCTTCAAACAAACAAAACAAGCCAAAGAAATCGAGACTTCAAAACGATGTGTAGTTTTACGTGAAATGTGACTTTGTCCTAAAAGCACTTTTGCGGAATCGGTTTTGAAAACGACTTTTATTTAAAGCGACCAAACCAAACACGTAAGGACGGGGAATATTGCTTCACATATGTGACAAGCACGTCAAACAAAAAGACACATGTGCGAGAAAACATGAGTAAAATTTTCGGTAAAAAGATAAGTCTTATTGAACCCACACCCACACCCGACGGCGGCGTGCGTGCTTACATGCGAAGCACCGCGCGTCTGGGAAAGGGACCCTAGCCATAGTCTAAGTCTTCCCAATCGCACAAAAGGCTAAGTGCCCAAAGGGCCGCCCCTTATAGCCCAATTCTATGGTATTTAAGTCTAAAATTGTTTAGATTTTCACCTATGTGGGACTAATGTTTTAACTATTCACAAGGAAAAAACATTTTGTGGGCAAGTCAAAGTCCTTGGTTAAACACGTTTTTCCAACAATATGTACACACACATAACTAACCTTGAACGGGGTGTTGACGATCGTAAATTGTAGGAAGATGTGTCGTTCACGGTTGCGGCTGAAATTAAGTCTTTTGCGGACAAATGGTTGATTGTTTACTGCCTAATATGCTTCAAGCACATGCCTGAATGGGACATACGGAGTCTATGCGAAGTATGCTTGGCTGCGGTCAATCCTACGGCAAGGTATCACACAAAATTGAATTCAAGACACAATTTTACTTAATAATTGATCAGGAAATCTGACGTGAAAATCACATTAACAGGCTAAGCCTGACGATGGAGGTCACAGATGGTACAGAGACTGCAACTTTTGTGTCCGATGGAGATACGCCAGAAGATTTGTTGAACATAGAGGTGGAATCACTCATTCAGATGAAACAAGAAATGATGAGCCAGAGACTTTTTCCCAAGTGGGAGCAAATTCATATGGTAAAAGTCTGTATATACTAGCTGGTATGCGGGCGAAGGCCGCCCGATTTTTTTGGACATTTTATTGACTTTTTAGTATTAGCTAAGTGAAAATCAAATCATAAAAAATTTGGATTTAAATTAGATATTGTAATTTAGATCGTTTTTTTGTTTTCACGTCATACATCTAATGCATTTGTATTAATTTTATATGGATTTTATAATTTTGACCCCATTAAAAATAAAAATTTCAATTTTATCAAGCATATTTGCCCTCACAAGACATGTAAATTACAAAAATTATAAGCCTATATTGATGGGATTTCAAAAATAAGTGGGGTCGGCGGACCCCATTTGTTCCTACATCCCTCCGTCCCTGTGAAACAGGTTATGTGATACATATTTACATTTTATATCATAACAATATGTATAGACGACTGAAACATTTATTATCCCATAAATTGGATATCTAAATTGATGTGCAAACGGAAAACCATGTTTTCGAGGTCCTATATGGGGTTCTAATGCGCAAATTGGTTTTCCAAGTTCGTAAGTTGCCGGAGATATTGGGAGAACCACAACAAACTTATAACGTGGCTAGGATAAACAGATCACCTGGAGCTGCAGAGAAGTACTATGTGGACGAAATCTTTGATGAGGTAAACCAATTACGCTACCTGGAATGAAATATTGAATACTTTAAATTGTAATAGATATAAATAATATATTTTACAATAAAATGATGCGACAGGGATATGAGGAGGATGATGATGAGGAACTCGAAAACAAAAACCTCTGCAGGTTTGGGAACAATACGAAGATCTATTATTGGATGACCAAGACACTGTAACTGAGAATAAACAAGGAGATATATCTGGAAACCGATATGATGAAGAAGCCAAGAATGACATTGCAATGGTTGGGTACTATCTGGAACAGCTACAACCGGAAGGAACATTATTTCCGGGCACCACCAAATCTATGGAGTAATTGGAATGTCAAGGACGCATGCCAGGAGTCGTAAAATTATACTGAACTTTTGAGTGATTTTACATCGTTGTCATGTACAACTTTATTCACTGGGGGATTCTTTTTCTTTTGTTATTTCTTTTTCTAGACCCTTTTTTTTTAGAGTATTGTGTTTTTAGAGATCATATGTTGATCAACATCTAGCTGTTTTCATTTCAAGGTTAAATGTTAGTGAATCTTCCCATTTTGGTTAAATCGTATGCCTAAGTTTTATAATGGGTGACAAAACAACAACACTTCAGATGGAAGTTTACACCGTCAAGATAAAACACAAACAACCCACTGGCTTACCATTTCAAATAAGGGGAAAGTTAGAGTCTGGTATCATGTAAAAAAAATGAATTTTGCGACAAGTACCAACATAAAACATAACCACTGAGGCTAATGAGAATTAAACATAAGCACGGAGACATTCTATATCGAAAGAGAAAAAAAAGACACTACATCTGGCTTTTGTGACAACATACGCAGAGGATAAACTGTTTACCAAAATTTAGGAGTGTGAATACATCTAAATTCTAAATCCACACTAATATCCATTACAGTATTGTTACGGTAAGGACTGGCACGCATGGTTTTTTTAAATGGGTTCGCTGGGACTGAAAAAATTTATGAGATATATCAATTTATGCCGAGTAGAAGCACAGGCGGATGACAATCACGGTGGATGACAGTGAGTACATGTATTTGTAACTCCCGGAATCACAATTGAGGAATGCTTGCTCTTCAGAGTGCCGCATCTGGCGCAAAAACTTATGCAACTCAAACACCTTATAATCATAAGTGAAATTCATATTACCGTTCGGATTTTGAAACGACATTATGGAAACCATATTTATGACTGAATATTTAGAACCTTGGGAATGGAATCACGAAGCTAATATGGAATAAGCTTATATGGTTTGTACGTGTATTGACAACATTCGGTAGTACTAAAATGTAATGCAATCACCTGACGTTAACATGACAAACTAACAGTGGCACTGAAGAAGGAGACTTACGCATAGCACTTCACTATTCTACTTCATCATAAGAAACTAACAATTTTTTATTAAATGTGTGCGTTAGGTGGATGAGTACTGTGTACGCCTGTAACTAACAGAAATTCACAGTGGCTTGGATGCATACGGCAATAATTTGTCTCTCCTTATGGCAGGTATTAAGTATAAACATGGGTGGATTATGACGTCCTGACAAATGAATGATCTTAACAGCTTTTATTGTTCAGCTGATTTTGGCAGTTTATTAGATTACCGTCTTTATTATGTTAACTAGTATAACCTGCACGTGCTACGCACCTGCCGCAAACATAATGTTGAATGATCCAAAATTCAATTTAATTTTGTTTACTTTTTTTTGTAATTACAGCGTAGACAAAAAAATAATGTGCATGTTACTCATAATTTTACCTAAATGATAGAGGCCCTGATGTTATTAATAAAAAATAAAGATACCAAAATGTAAACAGACAAACAAAAAAAACAAAAAAACCAACAAAAAGGTCCTAAAAAAAAATCTATTTAAAATTAAATCAAATTAGTCAAAGTCTTCAAGGAAGTGTGATCGACTCATTTTAACGTGCTCCGGAAAAAAAAAAAACATTTAGCTTTTAAAGTTTCTAGTAGCTAGGGGGCATTTCACATACACGTGACAGTGGCAGTTACAGATGGCTTATAAGAAAAGGTCCACAAATCTAACCGTGTACCGTAAAAACTAAAGATGAAATGAACTATTTTTAGCTACCCCCACCTCCATGGCTCCACCACCGTCGTCTTCAATTAAAATTCAACCACGCTGCTTAGCTTTTAGAAACTGATTGTAAGGCAATATTTGTTTGTTTCGTGTCTAGGTCCGCTTGTTATTATGATCAGTAAGTTGAAGTCCGCTTCTCGGAAATATAATCAATTGATTTTTTAGAAGATCCAAATAGTGAATTTAATCCAGATTCAGATTCAGGCTGAGTCTGCATATATTGTTGATTCTCTAATCTTTGTATAGTTTGGATTAAATATCCATTAAAGTTAAGTGTGCACCACAATTTTTCATCTCTAAGCAATTTGGTTTGATTTTTTTTATTTTGTTGACCAATTTGATTTGCGATTCAGTGATGTATTCATTAGTATTGATCGTAGTATGAATTGGTAGGTGATGTGGTTGTGAGTACGTGTTTCAAGTCCCGGTGACGGTAAAAGGTAACCACCATTCATACCAACAACACTGGCTAATAAGGATCAGCGGCGGTGGCTATTAATTTAGAGTAGAGGTGAAACCAAGATTTCAATTGAAATCTTAAGAATTGAAAATGAGATTGGTTTGAAAGATTTGATTAGAATCACGAGAATTAATTTGATTTCCATGGCCACTTTTCTGTGTTGTTCGATTAATGAAGAAGTTGAGGTTGGGTTTCTGTTCGATAAGAACAAAGAACAGAGAGAAAGAAAATTAGGAAGAGAGGAAGGAAGACCGTATTAACCCTTGGTATGTTTCGTAATAACGAAAAGGTAGGCGGGAGAAAGAAAAATGGAGGGGTAACGTAGTCCATTCACTGGAAACGGTAGAAAACTTTGGACGGGAGAAAAGACCCCTTTTCTTTATTATAAGAAGATTGAATAATTATCAAGCAACAAGGAAAAGAAAAACTACGGTTGATTGTAACGTAAATCTGATGTCATTTCACATCTCTTCTCAATGCCTAATCTGAGTCCATCGTTTATGTAACTCCCATATCCATTGTTATAATGGAAAATTTAAGAAAGACTATTAGGATTTGGACTGAAATATAATGATACACGATGGACATTGAATGGATTTTCATTATACACAGTAATGACAAGAGGTATATTTAAGGTGGGAGGAGGAATGAGATCCAACCTACAACACCACGGAAACAATGTTCTGAAAACTGGCCCGGGCGTCAAACCAGTAAAGTTACCGGGTCAAGGGTCATTGGTTTAACCAGCGGTTCAACTCAGGTTTACTGGGTCAATGGACCTACATGTCACAAATAAGATGCACTAGTACTCTATGGTAATTTGACTGACTCTTTATAATTTATACTACTGAAAAACCTAATTATGCCTCGTTCTCATGAATCTCATCTCAATTCTTCTCATAGTTTTCTCTCTCTCTTCCTCCACTTTCTTTCTCTCTTCCCTGTAGAAACGGCAAACAGTGGAGTATTTGATTTCTTTGCTTTATGTTCATCAATAATTATCAATCATAGATAATCGTGACTCATAACTACTCAGTACTCATACATGTTTTGAGTATAAATCTGTTGTGTAAGCATCACAATAGCAACATCACAGAAGCACCTATTCAGAACAACATCAATTAGAGCATCATCAAATTGGATACAGATCTGCTCTTAAGTTATTTTTTGATTGGTTTTGTAATTAATTTTTCGAAGAAGAAATAATTTAGTTTTTTTTTTTTTGAAGATTAATTTCACTCTTTTCTCCTTCTATAATCTTAAGCTCATTATGTATTTTGTGCTTGTTTCATGTCTGTTTGTGAAATTATGTTGAGTGATTTGTTGGACGAAGATTCGGAAGAACACACCCACAAAAAAAAAAAATCTGTTTGATTTTAGATTTTGATTAATACTTTGGTCGATCCGGTGTTGGACCTTACTGGGTCGGTAGTTGAATCGCCCGGGTAAGCCGGGTTTTAAAAAATAAACCGGTTTTTTATGAAATTTACTGGGTCAGTGTTGAATCGGACCGGAAAAAGGACTGGTTCACGGGTTCTCCGGTCTGACCGGCCGGTCCGGTCCGGTTCTCAGAACACTGCACGGAAAAACATAATTCACCATGGCAGCGCAGATAAACTGTACCTTACCTAAATACATGATGGCATATCTCAAGAAACAATCACCTGGAAGAACACTACATGCAGGTATAACGATTTATCCAAATAAATTATGTAGGATGGATTATAATTTTAATATTCTGGGAGGGAAAGAAAATAAAAACATAATCTTTTATCTCAGGTGCAGGGACAAGCTCCATAGAATCGAACAACAGCAGCAGCATGACAACCATTGAACGGGATCACGCAACCCATTTTACATATGAACAGGGTCAAAGGATGTCACTTGCTATGCTATGTCAAAAGAAGCTGAATTTGGAGATTGAGGTATCGATTAATCTATAAATCTGTTAATCTATTGGACAACTACGAAATATTGACGTGGGGTTATTACAGGCGAGGGATACAATGACCACATTGGCGCAAATAACTCGCTTCACAGATGATTGGTGTTGCATGTATTATCCTGAATGCAACAAGGAATTTGAGGAAACACACAACGGCAGACACTGTCCGGAGTGCTTAAAATACACTCATTCGATCCCGATGTAATATTTTTATTATTTTACTTTTATGAAATCTGTTTATTTAAGAAATAAAATACACAATCTGGATATGAAGTTACTGATATACTTATCAACACTTGGACAGATTGCGCTTGACAATGATGGTGACTGATGGACCAGAATCAGCAATATTCCAAGCGAAAGATGAAGTGGCAGAGGAATTATTGGGACTTAAGGTGGATTACTGGTCGGTTGTCAGCCGACACAAAAATAAATTACACTTTCTTACTACTCAAAATATAAATATAGCAAGGGCAAGAAAGGATCGTTCCCACCAGAGAGGACTTAGGTTGTCAAATTGTTTCGGTTTCCTATAAATAACACCGGGGGGTTTTCTGATTTTTATATACTAAAATAAAATAAAAGCAAATGAAGAAAAGTAAACAAATAAAGTCAAAGATGTGAAAGCATTGGTTTAGGATTTCATCTTCAATCACAAACATGTTTTCAACATAATAATTAGAATTGATATTTTAATCTCAACTTTTATCAAAGGCCCTAGAATACCTTGATCGCAAGAATATCCCGCTAATCTCCTCTTGTCATCAACAAACACATTAAAAGATGCGAATATGAATTCTATCTAAAAGAACAACCTAACGTGTAAAAGCACTAATCAATTTTAATTCCCTAGATGCATTAGGTTATATGAAATCAGGCCAATCAAAGCAATCGAACGTGTAAAAGCACTAATCCGATTTAACAAAGGTTATGGTTCACATATGATCATAAGAATATATCACTACAAACTATAATCATATTTATGCTACTTGCAATCAGGAATTATCACTTTTGCGTATAATAACCCTAATCTAGCAATAAAGATGAAAGCAAACTCAATCGATTCGCAACTCGACTAAACAAACATTCAAATCATGTAACAATATTAATGGTGAATCATGAACGATAAATATGAGACAAAACTAATATATTGAATCAAAGAACCATGTTATATGAAATCCAACTAATCCATAACCAATAATAAAAACTAGGTACTCATATTCATGGAGTTCATAACAAGAATAAAGAGAAGAGCTTTCATCTTTCTAAACCCTAGAAAACAAAGTAGAGGCAAAAATAGAAAAAGAGATTATAAAGATAATAAAAGAGATCCTTTTATAGCCTTTATTTCCTTCCCCCGTCTAAAGCCGCATACAAACATGGGCTATTTGCTCACTTTGAAGCTTGGCCCAAAATAATTAGAACAAGCTCATCTTCAAGAGCCCATCAGATAAACTACTGGATCGGTGAGTCTACTGAGTTAACTCGCCTGGATGAAATTCAGCAGAGTCTCCCCTGTTTTTTGGCTGCTTCCCGGCCAAAAATTTCAGGCTATTTCTTTGTCCCTGCACAACCTAGCATTCATCTATACAAAGTCATTCATCCTGCATCACTACTGCATACTCAAACTTGCCAATCCCATCACCTGCAGCTCACTGCACAGCATACTCGAGCCATTCTGCAACATCTGTTTCATGTAGCTCATGTATTCTACATCTCCACCAGTACCCATTAGCTTCTTATCATCTGCCACTGACTCCATTTCAATTCAATAACACCAATGCTTCACCTGTGCAATGCCAACTGTTCCATTCAGCCTTGCATACAAGTGCACAATTCCACCAGCAAAACCTCCAATCGAAGCCACTAAATCTTCCATTTTAACTACCTGCAACATACTTATGCACATAACCTTTGTCCCTGAACTCAATTGCATATGTTACAAGTCATAGCTGGCTAGCCACAATTACAACACCAACCACTTCCCTGCATATTCTCCAACTGAAACAATGAACCCGAATTCCCAGCTTACAACTCCAATGCTGTAATGCAACATTCTTGTGAAGCCAATTTCTCATGACTCTGCCAAACCTCAATTCATCCATGAGACCACAACCGCGACTCCCATGTACTTGCATTCTCGCCTTCTGTAATTCTTCTTTAGTATCAATCGAAGCCTAACATTCATCTAGCATTCTGACAATTCAATCATGGCTAGAATAACATCAATTCTTCCTCATTTGCACTTAGCAGCAGCATTTTGTATCAACATATACCACCACGGCATCAGTTCCATCTCGAGCTCAATCTTGAACCAATAACTCTTGTAACTCCTTGGCATCAGTTGCTCCTTCCTCCACTATGCTCTTCCACTAGCACCAGACATCAGTAGAAACAGCTTAACTTCTCTGCAAACTCACAACAGCACCATCTCAGCTTAAGCCATCTCCCTTCTCAGGCCATAACCCTTGCTGTCTTGCACCAGCTTGCTTCCATCTTAGTCAGGCCAACTGCATCATCTTATTTTACAACTTCTTGCCAGAACCAGCTTAATCATGAGCCATTTGTACAAACCCATTACATCACTGTAACCACAAAAGCCTTCTCATTCTGCAACAACAAAGATGACAAGCTTATTTCAATCCATCAGCTAACTAAACAAACTTCAGACCTGCAATTCCTTTCTTCTCACATCCGCATTAGCCTGTGGCAGCAACAATTTCATCCATTTCCTCTCTTTTCTGTTTAGCTCAATTACAGTTTGTTACCACCATTGAATTGCAGCCGCAATACCACTAGAATTCATCTCCATATGCAGCAGCAACAGTGCCTTCAACCTATCCTTGCACCACCAGCAACCACAACACCATCTTCTTTATACCAAAATCCACCAATGCTTCAACAGCATCAACTTCAACTCCCACTCAGAACCAAACATCTAATCCAACCATCTCCTGCTGCCCATCTCAGGTTCAATTCCCATTGTCATCTCAGACCCTTGACCATCTTCAAATTCCGTCTGAATTGCGACCATCTGCAGCTTCATAATTCAGTCCATGAAACCCTTGAATTTCAACTTCTCTCAACAGAATCGGCGGCAACAGAATCATCTTCCTCTCTCAAATCGACGACAAACTCAACCCATAATTCACAGACTCGATCATCTCCTCAAATCTCCAACAGTAGCAGCCATGGCAACTTGAGTTCATCATCATCTTCAACATCTCAATTTCTCCATCAAACTGCCTAAAACCAGAATCAACTCGAGCTATAATCCACACCCATTGTTCATAATCCCAGCAAAACAATCACCAGGATTTTCTTCTTCATTACAGAATCAACATCAAACCCATGATTATTCCTTGGTCGAACATCGATCTGCCTTTATTAATTCATGTCATCTCAGTTCTTCTTCCTAGCCATCTCAGTTCCATACAGATTTAACCCGTTTCCTTCTCTAAATCGATAACAGTAGCAACTCCAATTTGAAATCATCAATACCCATTAAGATTGCAGCTGCAACACCATGGGAAGCTTCATTTCATCACCAACACTAGACTGCAACATCAGTTCTTCATATTCAGACTCAAGCACCGCCAATCTTCAGCAGAACATAAAATTCTACAGTTATAGAAACCCCCACTTCAATTCAATCATCATCCTCTTCCATACTTCGATTTCAGTCAAACCCGTTCATAAATTCATCACAGCAACCACAAAATCCAACATCTCCTTCCAATTCTTCATCTCAATCACCGTTCCACCTACATCAGCCACAGATTCACTTCTACAAACCCTAACTCTTCCTGATCAGTTCTTTGTTCTGTTTTACTTCTCAGATTCAATCTCGACTAATAAACAGCATCGTCTGTTGGTAGGCCTGGAAAGATGTTTATTTTATGGCCTACATGTTTATACCGCAAGTGCACGGCGTCTATCGGAGACGTGGCAAGTACAGGTCGATCCCACAGAGACTTGTGGTGCTGAGAGTTGATCTAAAGGGCTTACTTAACTGAATTTCAGGTGGTAATGTGACAACGGGGGTTTTGTGCCGATACTGACTAAGTTGTAGTGACAATGAACTAAGGAATGATAAAAAAATGTAACTAGTGACAATGGGGATGCTAGAGTCTTCAAATCCACCACTAACTCCTATTGTGTGTTCAACTAAGTTGAAGTTCTTGTTCCTATGCCAGATAAGTGAAGTTTGTCAATTCTACCACTTATCTAAGGAGTTTCACCTAGTGACACTTCAATATTCAGCTAAGGCACTAACCTAGAGCACTAGTTGTCTAATTAAGCACAACTAGTCAAAAGAATTAGCAATAGTAATTGAAGTAAGAGCTGAAACACATTCAACACAGATACAACCTAACTACAATGTATACTTGGCATGCATTGTGAGAGAAAAGCATTGAGGTGTTAAAATTGAAGTTTTTTACGATATAATTTAGCACTCAAGAATAGTTCAACAGAGTTTAACACAACATGGAATTAGGGTTTCAATGAAACCCTAGCATACTAAATTAAAACATCAAAAACACAATTAAACTACAAATTAAACCTAAATTGGTGCTCTGGCTAGTCCAGGCATACCTCTCACAACCACAATTCACTTCTATTTATACAAGCAAAGAAAACCCTAACCCTAATCTTCATCAAATTCGAAATTACAAGAAATACACTCTCACCATACTCTCTGAACAACAATTAAGGACATACCCATACTTTCTCTTACACTAATTCGGCTCCCACGGCACTCCATGCATCGACTGTGGAGAAAACCCTAGCTCCATCTATCTCCAACTGAGCTTCTAGGGAAGAGAGAAGCTGAGAGAGAGAGAGAGGTCGAACTAGGGTGGTGGAAAAGGTGGTTCTGCAGTGGTTGTTGGTGGCTGTGGCAGGAGATGGGGGTAAGGTGGAGCTCTGCAGTCGGTATGGGAGGAGAGGAAGAAGGATGGGTTTCTGGGTTTTCTCTGATGGAGTATGGAGAAGAAAGAGAAGATGAAAACAGAAATGGGGTTAGGTCGATGGGTATAGGGTTAGGTGGATTGGTTGTGAAGCGGGTGTAGCGAGTGATGATGAGGACGGCGAAGCGACCGTTGGATGTGGCTGGAGAAGATCTGAACGGCTGAAGGTGACTCGGGGCGATTTGGTGTGGAGCGGATGCATCAAGGAACGATGAGCAAGAAGGAGCGACCGTAGGATGTAGCTGGACGAGATCTCAACGGCTCAAATGGTGCGGGCTCGGATCCGGGTCGTGGGTAGCTCGAGCCCAAGTCTTGTAAATGAGTTGCTACTTGTTGGGTTGCAACTGATTCGCGCGCGGGCTTTGGCTTTCTGCTCCATAGATGCTTGTCTCCCATTCTTCGCTCTCTTGGCTCCTCCATTTCTCCGAGCTTTATTTACTACCTAAAAACACAAAATTAATTAGTACAAATATTTATTCTTGAAAACAAAGAAAACACAGAATCTGGGATAATATCCGATTTCTGAGCACAAAAGATGAGTTAAATGCCAATAAATAGATGTATAAATATGCAATATTTGGCACTCATCAAATACCCCCAAACCCTAATTTTACTTGTCCTCAAGTGAAAGAGAAATGAAGAAATCCTAACTATACCACTACTCCATCACCGGGTCTCTCGAATGCATTTAGCGTATGCACTAAGCCTTTAAACCCCTAGGTGTCCCTAGTGGACGAGTTGTAGTCTCGTGAGGGTTTACTCATTCTTTTGAGGTGTACCCACAAAAAAACTTCTCCAACTTCGAAAAGAGGGTAAAAGAGTCTCAAACATCCAAAAAGACTGAGGAGCTATGAGGACATATAATTTTGCATACTAGTAACAAGAAGTTAGAACTACTAAAGAACGCATTCTCATCCTTAAGTGCTGAGCGAGAAGTAGCCATACCATATGAAAGAATTCGGATTCGATTGTGATCATAAGCCTCGACTTCTGCCTCACCATTAGGGTTTTATGATAATTGCACTCAAAAAGATCGCTTTTTTAGTCTCTCATGTGTGCAGGGAGGAATAAAGAGAGAAATCCTGCACACGTTGTAGGTAAGAAGGATAACCTTCCGAAATAAAATCTGGAGACTCCACAAAAGTGTGGACAAAAAGAATCTTTTTCTGATGATCTCTAAGAAAGGAAATCAACCATTAGTAAGGGGTGGGAGTACTCACTTCCTTCTCACCCGATCGGCAATTAATATCACTCTCTCATAAGAAACCATAGAAACGTCTTCAATCTTCGGTCTTCGGTCTTCAACTGTTGATGACGAACTTCTGAATTTTACAAAAACTTGAATATATATATATATATATATATATTTTTTTTTTTTTTTTTAAGTATCACAATAAAATAATAAAACTCAATTTTTTCACAAACTTCATTAATTCTCATCCTATTTTCTTTTCTTTTCTTTGTTGCTTGTAAACCTTGGACTATCTCAACTTTTCTTCCAATATTCTGATGATGCTCCGTTTGCTGACGATGATGTGTTTCTATGGGTCTGTTGATTGAGAGAGAGAGTGATGCTAACTGCAAATCGATATTTAGAAGAAGTTTTCATCTTTAGACGTCACCCTCATGATTGACAAAAACTAGCACTCAAGAGATCAAAAGTAGTGCTGAAATTGGTGCGAAGTTGGGTAGCTCACCATTCCTACCCGGAATTGACGTACGGTGACACACACTCTAACAGCTTTTCTAGAAAGTTGCAAAAAATTGAAGGTTGGTGCCTCACTTGATGTAAAATGGGTAGTCTCCACTATGGGTGATCACAATTCTACTACCGAATATCTAAACGACACCTAATTCGCTCTCCCAGGTATGGTTAAATCCAACTTTAACGCTCTAATCAACTAAGAAACCCGATTGTGTTCTCCGGTACTTCTAACTTATGTTATTTCGGTCAGATTCTCTATGTAAACATAGCTAGAAGCATGCTAGTGACTCTAAAATCTCTAAAAGTTGGAGGTTTTTATGCAAATTTTTGAGTTTTTCGAATTTCCTATCTGTTGCAAATTTAAGAAGTAAAACAAAAAGACTAAAAACTCTAAATGCAAATCACACCCCCAAACCTAAATCAAACATTGTCCTCAATGTGTCGACAGATAGGAAAAATTTAAACAGTCACATACCGAGAGAACTATGCTGATAAGAGAAAAGGGAAGAGATTACCGGATGTCGGCGGAGCAAGGTTAGAGCTTCATTAATCAAGGCTAGAATCCAACATTCTCAGCGGAGATCATATCGGATTAGCACAATATATGTACAAGAAGACTCAACCGATTCAAGAAAGAAAAATTTAACAAGTCCTACTGGATTATATACAATGAGAATTCACCATACACTAACAATCTAAAGAGTTGAGGATCAACCCAATAGAAAATATGTACAAACATCAGCAGCCTTACACAAATATAACATGATAGTGCAAGTAAGACTGCAAATGGGAATGATTTTCCCCCAAACCTAAACTTGTGAACGGATGCGGTTTTGAGCACAAAATCTTGCAATTTTAAAGGTACATCATGCAAAAGGTCTAACTCAAAATAAGTTTTGCTAAGAACAGCAGACATACACATTCCAACCGTGGTTCCCTAAAGGTGTTATACTTTGATGCAAAGTAGTCCAAGAGGACTTGGGAAGCACAAAGTTCTAGGCCTAAGTTAGGCATTTTCAGAAAAGTTGGTTTTGCAATTTTGTTACAAACTACACCTAGGTTTGGTGGAGGAGTTTCAATTTGTGACTCAGGAGAGGGGTTAGGTACATCTAAGTTGTGTTCATTTATAAAATTATTTGCACCATCACACACTTTCCTAAAGTCAGAAGAGGGTAAATCATGTTCACCTGCATAGAATAATTCATCAATCTCCATGTCATAATCATCATCACTCTCATGCACAACATAACCAGGAGAGATATCATGCTGTAACCTAGGCATGGAATCAGGCACATGCATTGAATCATCTGTGTCAACAGACAATTCAGCTATTCCTAGGTCACAAACAGGTGGTAAAACATGCTCATTTTCACAGGACAGTTGCACAGGTTCCTCATTAACAGCACAAGTATGAATATTAGAAGAAGCATCATTCATAGGGTTCACAGAAGAGACACTTAATGTCTCTGAACCTAAAGATTCTACTACATTTTCAAAATACACATGCTCTTCATATTCATCATCATCATCATCATCATAACAAAAATTCATCTCCCCATTCAAAATTTTAGTATTTCCAGTGTACTCATCTACCTCTAGATTAGGTTCATATTCAGTGTTAGTTGCATGAGTAAGACTAGAAACACTATTTTCAGAATTATCCGGAATAACAGACATCCTATCATTTTGTAACTCAATCAGGTTCCTTTGAAGAATCACAGTGAGTTGTTCTATTGAAGGAGAGTCTTCACTAGTGGGTATGCATTCCTCATATGGATATTCACTGTATGGTTGTGCATGAGGTTCACTAGAGAAGGGAAATTCAGACATGTTGCTATGTGGATGGTCATGCATTGCATTCATCTCAAGCCTAGCATTTTGCTCCATGAGTGTTTCCATTAGTGATTGCCAACTAGGAGTTGGGGGAGTATAAAATTGTTCATCTCCCCACTATGGTGAATGATGCATGTGTGCAGGTTGATTATGGTCCCAATGATTGCAAGTATAGTCACTTCTAGACAATTCGTACATTAGATTATCTTGGCCTTCCCTAGACTGCCTAAAATCATGCAAAATATAGCAGTTCTCAGCAGGGTGATCTAAGCTACCACATAAGGTACAAGCATACATTTCATATTGCCTAGAGGAGTTAGATTTGACAGATTGCTCATGTAATTGCCTTTCTAAAGCAGATACTTGAGCTTCTAATTGATCTAAAAGTGATGACTGGGTATGAGAAAAGTGTTCATTTTCAACCTGTGGTGGATGATGCATGTGCTCATAATGATTAGGGTATGTGAGGTCAGGGCCCTGAGAAGGCTCATAATAATTCCTAAAATCACTATGGCATGTGGGGAGTTCATACTGTGAAGCATGCCCGTAAGCAAGCTCTCTAATGGATTTGTTCGTATCCCCAGTTGCAGACCAAAATCCTGACATGATTTAGCAACTCAAATTGAACTCAAAGCCCAGTTGTAGTGGACTCAGTTTGGTTTATTGGGTTTCATTTGGTTTAAATGGGCTGATTTGGTTTAAGAGGGCTTTGGTTTGGTTGGGATTTGGTTTGTGTGGGTTTCAATTTGGTTTTGTGTGGGCTTAGTTTGGTTGCAGCCCAGGTGTACAGGCTTATATGGGCTTCAGATTTGTGCAGAAGCTCAACTTAAGTTGGGTTCAGATGCAAAGTAAGGCCTAGTGGTTGTGGGCTTCAGCTTATGATCAGCCCAGGTCATGGGCTTCAGGGTTTATGTACAAATTGTTTTCAACCCAGTGCAATTTGTGCTAACTACACAAAGATCGCCTATGTAGGATTGTGCTCACGATTTAAGCAAGACTTAATGGTAGAGCTCGGTGGTTGGGTTGTGTGGTCGAGGCTAAGCACAAATTTGCAATTGAACACACGGGGAAACCTGGCAGCTTTGTGCACGGTTGTTAAATGAACACAAAACAAGTAGCACAAACTCACAAAAACAATTCAAAGACAAATAACCCAAAAAGGAAACACCAATAAAGCACCGAAATTTAGGATTAAAACACACAGAATGCTTCCAATTGCACAAAGACAAGTCTAAGTCTAGCTCAGCTCATGGAAAGGCTATGTGCACAGAGTAATACAAACACAGAGATAAAATGCACGGACCTGAGAATAGCTTAAGCTTAGAACAGACAATGTTTAGAGCACGGGAATTTCGGGGCGATTGGTTAACCAATTTTTTTTTTTTTTTTTTCGAGCATGCTCAAGTTTGGTTCATAGATCACACAAATTTGCGGGATTAAAAGCACGAGTAGGCACAAAATGGCAAGAACCGAATACGTGCACGGACTACGGGGGCAGCTTATAAGGCGAGCTTATGCGGGGGTAGGTTTAAGCTCAAGCATAGCTTGTGCACAACAAGCTTAGGTACAACACAAGTAATGTGCTGGTTGGCTTTGCACAGACTCAGATGGAGCAAGAAAGATAGAGAATGTAAGCACCTTATCGCAGACCTGACATACCACAAGGTGTCAACTGGTTCAGTTGACTTCAAAATTCAGCGGTTATACACAGATATGCATGGTTTTGAGCATGTTCAGTCAGGCAACAGATCAGCAATTACTCATATACACAATTTCAAAGACTCTCACAAAGACACTCGGGTATACAACACGGGTGGTTATGCAAGCATAAGATATGAGATAGCAACTTGAACTGAAGGATGACGGACTCAACAAGGAAGTATGCTACTTAAATTCACAAATCATGTGCAAAGATGCAGGACAGATGCACAGATGGATATACAACTCAGGATGCTACTCGGATGCATCGGTTCAACTACCCTTGATATGCACGGATGCACGAGATAATGTTAACGGGGTCAATTGGTTTTGCTCAGGGTTATGCTCAGTAGACCAAGTTGCAGCTTAGGCTCTACAGGGCAGATGAGTGTGCTTGCTCAAGTCACTCAACCCTCATTCAAATGCCACAAAATCACACACATACAAGTGATACCAGTTCAGAGATGCAACAGGTGAGCAATTTCAACTAGTTCTTGCAGATTGTCAACCTGTTCATTTGATGTCAACTAGGGTTTGCAAGTATCAGGGTTATCTGGGTTGCTGCTCAAGCTCACAACTTCAGGGGCTGGAGCTGAACACATGGGTTGCAGGGCAGGTTGAAGCTATGGGCAGATCACAGGGATGGCTTTTCAGCTAGCAGCTACAGCCAAAAACTTGCAGCTTCAGGGGCTAGCAAGGTGGCAGAAGGCTCACAAACTTAGTTGACACACTTGGTTTTCAAAGGTTATGTTCAAAGTTGACAGAGTCAACTGGATCAGTTGACCTCAACCAATCCAGTAGATTTCAAGAGGGTATTGCAGCAAACTTGGTTAACCAAGTTGCAACACAGCCTCACAGCTTCAGGGGGCTGGAGGGTTGCACAGGTCAGTTACAAGTTTGGCCAATTTCAAAATCACAGCTCATTCACCTATGTGACAGGGCAATATGCTTGTTATGGGGCATAAAGAGCTTACTCAGCTATCAAGGGTTCACTCATCTGAGTCCTCAAGTTATGCGCCTTTCTCTTCTCCTCATTGGGCTTGCTCACAGCTCACAGGCACCTCAAGTTCTGGGCTTTCCTTGGTTTCCTTGGGTTGGCTCAGCTGCTCGGCAACACAACAACACATGTACCTGCTAGTTCAAGAGAAAGTTTAGTTCCCAAAATGTGCAACTTAAAGCAAAGAAGGTATAGCACACTGCAAGATTCAGCTATTGATGAAGCTGAGTTGTTGACAGCTCAAGATGCAGCTAAAGATGCAAGTGCAAGTGCTAGTGCAAGTGCTAGTGCAATGAACAGGGTATGTTACACTATCAAAGGAAATAATGAACTAAGATGCAATGAGCAAGATGTAATAGAAGATGCAGAATGTAAAAGGAAGAAAGAATTTAAGCTAAGTTATAGATGCGGGGCTAGAATTAACAATGCAGATTATTATGCAGTGTACAAAGCTTGCTAAGTTATCAGTTAAAATGCAATGGACTAAATGCACTGAAATGAGGTAATGATGCAGGGATATGAAAGTTACAGCTAATATGTACAGGGTAGTTGAAATACAGCTAAAACAGCAATGAAAGACTAAGAAAAACAGTGAAGGGAAAGTTACAGCTAAAACAATAATGCAAAGCAAATATGTACAGGGGTAAAATGAAACTCAATGAAGTCATGCCAATGAACAACAGGGCACGCGCCAAGTCCCCGGCAACGGCGCCAAAAACTTGGTAGGCCTGGAAAGATGTTTATTTTATGACCTACATGTTTATACCGCAAGTGCACGGCGTCTATCGGAGACGTGGCAAGTACGGTCGATCCCACGAGAGACTTGTGGTGCTTTAGAGTTGATCTAAAGGGCTTACTTAACTGAATTTCGGTGGTAATGTGACAACGGGGTTTTGTGCCGATACGGCTAAGTTGTAGTGACAATGAACTAAGGAATGATAAAAAAAATGTAACTAGTGACAATGGGGATGCTAGAGTCTTCAAATCCACCACTAACTCCTATTGTGTGTTCAACTAAGTTGAAGTTCTTGTTCCTATGCCAGATAAGTGAAGTTTGTCAATTCTACCACTTATCTAAGGAGTTTCACCTAGTGACACTTCAATATTCAGCTAAGGCACTAACCTAGAGCACTAGTTGTCTAATTAAGCACAACTAGTCAAAAGAATTAGCAATAGTAATTGAAGTAAGAGTCAAACACATTCAACACAGATACAACCTAACTACAATGTATACTTGGCATGCATTGTGAGAGAAAAGCATTGAGGTGTTAAAATTGAAGTTTTCGATATAATTTAGCACTCAAGAATAGTTCAACAGAGTTTAACACAACATGGAATTAGGGTTTCAATGAAACCCTAGCATACTAAATTAAAACATCAAAAACACAATTAAACTACAAATTAAACCTAAATTGGTGCTCTGGCTAGTCCAGGCATACCTCTCACAACCACAATTCACTTCTATTTATACAAGCAAAGAAAACCCTAATCTTCATCAAATTCGAAATTACAAGAAATACACTCTCACCATACTCTCTGAACAACAATTAAGGACATACCCATACTTTCTCTTCTGCCAATTCGGCTACGGCACTCCATGCATCGACTGTGGAGAAAACCCTAGCTCCATCTATCTCCAACTGAGCTTCTAGGGAAGAGAGAAGCTGAGAGAGAGAGAGAGGTCGAACTAGGGTGGTAGAAAATGTGGTTCTGCAGTGGTTGTTGGTGGTCATGGCGGAGATGGGGGTAAGGTGGAGCTCTGCTATGATCGATATGGGAGGAGAGGAAGAAGGATGGGTTTCTGGGTTTTCTCTGATGGAGTATGGAGAAGAAAGAGAAGATGAAAACAGAAATGGGGTTAGGTCGATGGGTATAGGGTTAGGTGGATTGGTTGTGAAGCGGGTGTAGCGAGTGATGATGAGGACGGCGAAGCGACCGTTGGATGTGGCTGGAGAAGATCTGAACGGCTGAAGGTGACTCGGGGCGATTTGGTGTGGAGCGGATGCATCAAGGAACGATGAGCAAGAAGGAGCGACCGTAGGATGTAGCTGGACGAGATCTCAACGGCTCAAATGGTGCGGGCTCGGATCCGGGTCGTGGGTAGCTCGAGCCTAAGTCTTGTAAATGAGTTGCTACTTGTTGGGTTGCAACTGATTCGCGCGTGAACTTTGGCTTTACGCTCCATAGATGCTTGTCTCCCATTCTTCGCTCTCTTGGCTCCTCCATTTCTCCGAGCTTTATTTACTACCTAAAAACACAAAATTAATTAGTACAAATATTTATTCTTGAAAACAAAGAAAACACAGAATCTGGGATAATATCCGATTTCTGAGCACAAAAGATGAGTTAAATGCCAATAAATAGATGTATAAATATGCAATATTTGGCACTCATCATCTGTAACCCATCTTTCCTCCTTGTTTGATTTCTGTCTTCAACAGCTCACAGGAACAATTCCTCCCTTCCTGTATCTGATCAGTCATGGTGCCGTCATCAAAGTCTCAGGCGGAGAAGGAGAGATAACAGCTAATGATGAAAGAAATAATATCTTCTCTGAATTCTAGGTTTTGTGTAGGAAATGAAACTACTCCAGACACCCACTCATCGGATAAGGGATGCCCATATTTCATTTGGCATGTCGGTTCCAGATAATCAACAGCCTAATTCTCTGCACAACCAACTGTCAGTTTTGGGAACCTGACAATTGATTCTTCACTTAGATGGCACCAAGTATCGCTCGCCTGTGAATCAACCTTTTTGCGCTTTTTGCTCCAAATGAATGATTTCTCATTCTTTTGATCATAATGACTCCATTGTACCTAATAAACTCAAAAGCGAACATAAGATACATAATTTACAAGAAAAGTAGCAAAGAAAGCATAAATACTAGATATAAAATTAGGTGTTTTAGACACCTATCAATTACTTATTGCGGGTGAAACAAGTATAAGTGATTGCCCCAAAAGACTGGTACTATTTTGCAACTGAGTTCACAAAACCGTTTTTGAAAAAAAAAATGGGAAAAATTAGTACATATTCAACGTAAAAAATGAAAGATATAAGCTTAAATGGTAAGGCTGCTACTTACAACCTATTAATTTTAAACAGGAGAAATGAGTTCAACATGTGTTCAAGGTTCTTTACGAAGTCCTCCATCGCCAGATGGTATTCCAGATGCAGATAGGAACATATGGAGCTAATAGGGACAATGCTTTTGAAGTTACCAAAGCATTCGTCAAGAGAAACTGCTGGGCACAATTATATGTGGAGGATTTAATGGCAGAGGTTCGCATATATACTACCCCTATAAAACGTAATGCGTACATATTTTAAACATTTAATTCTAATGACTGTTATACAAATTGCAGGAACATCATGGCGGGATGGAGAGTTTGAATCTTCCGTTAAATACCAAAAAATACTATTTGGAGGCTAGAAAGTACTATTCTCCACCTATTTGGAGGATCCACAACTTCACAAGACCAGAGCAGATGGCTGAAATGAAAGGATTATCAGATGTGATGGGGAAATGTGCTATCAAAGAGGAATACGGGGAGACTTCTATTGAGGATATCGATTAGTTGAGTTCGATGAGAAGGGGGCTGCTGACAAATAAAATAATACTAGGAATCGTCAATCATGTTTATTTATGTCTATGCATTATATTTTACTTTGTTTCGTGGTAGGCCTGGAAAAGGGTTTATATTATGGCCTACTTGTTATAACCGCAAGTGCACGGCGTCTATCGGAGACGTGGCAAGTACGGGTCGAACCACAGAGACTTATGGTGCTTATGTGATCAAGGTTTACCCTACTGAATTTCTAAGAAATGTAACACAGATTTAAGGTTGTCGAAACGACTGAGGTTGAGTTGAAGTGACTCTAAACTAAGGTATAAGACAGTGATAGAGGGGTTACTAGGTCTCACAAATCCACCACTAACTCCTATTGTGAGTTCAACTGAGTTGAAGTTCTTGTTCCTATGGCGGAGACAAGTGTAGTTTGTCAATTCTACCACCTATCTAAGAGTTTCTCCTAGTGATTCTTCAATTAACAAACAGTTACTAACCTAGAGTACTAGTTGTCTAATGAAGCACAACTAGTCAAGAGAATCGGATTAATAATCGAAGCAAGAGCTGAAACACACTCAACTCAGTTATAAACCTAACTACAATGCATACTTGGCATGCATTGTGAGAGAAAAGGGTTGAGGTGTTAAAATTGAAGCTATCTAATAAAATTAAGCACCCAAGAACAATCCAACGAGTTTAAACACAACATTGAGTTAGGGTTTCAAAGGAAACCCTAGCACACTAATTTAGAACATTAAAACAACAAATTAAATCTAATTGCTTGCTCCGGCTAATCCAGGGCATGAGTTTCTACACACCCACGGTTCTTCTATTTATACATGCAAACATACCCCAAAACCCTAGTTCTTTAAAAATTGAAATTAATTGAAAATCTCTCACCCATACTCTCTAAATCATCCCCTCTTTGCTTGTGCGGCTCTGCTTTGGTTGTTGTGGAAAAACCTAGTTCTAGTTTTCTCTAAGTTAGATTCTAGGGTTGGAGAAGCTAAGAGAGAGAAAACCTAGACCTAGAGAGGTGGTGCGGAATCGATAGAGAAGGCTGTTGCGGCTGACAGAGATGGAGTGGTGGTGCGGCTAGTGTCAGGAGGTGATGGAGGTGGTGATGATGGTCTCTGAATCGGGTAAGGGAGGAGAAGGTGAGGGTAAGGGATTTGCAGAGAAGAAAGAGAAGATGGAGAAGAGAAATGAAGTGATCGAATAGGGTATAGGGTTATGGGTAGTTTTGCTGTGAAGCAGGTGTAGCGACGGATGATGGAAATGCTGTAGCGAGCGTTGGATTTAGGCCGGAGAAGATCTGAACGGCTCAGGGAGAGTTGAGTTGTTTTGGTGTTGAGCGGAGACATCAAGAGATGATGAGGAAGTCGGAGCGAGCGTAGGATGTGGCGAGTGAAGATCTTAACGGCTCGGGATGAGCGGGTTCGGATCCGGGTCGTGGGTAGCTCTAGCCCATGTCTTCCTTGTTGGGTTGCAACTGATTCGCGCGTGGGCTTTGGCTATCTCTGCTCCATAGATGCTCGTCTCCAATTCTTCGCTCTTGTCTCCTCGGATTCTCCGAGCGTTATTTATTACCTAAAAACACAAAATTAATTAATACAAATATTTATTCTTGAAAACAAAGAAAACACGAATCTGGGATAATATCTGATTTCTAAGAGCAAAAGATGAGTAAAATGCCAATAAAAAGGTGTATAAATATGCACTATTTGGCACTCATCAAATACCCCCAAACCTGAATTTTACTTGTCCTCAAGTGAAACAGAAAATAAGAAATCCTAACTATACCCACGTCGCAGTCTCTCGAATGCATTTAGCGTATGCACTAAGCCTTTAAACCCCTAGGTGTCCCTAGTGGACGAGTTGTAGTCTCGTGAGGGTTTACCAGAGGTGTACCCACAAAACCTTCTCCAACTTCGAGTGTAAAAGAGTCTCAAGCCTCCAAGAAGCTATGAGGACATAGAGTTTCGCATGCTAGTAACGAAGTTAGAACTATCGAAGAACGCATTCTCATCCTTAAGTGCTGTGCGAGAAGTAACCATACCATATGAAAGAATTCGGATTCGATTGTGATCATAAGCCTCGACTTCTGCCTCACCATTAGGGTTTTATGATAATTGCACTCAAAAAGATCGCTTTTTAGTCTCTCATGTGTGCGAGCGGAATAAAGAGAAAATCCCGCACACGTTGTAGGTAAGAAGGATAACCTTCCGAAATAAAATCTGAGACTCCACAGAAGTGTGGACAAAAAGAATCTTTTTCTGATGATCTCTAAGAAAGGAAAATCAACCATTAGCAAGGATAGGAGTACTCACTTACCTTCTCACCCGATCGGCAATTAATATCACTCTCTCATAAGAACCATAGAAACGTCTTCAATCTTCGGTCTTCGGTCTTCAACTGTTGATGACGAACTTATGAACTTTACAAAAACTTGACACATTTTTTTTTTTTTTTTTTTTTTTACATGACAATAAAACTCAATTTTTCACAAACTTCATTAATTCTCATCCTATTTTCTTTTCTTTTCTTTGTTGCTTGTAACCTTGGACTATCTCAACTTTTCTTTCAATATTCTGATGATGCTCCGTTTGCTGACGATGATGTGTTTCTATGGGTCTGTTGATTGAGAGAGAGAGTGATGCTTACTGCAAATCGATATTTAGAAGGAGTTTTCATCTTTAGACGTCACCCTCATGATTGACAAAAACTAGCACTCAAGAGATCAAAAGTAGTGCTGAAAATGGTGCGAAGTTGGGTAGCTCACCATTCCTACCCGGAATTGACGTACGGTGACACACACTCTAACAACTTTTCTAGAAAGTTGCAAAAAATTGAAGGTTGGTGCCTCACTTGATGTAAAATGGGTAGTCTCCACTATGGGTGATCACAATTCTACTACCGAATATCTAAACAGCACCTAATTTGCTCTCCGACATGGTTAAATCCAACTTTAACGCTCTAATCAACTAAGAAACCCGATTGTGTTCTCCGGTACTTCTAACTTCTGTTATTTCGGTCAGAAAAAATTCTCTATGTAAACATAGCTAGAAGCATGCTAGTGACTCTAAAATCTCTAAAAGTTGGAGGTTTTTACAAAAAGATTTTTTTTTTTTTTTTTTTTTTTTTTTTTTTTTTGAAAATACAAGATAAACTAAAAGACTAAAAACTCTAAATGCAAATCCACCCCCAAACCTAAATCAAACATTGTCCTCAATGTGTCAACATATAATACAAATTTAAACAGTCACATACCACGAGAACTATGCTGATAAGAGAAAAGGGAAGAGATTACCGGATGTCGGCAGGAGCAAGGTTGAGCTTCATTCGTTAAGGCTATAATCCAACATATCATATCGGATTAGCATCATATATGCGCAAGAAGACTCAACCGAATCAAGAAAGAAAAATTAAAAAGTCCTACGGGATTATATACAAAAATTCACCATACACTAACAATCTAAAGAGTTGCGGGTCAACCCAAAAGATAATGTACAGAAACATTAACATTCTTACAAATATAACATAAAAATGGGCTTTGGTTTGTTTGAAATGTACAGCCCAGAAGTTATGCAAAAGCCAAGTGGTTGTGGGCTTCAGATTTGGTTTTGGTGGGTTTTGTTTGGTTTATGTGGGCTGTTTGGTTTATATGGGCTTCGGTTTTGCACAGCCCAGCTATGAAGGCCAGGTTATGTGGGCTGAAGGGTTGTGTGGGCTTTTGGTTTGGTTACAGCCCTGGTCTTGTGCAAATGCACAGCTCAAGTTATGCCAGAGCCCAGTTGTTGGACGGCCCAGTTATGTGGGCTTCAGCTGGTAAGGGTTCAATTTAAGCAGCCCAGTTGCTGATTAAACAGCCCAGCAGATCAGCTTAGGTTGGGTAAGAGGGTTTAGTTGAAAGTGTAGTCTAAATGGCAGGGCTCAGTGGTTGTGTGCAAATGCAGTGGTTGCACAGCACAGTCTTGAGTGCACAGGTTGTGCACAGCACAAGAAAGCAACAACTCACAAAAGAAAAGACAACTAATTTCTCAAAATTAAACACAGCACAGCACAGGATAGATTGACAGCACAGCCTGGTCACAGCACAGCACCGAGCAATCACATACTCACATAAGAATTGACACAGCACAGGTCAATTAGCCCAGATTATACTACAGATTATAGCCAATGATGCTAACACAGGTTATGTCAACTGGGTTAGTTGACCTCAGTTCTCAGAGATGTATGCACGGGGATTTCAGGGCGGATTGCTCAATAAGCTCGGTCTCACAGCTGCGGGGTTTGAGCGAGCACGTGGTATGTTGAGGTTGAGCACAAGTACAGGCTTCAAAGTATCCCCGTTGTGATTTCTTAGCAAGGTGGCTAGTGCATGATGTAAGCACAGATTAAAGATGCAGCATAGCAAGGTTATGCTCAGGGTTATGCTTAGGCTACAGCTAACCTAGGCTAACCAGGTTGCACTCAAGCTCTACAGCTGCAGGGGCTGGAGTTGGTGCTGTTAAAGCAATGAATGCACTCACAAACCACAGATGCAAAATATCACTCAAACACACAGACTTCAGGGTGGCGGGGTCAACAGTGGTCGTGCACTTCAGCCAAGGCAAGGCAAGGTATGCAAAGGTCTGTCAACAGATTTGCATAACATATTTAACAGTGAAAAGATGGCTAGTTCAGCCAATTGTCAATGCACAGAACACACTAAAGCATGCTTTTCATATTATGAGCATCACTCAGCAAGAATTTTTATGCAAAGGCACCAGGGCAGAAGTACAGAGCACAGGAGAGTCCAAGGGGTTTGGCAAATAATTGGCTCAAGAGCTCACACAAAGGTGCGGATGGCTCTACAGGTGCACGAGCAGAGATGCTCTAGTTCTCACAAGTTATTCAAGTGGGTGACAGGGTCAATTGTCATGGTCTCATCACTAGGTTTATGCACCAAAGATGTTATGCAAATGTAGCTTCAACTCACAGCTGCAGGGGCTGGAGTTGTGCTCAGGGTTGATGGGTTTCGCAATGGTTAATGAGCACAAGCTCAGGAAGCATAAAAGGGCACATTCAAGGCAGAGCAACAATCAATTTTTGGGCTATCAGGTTATCATGCAATATGCAACTCAGGGGTGATCACCTAGCAAGGTAACTACGTTATCAAGCAAGTATAGGTCACAGAAGCAGATGTTCATCCATTTTTCATCAATACACAGCTCATTGTGATGACAGATTCATGCAGGTATAAAGTATAACCAAATTTTAGAACGACCAACCGGCTTTAGCCACAATGGCTGTGTAGTTCTGCGCCTCCTCCTTCTCTTCCTTGGGGTGGCTCAACAGCTCACTGTGTCTGTTCCTTATCGCTTTTCCTTGCTTCTGCAGTAGCGTAGCATGCACCTGCTGGCTCAATTAGGAATTTCAGTCCTCATAAATGTGCAGGCAAAGCAAGGAAAAAGAATATTAACACTTAACACTTGACACAGGGAAAAGTGATAGCTGTCATGGTTAATTGGACTGACTGGGACTAACAGTTACTAGTGACACTAAGATGCAAGATGTTATAGCTTGTTAAAGCTACAAAAATATGGGCTATGAAAATGCAGCTAAGTTACAGATGCAGCTAAGTTACAGATGCTTATGCTGAGTTACACTAAAACAGGGTTACAAGCAATAATAAAAAGGAATTATGTACAAGGTGAAATGAACTCAGTATAGATAGGCCAGCAATCACAGGGCACACGCCAAGTCCCCGGCAATGGCGCCAAAAACTTGGTAGGCCTGGAAAAGGGTTTATATTATGGCCTACTTGTTATAACCGCAAGTGCACGGCGTCTATCGGAGACGTGGCAAGTACGGGTCGAACCACAGAGACTTGTGGTGCTTATGTGATCAAGGTTTACCCTACTGAATTTCTAAGAAATGTAACACAGATTTAAGGTTGTCGAAACGACTGAGGTTGAGTTGAAGTGACTCTAAACTAAGGTATAAGACAGTGATAGAGGGGTTACTAGGGTCTGCAAATCCACCACTAACTCCTATTGTGAGTTCAACTGAGTTGAAGTTCTTGTTCCTATGGCAGACAAGTGTAGTTTGTCAATTCTACCACCTATCTAAGAGTTTCTCCTAGTGATTCTTCAATTAACATCTGAGTTACTAACCTAGAGTACTATTTGTCTAATGAAGCACAACTAGTCAAGAGAATCAGTATTAATAATCGAAGCAAGAGCTGAAACACACTCAACTCAGTTATAAACCTAACTACAATGCATACTTGGCATGCATTGTGAGAGAAAAGGGTTGAGGTGTTAAAATTGAAGATATCTAATAAAATTAAGCACCCAAGAACAATCCAACAGAGTTTAAACACAACATTGAGTTAGGGTTTCAGTGAAACCCTAGCACACTAATTTAGAACATTAAAACAACAAATTAAATCTAATTGCTGCTCTGGCTAATCCAGGCATGAGTTTCTACACACCCACGTTCTTCTATTTATACATGCAAACATACCCCAAAACCCTAGTTCTTTAAAAATTGAAATTAATTGAAAATCTCTCACCCATACTCTCTGAATCATCCCCTCTTTGCTTGTGCGGCTCTGCTTTGGTTGTTGTGGAAAAACCCTAGTTCTAGTTTTCTCTAAGTTATCTTCTAGGGTTGGAGAAGCTAAGAGAGAGAAAACCTAGACCTAGAGAGGTGGTGCGGAACTGATAGAGAAGGCACGGCTGACAGAGATGGAGTGGTGGTGCGGCTAGTGTCAGGAGGTGATGGAGGTGGTGATGATGGTCTCTCGAATCGGGTAAGGGAGGAGAAGGTGAGGGTAAGGGATTTGCAGAGAAGAAAGAGAAGATGGAGAAGAGAAATGAAGTGATCGAATAGGGTATAGGGTTATGGGTAGTTTTGTCGTGAAGCGGGTGTAGCGACGGATGATGGAAATGTCAGCGAGCGTTGGATTTAGGCGGAGAAGATCCGAACGGCTCGGGGAGAGTTGAGTTGTTTTGGTGTTGAGCGGAGACATCAAGAGATGATGAGGAAGTCGGAGCGAGCGTAGGATGTGGCGAGTGAAGATCTTAACGGCTCGGGATGAGCGGGTTCGGATCCGGGTCGTGGGTAGCTCTAGCCCATGTCTTCCTTGTTGGGTTGCAACCGATTCGCGCGTGGGCTTTGGCTATCTCGCTCCATAGATGCTCGTCTCAATTCTTCGCTCTTGGCTCCTCGCATTCTCCGAGCTTTATTTATTACCTAAAAATACAAAATTAATTAATACAAATATTTATTCTTGAAAACAAAGAAAACACAGAATCTGGGATAATATCTGATTTCTAAGCGCAAAAGATGAGTAAAATGCCAATAAAAAGGTGTATAAATATGCACTATTTGGCACTCATCAGTCACCTCATCTGACCCACGTTCCTTCGGGAACTTCCCAGCCTTAGTACAGATTATACCTTCATTCACCGCTATCCTTCGCCATTCAGGTTCTGCCACATCATCTCTCTCCACGTGCTTTGGTTATGCGTGTAGATAAGATATTTTTGCATTTAATGTTGATTAGATATGTCATCTACCTCTGTCCCTTCGCCAACTTCCTCCCTCTAGACTAGGCTTTACTTTTTCCATCTTGACCGTCGAGGTATCCCTTATTGGAACAAGATAAAGTAGATCTGCGAAGGTATCTCTTGCTACTCAGGTTTCTTTGTACAGCGAGGGCTATACAGTTATCTTGTGTGTGACCACTGAAACCGCGATACGTGCTCCACGGAATATTGGTATTCACAGTGTATCTAAATATACTCTAGACCGTGCTTATGATCACTTGCCCGTTCAATAGGAAGAGGTTGGGTTAGAAACTCTACCATAACTAATGATGAAATGCGACCTAGTTTGGATGAACTTGAGAGAAAATTCTATCAATTGATCGACGAGGTCCTAGCATCCGATGAAGAGGTTATTTAAGCTAAAAGAACCTTAAAAAAGGAGCGGGATCGATAATATTTTGGATACAATGACAATTTTGAACCTTTCGAAAGTTCTTGTGACAATAATGGAGTTATACCAAATCCGGATCATAATAACGATCGCTCGCCTATTCAAAAGGTGAAACCTTAGCATGATGAACCTATTAGTCTAAAAGATTTATTTGCGGCTATATTTGATAACGAGGGTGATGAAAAAGTATTTGAAGAGATGATGATTGGGAATGGAACCAAGTTGGATGAATTCGTGGAAGACCTAATTGAACTTGCGATAATTTTAATGATGCCAAGACTTTGGATAAGGTAGAAATTGACGAAGAATGGTTGTAATATTTTATAGAGGACCACGATGTACAAGAGGTAAGTAATTCACAAGAATTATCTAAGGATGATGAGGATCCCGAAATACAAGAGATTGTGCAAGGTTTGTCTAACCCTTTGCATATTAATCCTTCTCTTTTACCTCATATTGGCTTGAATGTATGTGCTTCGGAAGTATTATTCTCAAGCTTCTTCTTTTCTCTGGTGACCATCTGTGCGAACAACTATTTGTGTTGGTTTGGTAAGCTTCGCAGAACTTATTCTTATTTAATCCTCTTTGTAAAAAATAAGAAAACTATGTTCGCAGGCGAATTCGAACTTGCGACCTCTTTGTTGTTCATTCAGAATTGAACCATCTTTGCGAATTTCTGTTCGTGACGAAATTGCAAATATTCTACCTCTTCTCTCTTCTTCGTCCTTCCTTTGTTTCTTCACAAATTGCCTCTTGTTTTCTCCTGAACATGGAAATCTTCAACTAAAACTTCCATTTTTTCCTTAAATTTCACCACAACAACTAATCTTTTCTCTCACTCTTTTCATGTCTTTGAATTATTGATGATGTCTGCTCCCTGAAAATGTGATTTCTTCCATAAAATTTCCATTTTTGAACCTAAACTTTATAGATCTAAATAAAAAGTATGAACAGTAACTAATTTTCAGGGAAATTTCTTGATCCAACAAGTTACAGGAAGGACAAAATCCATTACTCTCTCCCTGTTTCTAGCGCCAAATGTAGTGGCAGGAAATCCCACCCCCTATAATATTTTGTAGATCTAAATCTTATTAATCACCTAAATTTCAAATATAAGTACTAGAAATATAAATTGACACAAGGATTTTGTACATGGTTCGATCAATGTGATCTACATCCATGGTTCTTCACTATGATTGTTGAGGTTACATTAGTATTACATTTACAATCTCCATTAATGGATATTTTGTAGAGCTCTAGGTCTAATTTTAGTGGAAGAAGATGATAAAGAAAGTAAAGTCTCCCTCTAAAAAATATATCTCTCTTCCTAAAATTCTCCCTCTTTTACAAAATGTGTCTCCCCCCTCTTCTCTCTCCTGCCTTTCTCTTTATATAGGATATTATATAGTGGATGACAAACATGTACAACTAATATTTCCCTTAATTTCGGATTTACCTTGCGACATTTCGCAGGTCTACAAATGTTAGTCTTCGCAAGTCTTCTTGACTCTTCGCAGAATCGTCACACCTTTCTCATATTTAAGCTAATGTCATTTGTTGCGTCGTTTCTAATATTTCTTCTGCGACATTATTATGTTGCGTCGTTAATAATTCGCAAGTGAAGGTTGCTGAGATATTCTGCCCCTACAATTCTAGAGATTTGCTCGAAATAGTTGGTGTGTAATACTATCCAAAAATAAAACAATAAACAGACCTTTGTTACTTACTCCATTTCTATTATTACCGAGGGAAAAAAAGAACCATCATTTGGGGCATACTCAATAATTTTTGGGGCATACATAATACGACAAAAATGAGGTCATTGATAGTATTTTTATGGGCCGCTTATCCAACCATTTTTAATAATGATAATAATGTTCTTATAATTTATATTTTTTAAATTAAATTTTTATTTTCTTAAATTTTTATTTTAATTTTTTTCGAAAATCAATAAAATTTTCTTTTTTTTAATTTACTATTTTTTCTCTTTTTTTTTATAAACCTAAGTTCTACTTGAAAATTTATCATCCGAACCTACGTATGTTTTGAGGTGTTCTTTATATATGAAGAATACTCGAGAGGTAGTTATCGATCGAATTTTGGCTTTATGAAAACATATTTAGGTTTGGCAGATTCAAGCAAAAAATAAAACATCCGAATTTAATATTGTTCTTCATAAAGTTAAGTTCGGCTAATAATTTTGTGTTTAATTATCAGCCGAACTATTCACCAGAGCTTTCTGAATGAAGAAAAATGAGAAGTTCGGCTAATAATTTGTTTTTATTATCAGCCAAACTTCGCTCCGTAATTGTCCTAAAAATCTGATTTTTTCGATTTAAACATAGTCAATAAATTGAACACAAGAAAATAGGATTTGGGTTTGTGGAAAATATTTTGTTATGTTATTTCCTTATAATGAGAGAAGAAAAAAGGGAACAAAAAGAAAAAAAAAATAAACAAAAAATTAAATTTAAAAAAAAAAAAGTTTAAAAAGTTAAAATTTAAAAATCAATCATATGATATGAATCCAAAAATGAAGATGCCGTAACCGGAGGTGTAATCTATACCTCTCATTGCTTCAATCTCAGATTCACTATATATACTCTGATATAGTAAATATAAAGAATTTTAAGAGGATACGGATTATTAATGTGTGTAATTACTGGGCAAGAGGGCCAGGAAAAAAAACCACCTTCTGAAACCTAAACCACCCACTAAACCACCGCCTGTAAACCGCTACAACCGCTACTCCCACCACCATCACCATTATCTCGATGGGTTAGAGTGGAGTGGAGGGTTTTTAAAGCCTGCTTTTGATTTCCTTTTGTTTTTCCCACGTCATTCTCTTCTTGAGAATTCGATGTTATGGTTTCTTTTTAGGCAATTTTTTTGTTTTTAAAGCCTGTCTATTTGTTTTCAGCTTCCTTTCGACTGATTTTCTTCATACTCCACGAGTATTACTTGTAATCTGGGGGCTTCAGCGTCAGTTTTCGGATTTTAGTAGGTGCTTGAGCTACAAGCGCTTCTCCTGTTTGTTTATATGCCCCAATGACTGCCGCAGGTAAAGGTGTTATGTTATGTCCCTTTAAGGATTTTCATGGGTGCCCAGATGGGGGGATTGGGAGTAAGGGGTTTGCATGTTTGATACCCCATCTGAAGAGACTACACTTCTGCAACATAAAAAGAAAGACTGCACTTCAACATGCCATAAGTCGAGACTTGGATATTTTTATTGGTTTAGAGGAGACTTTAAGGTCTTTAAAGCAGCGGATGTGCTTTGAATGTATGAGCATCCAAGCCTGGAGCAGGGCATGCAAACATGAAGGAGATGATATTAGGACGGCGTTTGATGCTTTTGGGGATATAGTTGAAACTATCATAGGGGTAGCTAGGCCGAGTTTGCAAGCGGTTTCTGATCAGTTTGGTGTTGAACTGAATGAAGCAACAGTAGATGCAATTTTCAGAGCTCCAATATGCACTGTTAAGAGTATTCCGAGAGGCTATAGGCTGGCATTTTCCCATACCCTTAAGGCAGCTCTCCAGAAAGTTGCGGCAGAAACTGGTTCCATCTGGCATTGGGTGAGATTATCGTTGCTTCCTCGCTGTACGCTGCGGGTTTTTCGACCTAAAGGTAGGGTAGAATGTAAGTCAGGTAATCGTAAAGCAATGCAGCAGAAACAAATTCTTCAAGCGCTTACAATTTGGGGTGAACCTGGTGGGGCACAAAAGCTTGTTCGAGAGGTTTTGAAGTGTAAGGACCCTCAAGCTCGTCAACGCTATTAGACCAGTCAAGAGACGACTAAGCCGCTAATGACCCGATTCATTAGAGACGAACCTTAAGTAATAGAAATTAATCTAACAACGATTTAGGTACGAAATTAGTATCACTAGATAGATCTCGAAAAGTTGTACGGAATAGACTACTCGAACGTGTCATTCGGATACCGGACAAAGAAGATATCTTCAGATATGTACGAAGGGAAAAAATTATCATTTCTCATCATAACCGCAAGGCTGCCCTTATCAAATTTCTGGGTGCCTTTATCATTTTTGTTCGGCCTTATCTCTCAACCGTTCGAGAAGAAATTCATTTCTTCTTTTTCCTTCTTCTTTCTTCTTCTTCTTTGTTCTTTCTCTTCTTCTCTCTGTTGGTCTCGATTCCGAAGGTTTGAGTTTGATTTAGTATGAGCGATTCTTAATAAGCTTAGTAGCATGTTGATAAGAGGAATAAGGTGATGCTGCTGCTGTCGATTGAGTTTTGGAAAAGGAGAATTCTGGTAAGCAGAGTTAGGGTTTCGTTTTTGATTGAAATTTCTTTATGAAATTATTCGTTGTGATCGATTATAGAGTGGGTTTGTTGTTAATTGAAGTATAGATTTGTTGTATGAAGTTTAATTTTGAGTTCATAGGAAATTAGGGTTTTTGTTATTTCCTTAATCAACTAGAAGTTAGGGTCCTTGTGAATTAGGGTGTTTGGATCGAAATCAACAGATGGAGAAGATGAATTGTTTAGAGGTGGTTGAAGTTGGGTGTTGATTTTAAGGTTTTGCAAAGAAGAAATGGAATCTGGGGTTTGAGTTTGAATTTGTATTGGGAACTAACTGAATGGTATTGAGAGGAAGATGAATTAGTGAATTGGGATTGATGTTAGTGGTTTAGAAAAGCACATGACTTTGGAGATGGTGTTGATACCATATGGGTTGCTGATGCAGGACATGGCAGGATAGTTGTGTTAAACAGGTGGAGGTGATAATTGGAGGTGATGATTGAATTGGATTCACGTGAATAGGTTGTATGATTTAAATTCTGTAATTTAGGGTGTTGGTTGGTTAATGACAGAGGAGATGGTTCTGGTGAAGGTGGTGGTGACTGTGAATGGAATTTCAAGTATTGGGAAGATGGTAATACTGAACTTGAGTTGAGAGATATGAAGTATGACTGGGATTGTAGTTTAGGTCAAGATAGAATGAACTGATGGTGTTGTTTGTTTGAGTTCGTTGAAAATTGAAGATGAAGAGATACTGATGATTGCTGGTGGAAGCTGAACTGAATTTTAGATGTATGAATTAGGAATGTGTTAGCTAGTGCAAGTGAAAGAAGATGATGTTGTAATACATGGAGGAAGCCCGAGATGTGTTTAAGACAAGATGAGAAGAATGGTGTTGCGGACATGAAGATAAAAGTGATACGAGATGAAGGTGTTGGAGTTGGAGTTGTTATGATTGCAGTCTAGGGGTGGTGTTTTCAAGATATGGTGTAATGTACGTGTTTGTGATGTTGCTGGTATGGTGACTTCAAATGAAGCTTAGTGCGTTTGAGTAATGGATTTGTAGGTGGTGCAACTTTGGTTAAGTTCATAGTTTTGAGAATGGTGGTGGAGATATCCATATGGCAGGGTCACATGGGTAGCGGTTTTAAGTAGTTGAAGTTGTAGAGTGGAGCTGAGTTCTATAGTGGTGGTTCTGTAGTTGTAGGTGATACTAAGTGTTGATGAAAGCAAGGGCAGAGTAAATATGAGTTACTGTGAAGACATGGGACAGATACGAATGACAGTTATACTTGAGAAGATGTGTTGGATATCTGGTGGAGTTTGGAATGATATTACAAATGATTGTGATTGTTGAGGAAGAGAAATGTTGATGATGTAAGTTAGATAGTCTGCTGGTGTATTGGAATTAGAATTAGAGTTGTTTAAATTGTGTGTCTTTGTTAAAGAGTTAGACATGCATTTTTAGTTTTGACATGTGTTTGTGTTGCATCCTAGTTATGCTTTTGAGGCTTGGCATGTGCAAAGGCATTGGCCTTGAGCCTTTCTGTTCACTCGGATTATCTGACTGATTTTGTGCTTAGCTGACTCAGTTTATCTGACTGAGTTGAACCACCTTGACTCATCTGAATTAGTCTAATTGACTGAGTTAACTCAAGATTGACTCGTTAACCCGACCTGACTAATTGACTATGACCATGACTTTGACTGACGTTGACCGTTAGTCTGATCAGTGACCGGACGTTGACCGTTAGTTGACCAGTTGGACCAGGCCTTGTGTAATGGGTCGGTTTAGTGGGCTGCACCGGATCAGGCCCAATGGGCTTGGACTTGGTGCCATGTTGTCTTAGTTTGATGTGTTGGATCCTTTATGGTCTAATTTAGCCTTTAGTTCCTTCTACAAGGTTGTAAATATTTGTAAGACTTATCTAATGGACTATAGAACCAATCTAATTGGATTAGTAAACCTTTAGATGTGCTATAGATAGATAATGAAAAGGTGTAGAAACATAAATGGGCTTAGAACCATTAGATAGTTCACTTAGCCTATAACTAGAGAATTGTATGAGATTGTATTATGAGCCTTGTGTGAGCCTTTTGGCTAATCTTTAGAGTGCTTGTGTGATTAACAGTTAATATTTATTAACAACCATCGATCTAAAGAAAGAACCAGTGGATTATGGACCTCAAGGTATGCGAGGCTTGTCATCAAAAGAGGTGGGAATCGATAACGAACTTTCTTGTATTCATTATTGTTTTACAAATCTATCTTTTGTGAAATTCATGCGTATCTTTGTGTGGTATGAGATGTGTGCCGGCACAATATCCAGTATTCTATGGCTAGGGCGATACACCGCAATATTACATGGCCAAAATCATTCTTCCTTTATATCCTTTTCTATGGCTAGGGCGATACACCGCAGTATTACCTATTCGGTGTGGAATTGGCATCAATATTACTCTTCCATATGTGCGGCAACACACATCTCATATATGAATTTTTACTGTTCTTTATGGATGTTTACTGTCTTTTAAATTACTTTGAAAAAGTTAAGTTTCTATAATATGTTTTGCTGTCTTTCCGTGTATTATCGTCTTCCGATAAAACCTGCATTGTTTTTAAATCATATTAATGATTACTTGAAAGTTAGTTGTTATTTCCACTGGGCACCCCTTTTAGGGATGATGTGCTCACCCTTTCCCACTTTCAGTTTCAGAGACAGATCAGAGTTGCGTAGCGAAAGCTCCGAGAAGTTGACTTTGTTAGTTGGTTATATTATGATATGTTTATTATGTTGTGTATTTTATTTGTAAACCAAATGACTATTGTATATGTATCAATTGAGAGGAATCCTTGTATATATATATTTCGGAGCGGGGCTAGTTTTGGGTTAAGTTTTTGTAGCAGATTTCTAAATTGAATGGTTAAGTAAATGAATTAGATTCTTAGTGCCTCCTTATTTCGTTAATCTCTTGGATTACTCAGCTGCTAGCTTGGGTGGCGCTACAAAGTTGGTATCAGATCTCACTATTAGATCTTATATGGGAAACAATAGGAATAGCCAGTGCCAGTTAGAGAACTAGATTAATTTAGAATTGGTAATGGGTTGTGAGATAAATCTTAATTACTAAAAACAATCAATAACTAAAAGAGGAATTGAATTGCTTTGATTGATTGATTTGTATAACATGTTGATTGTTTGTTCTTTGTTTTGTGTAGGTATTTTCTTTTATAAATTATGAAGTAAAAATTGTAGGTTACACCAGTTATGATAGAAGTTTAGAGATTAGTTAATTTTAATAAGTTAACACTTAAATAATCTAGCACTGGAGAATAGTGAGGTTTGTAATTCTGGTGTGATTGTGTTGTCTTTGTTTGTAGGAAACCATTGTCAGGTCTGATCAGCTTAGACAGGGCAACTTACATTCATGGATTACCATTCATAAAATGCGGACTTGCTTCTATTAGTAATTTGATGGATCCCAAATTTTATTTAGAAACTAATAGATTACTCTTTCCCTTAATTAAAACCATTAATCTATTAAATTAAAAATAAAGTTAAATTGTAAAAGTAATTAAGATAATAGTTCGACCATTAGTGTTAATAATAATAAACGATAATAGGATCACTAATAATCATAATGAAAGTAATATTAACACTTATCAAACAGTATTGTATTGAACTTTATCTAACTAAAATCTTATTAGTAAATATATAACGATAAAAGTAATAATTAGGATAAAGTAGCTACACAAAACTATTAACAATTATCTACGGTCAGATTTTGTAAATTAAATAAAAATTAGAGATACATTCTTTTACATTTTAGGTAATAATAAGATAGATAATATACGACCTATTAGATTAAAATTTAAGAATGTGCGGATATATAATGCATAAAATTGAAGGGGACTAAATTTCTTAGTAATATTATCTTATCTTATACCTAAATTATATTAAGTCTAATAACTGATTTAGTAAGTCATTAAAGTTAAACGAATACACGTGAAGAAATAATAATATTATTTGGATGCTTAGTACACAAATAGACTTGAAAGAAAATAAATTTATATAATAATAGGATACCTTACATTAATAGAAAAATCTAAAGACTATTAGAATATATTATAATTTTATACAGACACAACTTGAAATAATATTAAACTACCAACGCTAATATTTAATAAGATATATAAGGTATACAGACTCGTTATGTTTAGGTGTAATCAATTACAGTCATACTTAGAAAAATTAAGACTTAGTGTACCAACAGGACCATCAATAAACGAATAACGATAATAGGTAAGATAGTGAGAATAGTAACAAGACTGATGATAGTATTTCGATAATTATGTTAACATCAAAGTAGATAATAATATTTGGAAATTTATATATGTTAACAGCAAGGTTAAAATATCAATATTATAGATTTACTTGAAATCAAATTTGGATTAGTTATTTGGATAAATATATATCAAATTTAGAACTACGCCAAATCATTAAATTATTAAATATTAGACTATAAATATTAGTTCGGAGAACTTAGACATACCAATATGTTAGAATCAAATTCACCATAATGAGCTTAGAGACAATCATATGATGAAAAAGAAATTAGTTTATTGAACTTAGAGCTTCAAATTATAGATTCGAGTTGTAGAAAGCCATGTAGGGTTGTGTTTCATTTCTTGTTGTTTCGAACTCATTTTATAATGAGTTGTTTTCTTTCGTGCGTTTGTAAGTATGAGAAGTACTTGCATTTAGTCGAGAGATAGATTTTCTTTATAAGGTGGGGAGTTTTGAAGACCAGGAGAGCGGCTCAATTTTCGAGGACGAAAATGATATAAGGTGGGGAGAATGTAAGGACCCTTGTAAGATCAGAATATCGCGACATCAATACTTCGCGAGATTAATAAATGACGACATTGCGAGGGAGTCACAGGGAAGTAAAATAAATGACGCAATGAATGACGACGCCGGAACACGAGGAAGATATGAAAATATGGCGAAGTTTAAGAGTGTCGCGAGATTGTATACTTGTACGCTTGCGATATTTCGCAAGCCATTCCCGAAAATAAAGGACAGCTTAGCTGTCATCCACTGTATACTACCCTATATAAAGGGTTGAGTAAGTCTGTTGAGAGGGGGGTTCTTTTGAATTGTTAAGCAAGTCATTAGGAGAGAGAAAGTTTTAGAGTGATTGTAATTCTATAACTCATTTCTATTTCATATTGTAAAGATTCAAGTATTCAATCAATTGGAATCATAATCATTCATCTTAAAATGACTTAATTGTGTATATTCTAGTGAGGGGTGTAGCGTAGGATTTCCTGCAACTACAACCCTCAAGCTCGTCAACACTATTAGACCAGTCAAGAGACGACTAAGCCGCTAATGACTCGATTCATTAGAGACGAAACTTAAGTAATAGAAATTAATCTAACAATGATTTAGGTACGAAATTAGTATCACTAGATAGATCTCAAAAAGTTGAACGGAATAGACTACGCGAACGTGTCATTCGGATACCGGACAAAGAAGATATCTTCATATATGTACGAAGGGAAAAAATTATCATTTCTCATCATAACCGCAAGGCCGCCCTTATCAAATTTCTGGGTGCCTTTATCATTTTTGATCGGCCTTATTTCTCAACCGTTCGAGAAGAAATTCATTTCTTTTTTTTCCTTCTTCTTTCTTCTTCTTCTTTGTTCTTTCTCTTCTTCTCTCTGTTGGTCTCGATTCCGAAGGTTTGAGTTTGATTTAGTATGAGTGATTCTTAATAAGCTTAGTAGCATGTTGATAAGAGGAATAAGGTGATACTGATGCTGTCGATTGAGTTAAAAAGCGAGACTCTGCAAGCGAGTTAGGGTTTCGTTTTTGATTGAAATTTCTTTATGAAATTGTTTGTTGTGATCGATTATAGAGTGGGTTTGTTGTTAATTGAAGTATAAATTTGTTGTATGAAGTTTAATTTTGAGTTCATAGGAAATTAGGGTTTTTGTTATTTCCTTAATTAACCAGAAGTTAGGGTTCTTGTGAATTAGGGTGTTTGGATCGGAATCAGCAGATGGAGAAGATGAATTGTTTAGAGGTGATTGAAGTTGGGTGTTGATTTTAAGGTTTTGCAAAGAAGAAATGGAATCTGGGGTTTGAGTTTGAATTTGTATTGGGAACTAACTAAATGGTATTGAGAGGAAGATGAATTAGTGAATTGGGATTGATGTTAGTGGTTTAGAAAAGCACATGACTTTGGAGATGGTGTTGATACCGATGGGTTGCTGATGCAGGACATGGCAGGATAGTTGTGTTGAACTGGTGGAAGTGATAATTGGAGGTGATGATTGAATTGGATTCACGTGAATAGTTTGTATGATTTAAATTCTGCTATTTAGAGTGTTGGTGGGTTAATGGCAGAGGAGATGGTTCTGGTGAAGGTGGTGGTGACTGTGAATGGAATTTCAAGTATTGGGAAGATGGTAATACTGAACTTGAGTTGAGAGATATGTAGTATGACTGGGATTGTAGTTTAGGTCAAGATAGAATGAACTGATGGTGTTGTTTGTTTGAGTTCGTTGAAAATTGAAGATGAAGAGATACTTGATGATTCTTTGGTGGAAGTCAACCAAGTTTAGATGTACGAATTAGGAATGTGTTAGCTAGTGCAAGTGAAATAAGATGATGTTGCTGATGGTGTTGTATAATACATGGAGGAAGCCTGAGATGTGTTTAAGACAAGATGAGAAGAATGGTGTTGCGGACATGAAGATAAAAGTGATACAGATGAAGGTGTTGGAGTTGGAGTTGTTATGATTGCAGTCTAGGGGTGGTGGTTTCAAGATATGGTGTAATGTACGTGTTTGTGATGTTGCTGGTATGGTGACTTCAGATGAAGCTTAGTGCGTTTGAGTAATGGATTTGTAGGTGGTGCAACTTTGGTTAAGTTCGAGTTTTGAGAATGGTGGTGGAGATATCCATATGGCGGGGTCACATGGGTAGCGGTTTTAAGTAGTTGGAGTGGAGCCGAGTTCTATAGTGGTGGTTACGTAGGCGTAGGTGATACTAAGTGTTGATGAAATCAAGGGCGGAGTAAATATGAGTTACTTTGTGAAGACATGGGACAATGAAACGAATGACGCTTATACTTGAGAAGATGTGTTGGATATCCGGTGGAGTTTGGAATGATATTACGAGATGATTGTGATTGTTGAGGAAGAGAAATGTTGATGATGTAAGTTAGATAGTTTGATGGTGTATTGGAATTAGAATTAGAGTTGTTTAAACTGTGTGTCTTTGTTCAAGAGTTAGAAATGCATTTTTAGTTTTGACATATGTTTGTGTTGCATCCTAGTTATGCTTTTGAGGCTTGGCCTGTACAAAGGAATTGGCCTTGAGCCTTTCTGTTCACTCAGATTATCTGACTGATTCTGTGCTTAGCTGACTCAGTTTATCTGACTGAGTTGAACCACCTTGACTCATCTAAATTAGTCTAATTGACTGAGTTAACTCAAGATTGACTCGTTGACCAGACCTGACTAATTGACTATGACCATGACTTTGACTGACGTTGACCGTTAGTCTGATCAGTAACCGGACGTTGACCAGTTGGACCAGGCATTGTGTAATGGGCCGGTTTAGTGGGCTACACCGGATCAGGCCCAATGGGCTTGGACTTGGTGCCATGTTGTCTTAGTTTGATGTGTTGGATCCTTTATGGTCTGATTTAGCCTTTGGTTCCTTCTACAAGGTTGTAAATATTTGTAAGACTTATCTAATGGACTATAGAACCAATCTAATAGGATTAGTAAACCTTTAGATGTGCTACAGATAGATAATGAAAAGGTGTAGAAACATAAATGGGATTAGAACCATTAGATAGTTCACTTAGCCTATAACTAGAGAATTATATGAGATTGTATTATGAGCCTTGTGTGAGCATTTTGGCTAATCTTTAGAATGCTTGTGTGATTAACAGTTAATCTTTATTAACAACGATCGATCTGAAGAACGAACCAGTGGATTATGGACCTCAAGGTATGCGAGGCTTGTCATCAAAAGAGGTGGGAATCGATAACGAACTCTCTTGTATTCATTATTGTTTTATAAATCTATCTTTTGTGAAATTCATGCGTATCTTTGTGCGGTATGAGATGTGTGCCTAAGACAATATCCAAAAGATTCTATGGCTAGGGCGATACACCGCAATATTACATGGCCAAAATTATTCTTCCTTTATATCCTTCTCTATGGCTAGGGCGATACACCGCAGTATTACCTATTCGGTGTGGAATTGGTATCAATATTACTCTTCCATGTGTGCGGAAACACACATCTCATATATGAATGTTTACTGTTCTTTATGGATGTTTACTGTCTTTTAAATTACTTTGAAAAAGTTAAGTTTCTATAATATTTTTTGCTGTCTTTCCGTGTATTATCGTCTTCCGATAAAACCTGCATTGTTTTTAAATTATATTAATGATTACTTGAAAGTTAGTTGTTATTTCCACTGGGCACCCCTTTTAGGGATGATGTGCTCACGCTTTCCCACTTTCAGTTTCAGAGACAGATCAGAGTTGCGCAGCGAAAGCTCCGAGAAGTTGACTTTGTTAGTTGGTTATATTCTGATATGTTTATTATATTGTGTATTTTATTTGTAAACCAAATGACTATTGTATATGTATCAATTGAGAGGAATCCTTGTATATATATATTTCTGAGCCGGGCTAGTTTTGGGTTAAGTTTTTGTAGCAGATTTCTAAATTGAATGTTTAAGTAAATGAATTAGATTCTTAGTGCCTCCTTATTTAGTTAATCTCTTGGATTAGTCAGCTGCTAGCTTGGGGGCGCTACATGAAGGTTCCAATATCGGGTGTTGATGTTCGGATGGAGGATGATACGGAGGTAGATAATAGGCTTGGCACCAACATTACAACTTGTCTGCGCAAGGTGGTAGACGGGCATTTCACGGATGCTGTTAAAGCCATCAATTCCTCAGGGGTAGCGCCACACAATGAGACTACAAGGAAAGCGTTAGAGGACAAACATCCGACCATGTCCCCCCTCCCCCCCCCACCCCCCACCCCCCCGCGGAAACCAACTATTCCTCTGCGTGAGACATCTTTAGTGGCTGAGGAAGGAACTGTTCTCAGTTGTATTAAATCGTTTCCTAATGGGACTTAGTGTGGTAGGGATGGTTTGCGAGCACAACATTTGTTGGAAGCTTTTTGTGGGGAAGGTTTCACTGTTATTGCTGATTTGGTCACTGCAATTAGAAGGGTTGTCGATTTGTGGCTTTGGGGAGATGCCCACTTAAACTGGCGGAGTTCATAGCATCGACACCCTTAACACCTCTCCTCAAACCGGACAAGAGCATCCGTCTCATTGCTGTTGGGACGATTTGGCGATGGCTTGTGTCCAAAATAGTGATGAAAGGGGTTGGCAAGGACATGGAAGCATACCTTCAAGATTTTCATTTTGGAGTGGGTGTCTCAGGAGGGGCGGAGGCAATCTTACACGCCGTGAACAGGTTTGTCAGTAAACATCATATAGATGCTAGCCTTACCATCTTAACTGTAGACTTCACCAATGCCTTCAACCTAGTTGACCGAACTGTTATGTTTCTTGAGGTACGTAAGCTTTGTCCTTCTATATCTCCATGGGTGGAATATTTGTATGGTCAACCCGCAAGACTGTATGTGGGAGAATCCTATATCTTTGCTTCTACGGGGGTGCAACAAGGTGACCCTCTGGGACCATTGCTATTTGCTTTAGTGCTTCATCAGCTTGTAGCAAAGATAAATGAGCAGTGCATTCTATCTCTACAGGCTTGGTATCTTGATGATAGTACTATTATTGGTGACACTGCATAAGTGGAAAAGGAACTTACCATTGTCCAGGCAGAAGGGCCTGCGCTAGGGATTATATTGAATATTAAGAAAAAAAAAATCTGGCACTTTTGCGATGGACGGAGGTTAAGTGATGGGATGTTTCCTGCTGGAATCTCAAGACCAGATAATGGGGTCAAACTATTAGGAGGTGCGGTTAGTCTTGATGATGGGTTTGTGAAGGGAATTGCCTTTAAGAGAGCAGAAAAGACGGTGGATTTGATGCAGGTTTTATCTAAGATCCATGAACCCCATAGTGAATTGTTTCTTCTACGTGCATGCATGGGAATCTCCAAGCTACTTTTTGGGCTTCGTATTTGCTACTCGGAATACATTGTGGAGGCTATAGATATTTTTGATAGAGGTTTGAGGGAGGTGATAGAGGGAATTGTGGTTTGTGGAGGTCCATTCTTTGGGGAACTATAGTGGCGGCTATCCACCTTACCTATTAGATATGGAGGTCTTGGCTTGTACACTGCTAAGGAAGCATCACAATATGCTTTCTTAGATTCGCGTGTGCAATCTTGGGGGTTACAAGATCACATACTGAGGAGTAGTGGGGTAGAAGGCATGGATGACAACTTTAATAAGGCTTTGAAGACACTACAAGTAACTCTTCTTGATTTTGACTTTAGCAGTTTTACCAATAAAGATACCGCCCTCTTAAAGCACAAAGTACTTTGGCGAGTGCTCTTTTTGGTAAAGTGGTTAAAGATATGGATAGAGTTTACGAGTTTTCAGACATACAGAAAGCGGTTTTTGGTTGCCTACAAGCAGCACATGCCCAGGATTTTCTCCTTGCTATTCCGATCGAGGGACTTGGAGAGAAGATAACACCCTTGGAGTACCGGTCCATCCTTAAATATTGGTTAATGATCCCTTTATACCCTTCAGATTCACGATGTCCCGCTTGTTTCACAGGATATTTGGACTCATATGGGGAACATGAAGTTCATTGTAAGGTAGACCTTGGGTTTAAATATAGACATGATCATGTGAGTGATACTTTATATGATGTACTATGGAGAGCCGGAATTTCAGCAAAGAAAGAAGCGGCTGTCAACTTTTTGACAAACCCACTTGAGGAAATACGCATGTGTTGACCTTACAGGGGTCTCGCCGTTAGTAGGTATTGGACATGGTACTTTCACGGTTGGACAAGCAGCACTAAGGGCTGCCTCAGGTAAGATATCGAAGCATGAGAAAGCGTGCATTGACAATGGACATGCTTTTATTCCTTTTGTTTTTGATACTTTTGGTTACCTAGCTCCAGAGGCGGTTGGACTTCTCAAGATAGTTCAGAAAGTCATGCACAGTAATGTCATGACTCCAGGTTCGAGGGAGTTTGGTTTTAAGAGGACAGGTTTTGCAATTCAAAAAGGGATACCGGTGCAGCTTGTTGCTCGCTTGCCTGCTATGTAATTATCATTAATATTTCTCTTCTATTTCTATTATATTATCACAGAAATATATCATTTAAAAAGTTTAAAAATTTTTAAAAAAAAATTAAAAAAATTAATTAATCAAGGGTGTCTAAGTAACTTAACCACCAATAGACACCTGTTACACCCCACACTAGTTAGGCCAAGCACTATGGTAGGAGTTATCCCTTCCCTATCCCTTAAATGTGGGGAAGGGATATGGGTCACAAGGCAGCCTCACTATGGCCTGTTTTCATCCCTTCCCTACACTGCTCGGAAACTCATTTTTCGTTTTTCTTTTTTCCCAAATTTTATTTCCACGAGCTTAGATAATTATTATTTATGGGTAAAAACAATTTGAAGAGAATAAAATGGAGATATAATAGGAAATAAAGAATTTTAATAAATATAAAAGAGTTAAAAGTGAGAAACATGAATAAAACTAAACATTCTCAAACGGATACTCAGTATCCGTTTAAAATCATACGAAACTGAGTTTCCGTAAAATAGGTTTTTAAAATCATACGGAACTGTGTTTCCGTGAGGTTAAGAAGCTTGCTCGGTTTGAGGGGTCTCATCCGTACGGTCGTCTCCTTATTTCCTTAAAAACTAGCAAATCGTTTTGCCCCATCTACAAGTATGCACCTCGTTTGCCACTGGCATGGTTAAATCCAACTTTAACTCTCATACAAGCAAGAAACCCGATCATGTTCTCTGGTATCTCTAAGTTCAGTCACTCTTGTGAGAATTTCGATGTAACCTTAGCGACATGTATACTATGTGACTCTAAACAAACTACAAGTTGGAGTTTTTCGTGCACTAATTTACACAAAAGTTGAAAAAATTTGAAAATTTTACAATGTAAATGCTTAACCACTCCCCCACACTTAAACTTTACATTTTCCTAAATGTAAATTGAGTCATCCAAGTAGAGTCAAGGTGGGAAATCCAACATGATAAGTGACAAGAAATCAGAAAAATAAATAAATACAAGACAAGAAAAAAAAAACTAAAAACAAGACAAGAAATACTCATCACATGGGTTGCCTCCCATATAGCGCTTGGTTTAAAGTCGTCAGCCCGACTATCTTCTCGCAAAATTCACTCCCCATATACCAACAATATGAAAAGTTGGGGATCCTTCCATGTAACCTGTTTTGCAAATACTCGCTTCACACAAATATTAGTACAATAAAACACAAGTGAAGCTATCGCCCCATCAAAAATTTCCCCCACACTTCGAAGTGTATAAAGAACATAAAATTCGGGAACTTCCACGGTTTCTTGTTCCAAAACCTGCATAGTTTGAGAATCAAGTATCTCTAATGGCGGAAATCGAGAAACAAAGTCATTCAAAAATATTCTCGAAGCACATACATTCAAACCTATAAGAGGTAAAGGTAAGAATCAATATGCAAAGTTAGACAAACCTTGCATTATCTCTTGTAGCACGGCATCCTCTTCATCCTTGAAAAACTCAAGTGAATTATTCACCTCTTTTATATCATGGTCCTCTATCAAACCTTGCAACCGTTCTTTGTCCGTTTCTGACTCAACCAAAGTCTCGATATCAACATCTTCATTACAATCCTTTGCAAGCTTAATTGGGTATTCCACAATATTGGTCATAACGGTCACATTCTCAACACACTCTTCATCATTAGACTCAAACCTTGTTGCAAGGAAGTTCTGTAAAACACTAGTTTCATCATACTAATGTACCTTTTGAATAGGTGTTCGATCATTATAAAAATCAAGATTTGAGTCAACTATACTAATGTCATCAAATATCTCAAAAGGTTGGTCCTTTTCAAAACAATCATCTTCATTTTCAGACTCACCATAATCAGAATCTTCGTCGTTGTCCCATCATCCTTTATCCGAACGTCTTTTAAGTTCCATACGTATAGTCCTACTAATTTCATCAACAAGTTCTTCTGAGGCTCCATCATCTTCCAACTTGTATAATTTCTATGCAAGTTTCCTGACGTTCACACGCTTACCACCGTTGACTACAGTGGGTTCTCTTTCCTATGACTCTTCCCTTTGAATGGGTGAATGATCATAACTACGATCCAGAGTCGGGTAAGAAAAAGTGCTGCAGAAATTGGTTTGTGCGGCGTTCTCTCTATCACGGTCAAGTTGGTCTTGTTCATTCATAACATTCATACATCTCAGATAAAGCCAATTGGAAGTAGAATTGTCCCACCTAGGTGCTTGACTTACATACCCACTACAACGTTGTTGTTGGTATGTATGAAAATCACAGTAAGGTTCTCTAGGATATGTATCATAGCCAATAAATTGGTTTTGATTGTATCCCAAAGTTGGTGGGCAATTGTCATAGTGTTGAGGAGGTTGAAAACCGTATCCGTTGTTCCAATATGCTCCTTCCATAATAAGTACCTGAAACAATAGTTCTCAAAACTAGGTCAAAAACCAGAAAATAAGAAAAACGAAAACAAAATAAGAAACAAAACTAAAAAAAAAAAAAAAAAAAAACCAAAATCAAATAACAACCCGCTGCCTCCCCGGCCTGTCAGTTTCACGGAACTGACTACCTCTTCGCTTTCTTGCTCAAAATGGGTGATTTCTCCTTATTTTGCTCTGAATGACTCCAAAGTACCTATAAAACTCAAAAGCAAACATAAGATACATAATTTAAAAGAAAAGTAGAAAAGAAAGCATAAAAAATAGATAAATATCAAGGTGTTTACGACACCTATCACGTGGATAAATGTTCATGAATTGATTCTCTTGAATCAATCCGATTTTGTTTCAATTGTGTCTTGTATACTTCTATGAGAATATAATCAATTGAACAACTCTATGAGTAACACAATTAGATTCATTTGATTATCATTTGATCTAGAAGTGTTAGATGAATATGGTTAATACAAAAGTGTTCATATGGCTAACTTCGGTTAACCATTGTTGAGCCAACTCAATATACACGTTTAGGTACGGTTACCCATATCTAAATGAAGGTATATTTCATTTGTGTGTAACAAGCTAAGACCATCTAACGGTGGAGACATATTGCTTTGGATTAAAGCAAACTTAGCTTGAATCTTAAATCAGAATTTCATCTAACGGTGAAGATTGATTGCTTTGTTTCAAAGCTATCAAACCCTGATTTGAAGACTATATAAGGGACAACTCTAGCAACTGGAAAACCAAATACCCACACCTCATGTGTGATACAAGTTGCGGCTAGAGTCGATTCTCCTTTAACCTAGGTTTTCCTAAAACCATTATAGGTTTAACGACTTAAAGACTTCATTGGGATTCTGAAGCCAGATCCAACTATTTTCTCTGTAGTTGCGTGTTCTGATCTTACTTGTTCCATCATATTGAGTACTATCTTCTCTAAGATTTGCTCGAGATTTATCTCCGATAGGTAAGATATAAAAAGTAATCACAAAGCTCTTCGTCTTATTCTTTGTGATTCCACAATAACTTGTTCTACTACCATATAGTTAAGTTATTATGAGGTGATTGATATTTATAGGCCGTTCTTCGGGAATAGAAGACCGTATTATCAATTGTTTCCTGTTCACCTTGATTTATCAAAAGACGGAATCGTAGGTATTTCTGTGGGAGACAGATTTATCTATCAGAATAGACTTTTCCGTGGGAGACAGATTTATTTATAAAGTCTTCGACTTTGGGTCGTCGCAACTCTTAGTTATGGGTGAGATCAGCTAAGGGAATCAAGTGCGTAGAGTCTTGCTGGGATTTAGAGATGTAAGGAACGCGATTGTACCTTAATCGGTGTGAGACTTGGTTAGGGCTCAACTACATTCCAGTCCGAAGTTAACTTGTAGTAGGCTAGTGTCTGTAGCGGCTTAATACAGTGTGGTGTTCAAATCTGGACTAGGTCCCGAGGTTTTTATACATTTGCGGTTTCTTCGTTAACAAAACTTATGGTGTCTGTGTTATTTCTTTTCCACATTATATTTGTTTATATAATTGAAATATCACAGGTTGTGCATAGTTCAATCAATTGGTAAATCCAACCTTTGGTTGTTGATTGATAATTTAACATTGGTCTTTGGTACCATTCAAGTTGTTTCTCGTAATAATCAGGCTCACGGATTCCTATCTGTTTGATTTGCTGATTACATTGAGAAACATAAATATAACTCTTGGATATATTTTCTTGATTGAGTCTGATTGTCTAGTTGATTCTCTTGGAATCATATTGGAGTTAGTCCATACAGATTGCCGAACGAAGTTTTGGGTGTGGTTGTTAGACCCCCGTATTTTCAGTCCATCCATAGGGACATAACCATGTTTCAGTGAGCATGTACCTACAGTAAAACCTGCACTCTAAATAGTATTTAAGCGTGATTTTTGTTTCTCATGTCAGTTTAGACCAGACCCAGACGATTTACGATAAATTGCCTGCTTTGTAAACGATAACAATGATACCTAGATGAATGGGTTGGTGATTCGTCATCTGGCAACATTTGAAAAAAATTCCCAGCTTGATTACAGTTCGAACAAAATTTTTAATATAAGAATATATAAAGTTTTGGTCAATGTTTTTGGTTGCCATTATCAATTATGGTTTAAGCATTTGTAAATTTTTGGTAGGTAACTTAAAATTTAATTTGTACTTTCACGAAATTCATATCTTTCTAAATTATTCATACACCATAGTTGGATTATCAAAACTAAAAGTAATCATACTACTCAAGAATGTCTATGCACGAAGAGGCGGACCACAGCTCAATCGACAATTTCTGTTGGACCTAGTACGTAGCACAACTTACATACTAGTGGAGTCAATAATATTCTAGAGATTTGCTCGAAATAGTTGGTGTGTAATACTATCCAAAAATAAAACAATAAACAGACCTTTGTTACTTACTCCATTTCTATTATTACCGAGGGAAAAAAAGAACCATCATTTGGGGCATACTCAATAATTTTTGGGGCATACATAATACGACAAAAATTAGGTCATTGATAGTATTTTTATGGGCCGCTTATCCAACCATTTTTAATGATGATAATAATGTTCTTATCATTTATATTTTTTAAATAAAATTTTTATTTTCTTAAATTTTTATTTTAATTTACTATTTTTTTCTCTTTTTTTTTTAATTTTTTTTTTATAAACCTAAGTTCGGTTGAAAATTTATCATCCGAACCTACGTATGTTTTGAGGTGTTCTTTATATATGAAGAATACTCAGAGGTAGTTATCAGTCGAATTTGGGCTTTATGAAAACATACTTAGGTTTGGCAGATTCAAGCAAAAAATAAAACATCCGAATTTAGTATTGTTCTTCATAAAGTTAAGTTCGGCTAACAATTTTGTGTTTAATTATCATCCGAACTGTTCACCTGCGCTTTCTGAATGAAGAAAAATGAGAAGTTCGGCTAATAATTTGTTTTTTATTATCAGCCAAACTTCGCTCCGTAATTGTCCTAAAAATCTGATTTTTCCGATTTAAACATAGTCAATAAATTGAACACAAGAAAATAGGATTTGGGTTTGTGGAAAATATTTTGTTATGTTATTTCCTTGTAATGAGAGAAGAAAAAAGGGAACAAAAAGAAAGAAAAAAATAAACAAAAAATTAAATTTAAAAAAAAAACTTTAAAAAGTTAAAATTTAAAAATCAAATCATATGATATGAATCCAAAAATGAAGATGCCGTAACCAGAGGTGTAATCTATACCTCTCACTGCTTCAATCTCAGATTCGCTATCTATACTCTGATATAGTAGATATAAAGAATTTTAAGATGATACAGATTATTAATGTGTGTAATTACTGGGCAAGAGGGCCAGGAGAAAAAACCACCTTCTGAAACCTAAACCACCGCCTGTAAACCGCTACAGCCGCTACTCCCACCACCACCACCATTATCTCGATGGGTTAGAGTGGAGTGGAGGGTTTTTAAAGCCTGCTTTTGATTTCCTTTTGTTTTTCCCACGTCATTCTCTTCTTGAGAATTCGATGTTATGGTTTTTTTTTTAGGCAGTTTTTTTTGTTTTTAAAGCCTGTCTATTTGTTTTCAGCTTCCTTTTGACTGATTTTCTTCATAATCCACGAGTATTACTTGTAATCTGGTGGCTTCAGCGCCAGTTTTCGGATTTTAGTAGGTGCTTGAGCGGCAAGCGCTTCTCCTGTTTGTTTATATGCCCCAATGACTGCCGCAAGTAAAGGTGTTATGCTATGTCCCTTTAAGGATTTTCATGGGTACCCAGATGGGGGGATTGGGAGTAAGGGGTTTGCATGTTTGATACCCCATCTGAAGCGACTACACTTCTGCAACATAAAAACAAAGACTGCACTTCAACAGGCCATAAGTCGAGACTTGGATATTTTTATTGGTTTAGAGGAGACTTTAAGGTCTTTGAAGCAGCGGATGTGCTTTGAATGTATGAGCATCCAAGCCTGGAGCAGGGCATGCAAACATGAAGGATATGATATTAGGACGGCGTTTGATGCTTCTGGGGATATAGTTGAAACTATCATAGGGGTAGCTAGGCCGAGTTTGCAAGCGGTTTCAGTTTGGGGGTGATGATTTTGAACTGAATGAAGCGACAGTAGATGCAATTTTCAGAGCTCCAATATGCACTGTCAAGAGTATTCCGAGAGGATGTAGGCTGGCATTTTCCCATACCCTTAAGGCAGCTCTCCAGAAAGTTGCGGCAGAACCTGGTTCCATCAGGCATTGGGTGAGATTATTGTTGCTTCCTCGCTGTACGCTGCAGGTTTTTCGACCTAAAGGTAGGGTAGAATGTAAGTCAGGTAATCGTAAAGCAATGCAGCAGCAACAAATTCTTCAAGCGCTTACAATTAGGGGTGAACTTGGTGGGTCACAAAAGCTTGTTCGAGAGGTTTTGAAGGTACCAATATCGGGTGTTGCTGTTCAGATGGAGGATGATACGGAGGCAGACAATAAGCTTGGCACCAACGTTACAACTTGCTTTACGATAGCAGACGGGCATTTCACGGATGTTGTTAAAGCCATCAATTCCTCAGGGGTAGCGCCACACAATGAGACTACAAGGAAAGCGTTAGAGGACAAACACCCGACCATGCCCCCACCCCCACCCCACCCCCACCCCCACCCCCACCCCGTGGAAACCAATTATTCCTCTGCGTGAGACATCTTTAGTGGATGAGGAAGGAACTGTTCTCAGTTGTATTAAATCATTTCCTAAGGGGACTTCGTGTGGTAGGGATGGTTTGTGAGCACAACATTTGTTGGACGCTTTTTGTGGGGATTGTTGCTGCTGATTTGGTCACTGCAATTACAAGGGTTGTCAATTTGTGGCTTTGGGGAAGATGCCCACTTAAACTGGCGGAGTGCATAGCATCGGCACCCTTAACACCTCTCCTCAAACCGGACAAGAGCATCCATCTCATTGCTGTTGGGACGATTTGGCGATGGCTTGTGTCCAAAATAGCGATGAAAAGGGTCGGCAAGGACATGGCAGCATACTATCAAGATTTTCAGTTTGGAGTGGGTGTCTCAGGAGGGGCGGAGACAATCTTACACGCCGTGAACAAGTTTGTCAGTAAACATCATATAGATACTAGCCTTACCATGTTAATTGTAGACTTCACCAATGCCTTTAACCTAGTTGACCGAACTGCTATGTTTCTTGAGGTACGTAAGCTTTATCCTTCTATATCTCCATGGGTGGAATATTTGTATGGTCAACCTGCAAGACTGTATGTGGGAGAATCCTATATCTTTGCTTCTACGGGGGTGCAACAAGGTGACCCTATGGGACCATTGCTATTTTCTTTAGTGCTTCATCAGCTTGTAGCAAAGATAAATGAGCAGTGCATTCTATCTCTACAGGCTTGGTATCTTGATGATGGTACTATTATTGGTGACACTGCATAAGTGGAAAAGGCACTTACTATTGTCCAGGCAGAAGGGCCTGCGCTAGGGCTTATATTGAATATTAATAAGAAGAAAAAATTCTGGCCCTTTTGCGATGGACGGAGGTTAAGTGATGGGATATTTCCTGCTGGAATCTCATGACCAGATAATGGGGTCAAACTATTAGGATGTAGTTGCAGGAAATCCTACACTACACCCCTCACTAGAATCCATACAACTAAGCCATTTGAAGATGAATAACTATGATTTTTATTGATTAATTCCTTGAATATTACAAGATAAAATGGAAAAGAGCTAAAGAAAATACAATCACTACAAACTTTCTCTCTCTTAATGACTTGCCTAACACCAAAAAAGATCTCTCCCTACAACAGACTTATTCGACTCTTTATATAGGGTAGTACACAATGGATGACAGCTAAGATGTCCTTTATTTTCGGGAATGATTTGTGAAATATCGCAAGTGTACAAGCATACAATCTCGCAACACTCCTAAACTTCGCTAGATCTTCACATCTTTCTCGTGTTTTGGCTGTCGTCATTCATTGCGTCATTTATATTACTCTTCTGCGACGCCTTCGCAATTCTGTCGTTTACTAATCTCGCGAGGTATTGATGTTGCGATATTCTAATCCCACATCTTGCCTCTTATCATGTCTTCTCTGCGAAGAAGATAATGTCATGAGAATTGGTATTTTAAAATGCCGCAACTGTTCATATTTATCTGTTACGATCCCGTACTTCTACACAGAATTTATTACACATGTTTCTTCTTCCACTCTTTTCTTGACACGTCTCTTTCAACCGTTTTTTTCTTGACCATTCACGTCCCCTCTCGCATTAAATGCATTTATCTTCTCGAGAATTCTTCTCTATATATAGTTTTCTCACCCTCCTCTTCTTCTTCTTTACTTTCTCTCTGCAACTTTTCTTCAATTCTCTTCTTCCGCAATTTGCGTTTCTGCTACTGTAAATCTTCCTTTTCTTCTTTCTCTTGATCTTCAATTCTCTCATCATTCCCATATTCTAAGAATGGCTCCACCTGGTCGTAGATATGAAACCATTTTGGGTGAGACTCAAAAGAATTTACAGGGTAAGGGTTTCACCTTGTCTACTATTCCCAATCAAGAATCTTTATCTATTCTTTCTGCAAAGTTGTTTACTGATCATCATTGTGATGATCAAAAAATCATAATCTCGCTAGGTCAAATCCTCGCAGGTCTTCCTATTCCTCTCTACAATCCCGAACTGCCCTTGTTTTATGAAATTCTTGCTCATGAGAAATTCTCGCGAGCTATTTATCAATTAAGTGGTGATTGCATACGTCTAATGCTTGAATTCGCCCATCGTGGCGCTGGTAAGGGATCTCTATATCCTGATAACGTCAGAGATCCTAAATTCGTAAACTTAGAGATAGTCACTGAAAAGTACTCAGTAGAAAACTTTTTTGAAAATTATGAAGTAATAAATATGAAGAATGATAAATCTCGCTGGTGTGCTCGATTGAGATCGCAGCATTAGAGGCATTGAGACAAACAATACATGAAGAGAGACGATTAGAGGCGGAGGAACGTGCAAATTTAACAAGACAGAATCATGAGCTTAGGATGGAAAACATCAGATTACAAAACAGAAGGTCGAGAAGCACTACAAGGTCAAGTTCAAGATCATTTAGAGAGGAAAGAAGGAGAATTTTACCTACAGAAAATGCTGATGAAGAAAACCAAGAAGAAGCACAAAATCCAGGCACAGAACATTGCGAGAGAAGAGAAATGATGGAAGATCGTTATATCTCGCGTCCCGAGACTCTTCAAAATGAGCAGAATGGTGGAAATCAAGGAAATAGGCAGCGTCAGGGGCGGAATAATCCAGTTGATGAAGAAAATCAAGAAGAAGGAAGAAGAATATTGCATGGGAGAGAAGCACGGAGGAAACAAAAAGAGATTGAAGATGAAATTGAAAGACACTATGCTGAACAAGCACGTCTAGCCTGCGAGAGGGAAAGATTAAGAACAGAAATGGAAAATCAAGAATTGGAAGAGGCAATTCGCCAGAATAATCATGATAATCGAGAAAGAAGGCGAGAACAAAATCGCAACAATGATAATATTAACGAAGAATATGAAAGAGCACAAAGGAGAGCTGATATACAACAAAGAAGAGAAATTCATAGATATAACGGTGTGCGAATTCGTGAAAGAAATGAAGGAGAAGATCGCAGAGAAAGACGAGAAGAGAATGATGAACAAGAAAGTCAAAGTAGACATGAACGCAGGAGAAGAGAAGCGGAACTAAAAAGACCAACGGATTCAAATTCTGATGTAAATGAACAAATTTTGAGAGAATTGGCAGAAATGAGAGGAATGATGAACAATAAAAGTGGAGGAGGAAAGAGACAGTTGGATGAAGCCATAGAAGAAGCTGCGAAAACTCCGTTCACATAAGAGATACAATTAAGAGGAATACCACCGAAGTGCAACTTACCAACATTAACTAGCATTTTCGATGGAACAACTTGTGCGATACAACATATCAAAGCTTATATGAGATGTATGTTACAATGGGAGAATCATGATGCTATATTGTGCAAATATTTTGCATCGAGTTTGACAGGAGAAGCTTTGAAATGGTTTGAAGGACTACCGAAGAACACAATAACATCTTTCAATCACTTGCGTGGCTATATTTTTAGGGGCATATATAAGTAATAATTCCTCGCGACCTGGTATTGAAGATGTGTTTGGGTTAAAACAAAGGGTTGGTGAAAGTTTGAAGCATCTAACTGTGAGATGGAAGACAATGTGTAGCGAAATGGCTGGTCGTGTGGAGGAGAGATATCTCATCTTATCATTCATTAATGCTATGTTCGCGACAAATCTGTTATATATTCAAATTTTTAGAGTCAAAAGTACAATCACAATGACTGAGTTGCGAGAGCTTCAGGAGGAGTATATTGCTTTAGAGGAAAAGCAAAATGAGATGGATTCATACCCCATCGCGAATACAAGTTCAGGAGCTGCGAATGCAAGTTTGTTACCCAAATTGATAAACACTGTGGCGAGTACCTCGCAAGGTCAACAAGGAACAAGGATACTAGATGATGTTCAACAAAAGTTGGTAGCCATGGGAAGTCGCGATCAGGAAGAATTTGAAAGAGAAAGAAATTTCTACAACCGTGGTGGAAATAATAAAATTCAAAGGATTGATCAACCGCAAGAAACCTATGGAGGTCAGAGGCATAACTATCATAGAGGGCAGCGAGGTCATAGGGTAGTCTGGGAAGAAATCAAGATGCCTCCATTAAACGCTAGTGTGGAGAAAATATGGGAAGCTATAATCATGATGGAAAACATACCTGCACCATGGAACATGGGGAATGAACCACCTCCAGGCGACAGAAGTCATGAATTTTGTTCTTATCACCATTTTCATGGACACCTAACGAATGATTGTAGGAATATAAAAAGAATCATCCTCAGAATGATAGACCAAGGAAAGCTAAATCATTTCTTAAAATGTGAAGAGAAGACTCAACCATTACCAACACCTTCAGAAATTCACAGAGTAAATACAACAAAAGGGAAAGAAACGTTTGTAGTAGAAGTTGGAGCGAAGGCCAAAAATTTGTTCTGCAACTCTATCGTACATTCGTATAGGACAATTGAAGATTTTCATGATAGTGTTCTCAGTAGGGTTTTCGCAAGAGATGTTGACAATAGAGAAGTAATGAACATCGCGAAGACATCGCCACTGAAAGAATGGCAAACGCAGATTATTTCTTTTACCGCAGAAGAAGTACCTGAAGGTGGGGAGATGCATGATAGTCCATTAGTGGTAAGATTGGAGATTAACCCAAAACCTGTTGATGATGAAGATGATGGGGCAGAAAATTCATGGGCTATAAATAGAATCTTAATTGATACTAGAAGCTCTGTAAACATCCTTTTTTACCACACCTACAAGACTATGGGGGGGAAAATGAAGATTTGATACCATCAACCTATAAGATTTATGGTTTTAATGGTACTGCCAATAAACCTAAAGGAGAAACTCGCATGCGAATACCGCTGAAAGGATTATCAACTGAAATCTTGTTTTGTATAGTTGATGTGGAATCCCCTTATAATGCATTAATTGGGCGACCTTGGTTACACGAGATCTTGGGTGTAGCATCGACTTACCACCAATGCATCAAATTTCCTCATCCCAGTGGTGTTGGAGTTATAAAAGGAGACTGGGCTGAGGGACAAAAGTGCTATGAAGTTGAAGTGGAATCTTGCGAGGAAAGGGCTGCTCAAAAGAAGAATTGGAAGCGGAATATCAAAGAAGAACAAAGAAGAGAAAGACTGATGGTGGACACAATAGAAGTGAGAGATGAAGATATATTGCGAGAACAATGCTTGAAAACAATTGGAAATTGCGATGGTCTCGCAAAAGGGAAGGAAATATCAGGGAATTTGAATGAAGAAACAGAGAGCAACAGGAGTAAGAAATGTAAGAAATTGATTTTGGAGTGACAAAGACATGTCAAAAGTACAAAGAATATGATGATCGAAGAAGGAGTACGCGAAAGTCTCGCGATTCATGAATTTAACGAAAGTTTGGTTAAATAATTACAGTGAGATCACAGCAAATGAAGCAAGATTATGTGATAATTTCACAAAGATAATGAGAATAAATAATCAAAAAACAATGAATGATTGCAAGAATTGATAGAAATAAAAGGATGAGTGAATGGGACGAACCTTTATGGCGTACACCCTAGTTTGCGAATGATATTTCACAAGAGGCAAATGTAAGACATAAAGTGCGTCATATAAGGGGGTATCTCTTGACATGGCTCAGGGAAAAGGTTACACCGCCCCTGGAACCTGAGTCATGAAGATTTGGGGTCAATAAAGCCCATCCGGGAGAGATACCTTGGATTTCCAACTATATATATAAGGTTATACCCTGGTTGGACGACCGAGGGTCTCTTCCAAGGAGTCAGTGTATGACCAAGGCGCCGAGGTACACGGTTGAGCCAAGAGTGCCTGAGGCATTTGAAGTGTCTCGGCCATTCTTGGCAAGTCTTGGCACATGCTTTTCGGCCGAAGAAAACTCCACTTAGGGTGCGGTCTCGTAACCATAAGCCCTATAGGTATAAGGGATAAGAGGCTGTGAAAACAACTGGTTGTTGTTAAGACCGGGATGGGAGGAGCTAGTCTTGTATGGCCGATGTACGCCTCCTTGAAGGGGCAACCAGGGAGATGATAAGGGCGGCACCCTCCATTAGGGAGATGATAAGTGTCTTAAGACGCAAATGTCATGAGGCTTTATTTTCGCAAGAAAATTTAGGCTTGTCATATTTGTGCGATGATCCTGAAGAGGCAATAATACTAACGCGAGGGTAAGACGAGATCAATGGGTCTTTACATGAAAGTGTAAAGACGTCCTGCGATTTCGTCGCAAGACGGCAATGTCATGGGGCTTTATGTTCGCAAGAACATTTAGGCCTGTCATATTGTCGCAAGAAAAATATCCTGCAGAGGCAAAAATACTAAAGAAATGATAAGACAAGGTCAACTGGTCATTACATGAAAGTGTAAAGACGTCCTGCGATTTTGTCGCAAGACGGCAATGTCATGGGACTTTATGTTCGTAAGAATATTTAGGCCTGTCACATTGACGCAAAAATGAGGGGTGGAAAAATAAGACCTTTAACTAGGAAGGCAAAATAAGACCACACAAGAGCAATGATAAGGCAAGATCAAGGGGTCATTACATGAAAATGTAAAGACGTCCTGCGATCTTGTCGCAATGATGAATTTTAACATAAATGAAGATAAGATCGCACAAGTAATTGAGTAACCAAATAAACTTGTGAAAATGGCTATATTTCTTCATTTGTTTGTGAAGAATTAGCAACAGCAGTTGCGAAACTAAGAAGTATTATTACTTAAAGGTTATCGATTTAATCTCTCATGTGAAAATAAATAACAGAGGCAAGTATGCGAATGATTAGAGTAAAAATTTGTTATTTATTTCCATATGATAGATTTACAGTGAGAAATTACAAAAATGGAAGGCTGAAAGGATAAGTGTACAAATATCACAAGAAGAGAAAAAGGAAAATGGAGCTATCTCTCAGTTCATTCTTCTTTGTCATCGGACTCTTTATCAGACTCCTCTTCTTCGCTAGCATCACTATCAGAAACATCAAAGGAAGGTATATTTTCAGGAACTTCATCAAGAAGACAAGGATATGAAGAATGAGGAATACTGTGGTCATCACAAACTGTCTTAATAGTTTGATTGCGAAAACGAACAACATCATTATTGAAATTCGTTACAGTAGTTTGTAATTGCTTCTTCAACTTGGAATACTTGTCGTTGCGAAGAGAGAGATCCTTTGCAAGATGCTCTTTTTCAGATTCAAGTTCTTCAATCCTTGTTTGATACCTATTCTCAGCTTCTGTGAACGTATGATAATGAATCAGTAACTTAATAGCAGTTTAACAAAAAAGAAGTAATAAAGCAAAGAAGAACAGTTGACAACCTTCTCTGTCAGAAATCATATCTTTAACCAAGGCAGTATGCTCAGCATGAAGACTGACGTTAACACCTAAGTGATTTCTGGCATTATCTAGAACTTTCGCAGCCCAAGCGAATTCATCGTCACTATTTATGACAAGAAGTGAACGAATTTGATTTTCTCGCTCATTAAGTATGGCATTTTGGCGAAAAGATTCATCTCGTTCAATTTGGACTTCAAGAAGAGTTTTTTGAAATTTCGCTAATGCCTGTGCACCTTGATTAGCAATGCGATCCTTGTCATCTATAAGGCTACTAATTTTCTTCCTTAGAATGTTATTTTTTTCGTGGGAGCTAAGATATAAACGTTTAAATCGGTTGGCTAAACTAGATTTATGCTCAATTTCTAAGAGATGAAATTTGGTTCGAAGTTCATTTATTGAAAGAGAGTTAATTTTGTTCGACGAACTACTTAAAGATTCGTTGAGATGAGCGAGAAGAGCATCATTATCCATAGGCTCAGGAAATGAATGGAGAAGGATGGCTTCTTCAGAAAGATAATAAATGTCTGCGAAAATGATAAGTCAGGCAAAGAAAAATAAATGACAAAATAAAAACGAGGAAAAGAGAAGAGTTTTGTACCATAAAGTTGTTGATTAGCACTTTGAAGGGTAGAAATTTTATTCTTCTGAGTAGAAGATTCAACTTCCAGTTGTTGAATTCTTTCGCGAAGAGCAGCAGTCTCATTTTCACTCTTCTTGCGAGATGTCGCAACTTCAACTTCTAGTTCTTTGTTCTTCTCCTTAAGTTGAAGATTTTTGTTTTCAAGGTTGTTGCGCCTCTTCTCAAGATCTGAGAAAACAACAAAGGAAGCTCTTCCAGACAATGAAGAAAGATGAAGAAGCTATTAATATATGAGTTAAAATTAAAAATTATAAGGAATAGAGAAACATAGACATACCAAGAAACTGGGAGTTAATGATCTGGAGATCCCTTGAAGAGACTCATTACCCTCCAGTAAAGAAGCATCACATATACTTGCGAGAGCTTCTCATATACCAGAAAGGTAATCATCTCCAAGTCCTTGCATGGAGTCTGAAAAGATATTAGACAATAACGTCATAGGAGATCCAGTTGGATGATCCTCCTTCGCGGTAGAAGTGTCTACATCATCGTCTTCTTCATCAGAACTTTCACTAGGTTGGGGACTTGAGCGAGAAGAAGAATGGGTCTTTTGTTTTTTAGAAGACGGAGCAGCATATTTTTTCTTGTAAAGAGGGCCTTTACCCTTTCTTTTGTTTCTCGCAGCTTTTGAAGCTTCATCCTCGCCGGCAACTTCAACACCCACCTTCGCACACGAATGAAGATAAGAAACAGAGGCAACAATATTGTTAAAAGTAATAAGGAAAAATATTTCTTACTTCATCCGTGATTGAACGAAGTATCGCCAGAGTACTCGCCTTTGGATTTCTTTTGTAGCTCCTTCTCAATTTGGTGATCTGAAAAATTCGCAAGATTAGATATAAGAGGAAGTGAAGATTGTAAAATAAGTAAAAGTTAGGAAGTATACCTCTTTTGCTTTCTCGGGCCAATTAAATACCCAAAGATGATAATTTGCGAGATTCGCAGGGAGTATATGGGAACCTGAAATGTAAGGTCCGTTCAAAAATAGCGGAAAGACACACCACTTCTCATCTTTAGAGTAGCGAGGAACATTGTTCTTGCCAGAGTGCCAATCAATATCTAACATGAGTATCTTATCGTCGGGAACGTTCTCTTTTCTTTTCAATCGAGCACCCCAGCTAGATTTATCATTCTTCATATTTATTACTTCATAATTTTCAAAAAAGTTTTCTACTGAGTACTTTTCAGTGACTATCTCTAAGTTTGCGAATTTAGGATCTCTGATGTTATCAGGATATAGAGATCCCTTACCAGCACCACGATGGGCGAATTCAAGCATTAGACGGATGCAATCACTACTTAATTGATAAATAGCTCGCGAGAATTTCTCATGAGCAAGGATTTCATAAAACAAGGGCAGTTAGGGATTGTAGAGAGGAATAGGAAGACCTGCGAGGATTTGACCTAGCGAGATTATGATTTTTTGATCATCACAATGATGATCAGTAAACAACTTTGCAGAAAGAATAGATGAAGATTCTTGATTGGGAATAGTAGACAACGACAGAATTGCGAAGGCGTCGCAGAAGAGTAATATAAATGACGCAATGAATGACGACAGCCAAAACACGAGAAAGATGTGAAGATCTAGCGAAGTTTAGGAGTGTCGCGAGATTGTATACTTGTACACTTGCGATATTTCGCAAATCATTCCCGAAAATAAAGGACAGCTTAGCTGTCATCCATTGTGTACTACCCTATATAAAGAGTCGAATAAGTCTGTTGTGGAGAGAGATCTTTTTTGGTGTTAGGAAAGTCATTAAGAGAGAGAAAGTTTGTAGTGATTGTATTTTCTTTAGCTCTCTTCCATTTTATCTTGTAATATTCAAGGAATTAATCAATAAAAATCATAGTTATTCATCTTCAAATGGCTTAGTTGTATGGATTCTAGTGAGGGGTGTAGTGTAGGATTTCCTGCAACTACATAATGGCGCTAGAAACAGGGACAGAGTAAGGATTGACATCGTGATTTGAAAGAATTTGGAGTAGTAGGGAAGGAATTTCATATAATTTTCAACAGTTTACCAAAATTAAGAAATGGCTAGAAGAAGAAATGCATCCGAACAACCAACAACTGTGAGAAGGAGTAGGAGACTTGCTGGAGAAGGGAGAAATGAAATGGGAGAATCCTCAAGAATGAACATGAGGAATAATGAAGAAAATCGAATTCAGTCACCAATTCAACCAGTAGCAAATAGAACTGTGGATTATGATAGAGTAAGCGTGCATACTTGGAGATCAGACTCTGTGGACGAAAGGGGAGAAGAAAAATAATTGGTAAACAATGGACAAGAGGAGAGAGATCGAGAAGGGATTGGAGAGATAATTCATGGAAATGAAGAGATCTCAGCATTAGAGGCATTGAGACAAACAATACATGAAAAGAGACGATTAGAGGCAAGATGTAGGATCAGAATATCGCAACATCAATACCTCGCGAGATTAGTAAACGACAGAATTGCGAAGGCGTCGCAGAAGAGTAGTATAAATGACGCAATGAATGACGACATCCAAAACACGAGAAAGATGTGAAGATCTAGCGAAGTTTAGGAGTGTCGCGAGATTGTATACTTGTACACTTGCGATATTTCGCAAATCATTCCCGAAAATAAAGGACGACTTAGTCGTCATCCATTGTGTACTACCCTATATAAAGAGTCGAATAAGTCTGTTGTGGAGAGAGATCTTTTTTTGGTGTTAGGCAAGTCATTAAGAGAGAGAAAGTTTGTAGTGCTTGTATTTTCTTTAGCTCTCTTCCATTTTATCTTGTAATATTCAAGGAATTAATCAATAAAAATCATAGTTATTCATCTTCAAATGGCTTAGTTGTATGAATTCTAGTGAGGGGTGTAGTGTAGGATTTCCTGCAACTACATAATGGCGCTAGAAACAGGGACAGAGTAAGGATTGACATCGTGATTTGAAAGAATTTGGTGTAGTAGGGAAGGAATTTCATATAATTTTCAACAGTTTACCAAAATTAAGAAATGGCTAGAAGAAGAAATGCATCCGAACAACCAACAACTGTGAGAAGGAGTAGGAGACTTGCTGGAGAAGGGAGAAATGAAATGGGAGAATCCTCAAGAATGAACATGAGGAATAATGAAGAAAATCAAATTCAGTCACCAATTCAACCAGTAGAAAATAGAACTATGGATTATGATAGAGTAAGCGTGCATACTTGGAGATCAGACTCCGTGGACGAAAGGGGAGAAGAACAACAATTGGTAAACAATGGACAAGAGGAGAGAGACCAAGAAGGGATTGGAGAAATAATTCATGGAAATGAAGAGATCGCAGCCCATACTGCATTATGCACTTGTTCACACCATGCCCTATTATGTCCTTCTAACTTCTTCTTTAGTATATCTGCGATTGTTTTATTTGTTGCTTCCGCCTGTCCATTGGCTTGCGGGTATAGAGGAGTTGATTTTCCACATTTTATTTGAAATGCATTAAGCAGCAATTCTATACTTTGTCCCTCAAACTGTTTCCCATTGTCAGATATCAACTGTACTGGAATTCCAAATCTGCATATTATGTTTTCGAATATGAGGGTAAAGATATCTTTATCGCGAATGTGTTGTACTGCTTTTACTTCTGCCCACTTTGTGAAATAATCTGTAGCGACAATCAGATATCTCCTCTGCCCTGTACCTGGTAAAAATGGTCCTACAATATCTAACCCCCATTTTCCAAAGGGCCATACACTTGTTGAAGAAGTTAATTGTGCTCCTGGTGCATGTATTTTCTTTCCGTGCCTTTGACAATCTTCGCAACGTCTTGATATTTGTTTCTCATCTTCATGCATATATGGCCAATAATAGCCTTGCATTTTCGCCTTATGTGCTAGAGATCTTCCACCACTGTGATTGCCAAAGATCCCCACGTGTAACATTTTTAACACCGCTTCTCCTTCCTTTCGTGTTAAACATCTAAGCGAGGGTCCATTAAAGGATCTTCGGTACAATACCCCGTCTCTTAATTCATAATTTGTTGCACGGATTTTTAATTTGTGCATCTCTAATCTATTTCTTGGTGTTTCTCCTTTCATTAGATAAGCATGAAGTTCTATTCTCCAATCTTCGCAATTGGGTCTTTGTGTTTCATCTTCTATGAGCATTACTTCTGCTTCTTCCTCTTCCTCTTTGTTGATTGACGGTGATAGAAGTGTCTGTATTTTTATGCATCTCGCAGCTGGATCTGTCATCATACTTGATATAAAAGCAAAAGCATCTGCGAGTCTATTGTCTCTTCTTGATATGTGTCTCCATTTTATTTTTGGTATCTTCGCCGACAATTCTTCAACAAGTTTTTTGTATTTTTTCATGGATGGTTCATTTGTAGTATATTCTTCTTTTATCTGGCGAATAGCTAACTGGGAATCACTGGTGACTCTTACATTCTCCAACTTCATTTCTATTGCAAATCGCAAAGCATGTATTATAGCTTCATACTCTGTTTCATTGTTGGTAGATGCAAATTCCAATCTGAAAGAAAAAGCCATTTTATTGCCTTCTAGCGAAATTACAATAATCCCAATTCCGTTACCTTCTCCATTTGACGATCCGTCTACCAATATTTCCCATATGTTTGGCTCAGTTAATAAATCCCTTTCCATTTCTTCTTCTATATCCATCATTTCTTCCACGGATTTCCATGTTCTTCTTCTATATCCATCATTTCTTCCACTGCTTCATCCTCTTCTAATGGAAATTCTGCTAAAAAATCTGCAACGACTTGTGATTTGGGTGAGGATAATATTTCATATTTGAGTTTGCAATGACTTACTTGAGCATTCCATCTTTCAACCCTTCCTGACCTTTTTGAATTTTTCATCACTGACTCAATTGGTACTTTTGTCATTACCTTTACCGTGTGTGCTTCGAAGTAGATGTGAAGTTTAAATGTTGCGTAAACTAATGCCAAAATTAGTTTTTCAATTTTTGAATAATTCTTCTCCGCGGCATTGAATGTTTTACTAATGTAATAGATTGGCTTTTCCACTCCTGCGTCCATTCGCAATAATACTGCGCTTAGTGCATGCGAGGTTGTCGCAAGGTAAATTAGTAATTCTTCCCCTGGCTCTGCTTTTTGTAAGATTGATATATCCATTAGATGTTCTTTTATTCCTTGTAATGCCTTTTCACATTCATCTGTCCATCTAAATTTCGCTCCCTTTTTAAGTATACTGAAAAAATGCTTGCACTTATCAGATGATCGCGAGATGAATCTTCCTAGCGAAGCTAATAGTCCATTTAACTTTTGCACATCTTTCATCATTGCTTGGTGTCGGCATATCGCGAATTGCTTGTACTTTCTCCGGATCAACTTTGTATTCCTTCTTTTGAAATAATGTATCCTAAAAATTTCCAGATGCCACCCCAAAGGTACATTTTTCCGGATTTACTTTGATGTTGAAATGTCTCATTTGTTCAAAAATTTCCTTCAAATACCGTACATGATCTTTTGCTTCTTTACTTTTTATTAGCATGTCATCCACGTATACCTCAAGTGTTTTATGTATCCATTTTTCGAACACTTTTTCTACCATCCTTTGGTATGTTGCTCCAGCATTTCGCAGACCAAATGGCATTTTTGTGTAACAGTATAATCCTCTTGGAGCGAAAAAGGCAGTATGCTCTTGGTCTTCTTCAATGAGAGGAATTTGATTATATCCCTTGTATCCATCAAGAGAGGATATCCTTTCATTTCCTGCTGCTGACTCAACCATCTGCGGAATATCTGGCAAAGGAAAGCTATCTTTTGGACAAGCTTTGTTTAGATCAGTAAAATCTATACAAATTCTTATCCCTTTTTTCTTCTTTGGGACTACGACCATATTTGCTATCCATTCGGGATATTTTGCTTGTCTAATAATTCCTGCGTCAAGCATCTTCTGTAACTCTTCTTCTATTTGAGGATGATATGCTGTTGTAATTTTTCTAATTCTCTGCTTGAATGGTCTTGCATTTTTATCAATATCTAATTTATGGCACGCTACAGATGGATCTATTCCAGGCATCTCATCCATATCCCACGCGAAAATGTCTTTATAATCTCGCAACAAATCAATAGTATTTCTTTCCTCATCTTCCTCCATTTTAGTCCCAATTTTTAACATCTTGGGTTCTTCTTCAGTTCCGATATTCACTTCCTTTGTTGGCTCTACCGCAGTGTAGCTAGCCGTCGGTTCTCCCATGGGCGTTGGTCCTTTTATTTCCTTCGCAAGTTCATTCTCTTCGCCATATATTCATTTTCCTTCTTCTGCTCTTATCATGTAAGTTCTAAATTCTTCTTCCTTTTTCGCTGCTTTTGCCATCTTCTTGCGATCTTTTCGCCTCTTCACCTGTTCTTCATAATGTTTTACTTCGATTTGATGATATATCCTTCCTTTTTCGGTATCTCCTCTGATTTCGCCAATTACGCTTGGTATAGGAAATTTGACACATTGATGAAATGTTGATGCTACAGCTTTTATTGCATGTATCCATGGTCTTCCCAACAACATGTTATATGGTGATTCCATATCTACTACACATAATGTCAGATGTGTTTCAATTTCTCCCAACAAAATTTGCATTTTTATCTCCCCTTTAGGTTTTGTTATGGTTTTGCCGAAACCATAAATATGATATGTTGCGGAAGTCATTTCTTCAATTTTGTACCCCAATTTTTTATAAGCATGATAAAACATTATATTCACTAAACTCCCAGTGTCCACCAAAGTTCTATTTATTGCCCATTCTTCCACTGTTTTTGTTAGTTTTCCTTGTTCCTTGCTTGCGTTTATTGTAATCACTAGCGGAGTCGTGTGGCTTAAATTCTCTCTTGGTATCTCTGTTGCTGTGAACATAATCTTCTGTTTTTCCCATTCTTTTAAGGGTAACACCTTCTCTGCTGTTATAATTTTCTTTCCTTCAAAATCTCTTTTGTGTATTCTCCCTCTGATACTTTCATGAAATTCATTAACCATTGTTTTCGTAATCATGTTACATTCCAATCCTCCATTACTCTCTTTGATTCTGGCTTTCTTCAATTTATCCATCATATTCTTGATTTGAACGATTTTACTAACAATATCCAATCTCTTATCTTCAATAAGTCCCTGTTTCTAGCGCCAATATGTAGTTGCAGGAAATCCTACACTACACCCCTCACAAGAATCCATACAACTAAGACATTTGAAGATGAATAACTATGATTTTTATTGATTAATTCCTTGAATGTTTACAAGATAAAATGGAAAAGAGCTAAAGAAATTACAATCACTACAAACTTTCTCTCTCCTAATAACTTGCCCAACACTCGGAAAAAGATCCCTCCACAACAGTCCTGTTCGACTCTTTATATAGGGTATTACACATTGGATGACAGCTAAGCTATCCTTTATTTTCGGGAATGACTTGTGAAATATCGCAAGTGTACAAATATATAATCTCGCAACTATCCTAAATCTCGCCAGGTCTTCACATCTTTCTCGTGTTTTGGCTGCCGTCATTCATTGCGTCATTTATATTACTCATTTGCGACACTTTCGCAATGCTGTCGTTTATTTATCTCGCGAAGTATTGATGTCGCGATATTCTGATCCTACATCTTGCCTATTCTCATGTCTTCTCTGCGAAGAAGAGAATGTCATGAGAACCAGTATTTTGAGCTGCCGCAATCGTTTATTTTTCATCAATTTTTTACCGACAAGATTCCGTGGATTAGGGATGACTGTTTGCACGTGGCTAAAATTTTCCCTTTTTACCGGCACATTTAATGTTATCCGGTTACTCTTTTCTTGTCTATTTAAAGGGGAATTCCTTATGAAAGTGTTTCTTTTACTTCATCTTCTTCATCGTCTGCAACTTTTTTCTGCTGTTTTTCTTCATCGTCTTCTTCATCATTTTTCTGCTATTATTCTTCTGCTGCTGTTTCTATGGAGCCATCAAGGTTTGTTAATTTTTCTGAATTTGATCACTTGGTGATTGATCACTCTTATTGAAGTTGTTTTGTTTTGATACTATTCTTCTTTTAATGATTCCCCTGCTGTTTTTGTTTTAGCAAGAACAAATCTAACACCAAGTTCACCATTGTGAACCCTAATATCTCCATGGGTTCGCAATCGAAATCCACTGTCACTAAAAGAAAGCATGTGAATAGCAAGGTATTTAAGAAACATTTACTCTTTTAATAACAATATTGTTGCCTCTGTTTCTTATTTAACTTGTAATTCGCAGGATGATAAAAATGTTGATAGGTCCCCCAAGAAGCCTCGTCGTTCTAAACCTGTTGCACCTGTTGTTTCCTTTCCTATATTCAAACTTACAACTCCTCCTGCGAAATCTTCGCAAGATAAACCTACCGTTTCTTCCTGCGAAAATACTGTTGATGATAGCACTCATATGCCTGAATTTCTCATAGATCAAATCCTTCATAACAGTCCCATTGCGAATGAGCCTATTTCTTCTTCAATTGTCAATGCCTCTACCGTTTCTCCAGTCATTGATCTTCATGAGACTTCCTCTTCTCATGATATTTCTTTAACAAAAAATGACTCATCTCTTCCTTCCTCTATCGCCTTTACTTCCTTATCTGAGCAAATCCCTCTTACTAAAGAAAATTTGGAAGGAATAGATGTGGCCTTCAAAGTTCTATCAGATATTGTGAACGATGCCAAGAAGACCTCTGTCGATCCTATCAAATCTGATGTCTGCGAGATTTTGAACAAATACCTTGGCTCCGATAGAATTTCGCAAACATCTTTGGAGCAAGAAGTTAATACTTTGAAGAATGATCTCCAAGCTATGACTACAAAGTGTAATATTCTCCAACTTGAGAATCAAAAATTTCAAAATGTTTCGCTGGATCGTGATAACCTTCGCAAGAAGAATGAAGAATTAAAAGGTAATCTTTTAATTTTTTTTTTTTTTTTTTTTTTTTTTTACCAAACCCTTGTTCGCCCTTCAAGCTTTAAACCAGAAGCGAAAAATGGAGATATATCAGTTGGAATCTACTGTTGATGAAGCTCGAATGGATAGAGATGCTTGGATGGAGCAATATAACCAATTAGATAATCTTCATACATACTCTGTTGATCAAATAGATAATCTTTCTAAAGAAAATGCTCACTTAGCTCAGAAACAAGACTCATTAAGTAATGAATTATCTCGCCTCTCTTACTCTTTGACTAAAGCTAATTTGGAGTTGGAAACTTTATCAGATGAGAATGGAATTCTTTCTCAGGAGAAGCGAACTCTGTTAAACAAGATGGCGAGTTACTCGCAACAGTCTGATGTTTGTCAAAAAATATGTAAAGAACAAGAACGATCTCTTTGTTCGCTGAGAAATCAACTCGAAGAAGTTACTGCCGAGAAGGATAAACTTATCCAGGGTAGAATAATCTTAATTGTAAAAGCAAACCAATTCAAGGATCAATGTACCAAGTTAGAAGAGTCCAATTCTTCCCTTGCGAAAGAAAATGCCTTACTTGTGTCTAACGAAAAAAGCTTGCGATCTCGACTGAAAGGTTTAATTTTAGATAATTTTGACAATGCCATGGATCACTTGGAGAATAGTTGTTCGGCTTTAATCCAACATCTTACTTCGCAAAAGGAAGGTAGTCATATTATTTGACTACCTTTATCCATTTATTTATTATTTTGTGATATTTTCCTTACGAATTCCAAAAATCTGAATGATTTTCTGTGTTCTTTTCTTTTGCAGATTCTGAGAAAAATCTTCATTCTTCTATTGCCACTCTAAAATCTGACTATTCAAAAATTCGCAAAGAAAATGGAATACTCGTTGCTTCCCTTGCTCGCTCTCGCGATCGTGCAGAAAGAAGATTCGATTATATGTCTGACTGTAAAGATATAGAGAGTAGAAATTATCAGAAAGCACTCCTTCGTCAATTTCATCTTAAATCCGAAGTTGTTGTGAATGATGTTTTACTATCTAAATCTCTTGATCCTGTATCCATCGAACCTCTGGAAGTAAGCGATGATGAAGTTCCTAACCCTCCTGACAGCGATTATGACTACAATAGTGGTGAAGAGTTCGCAAATTAAGAAACAATCCCTCCTAGTAAAACTGTCAATGATGATCTGGGTGAAGGAAGATCTGGTGGAAATATAATAACTGGCGAAAATATGGATAAAGTTGCTGAAGAAAACCCAGTATCTCCTTCTGGTAAAAAAACTGATATTTGAAAATTGACTTTCTCTTGTAATTTTTCTTCTTGTACTGCTACTTATTTACGTACTTTCATCATCTTTTTGATGTGTTCATCTGCTTATTATTACTCTTTCTTTCAATGAGTATTATTTTTGACATTTAATAATTGCTATTTTGTTTTCCATTATCTTCATTTATGTTGAAATTCATCATTGCGACAAGATCGCAGGACGTCTTTACATTTTCATGTAATGACCCATTGATCTTGCCTTATCATTGCTCTTTTGTGGTCTTATTTTGCCTTCCTAGTTAAAGGTCTTATTTTGCCACCCCTCATTTTTGCGTCAATATGACAGGTCTAAATATTCTTACGAACGTAAAGCCCCATGACATTGCCGTCTTTGCGACGAAATCGCAGGACGTCTTTACATTTTCATGTAAAGACCCATTGATCTCGTCTTACCCTCGCGTTAGTATTATTGCCTCTCCAGGATCATCGCACAAATATGACAAGCCTAAATTTTCTTGCGAAAATAGAGCCTCATGACATTTGCGTCTTAAGACACTTATCAGCTCCCTAATGGAGGGTGCCGCCCTTATCATCTCCCTGGTTGCCCCTTCAAGGAGGCTTACATCGGCCATACAAGACTAGCTCCTCCCATCCGGTCTTAACAACAACCAGTTGTTTTCGCACCCTTATACCTATAGGGCTTATGGTTACGAGACTGCACCCTAAGTGGAGTTTTCTTCGGGCCGAGTGCAGCATGTGCCAAGACTTGCCAAGAATGGCCGAGACACTTCAAATGCCCTGGCACTCTTGGCTCAACCGTGTACCTCGGCGCCTTGGTCATACACTCGACTCCTTGGAAGAGACCCTCGGTTGTCCAACCAGGGTATAACCTTATATATATAGTTGGAAATCCAAGGTATCTCCCCCGGATGGGCTTTATTGACCCCAAATTTTCATGACTCAGGTTCCAGGGGCGGTGTAACCTTTTCCCTGAGCCATGTCAAGAGATACCCCCTTATATGACGCACTTTAGGTCTTACATTTGCCTCTTGCGAAATATCATTCGCGAACTAGGGTGTACGCCATAAAGTTTCGTCCCATTCACTCATTCTTTCATTTCTATCAATTCTTGCAATCATTCATTAATTTTTGATTATTTCTTCTCATTATCTATGTGAAATTATCACATAATCTTGCTTCATTTGCTGAAATCTCGCTGTAATTATTTAACCAAACTTTCGTTATATTCATGAATCGCGAGACTTTCGCGTACTCCTTTCTCGATCATCATATTCTTTGTACTTTTGACATATCTTTGTCACACCAAACATTTTTTTTTTTTACACAACTCTAAAATCAATTATTTATTTCTTACACTTCTTACTCCTGTTGCTCTCTGTTTCTTCATTCAAATTCCCTGATACTTCTTTCCCTTTTGCGAGACCATCGCAATTTCTAATTGTTTTCAAGCATTGATTTCGCAATATATCTTCATTTCTCACTTCTATTGTGTCCACCATCAGTCTTTCTCTTATTTGTTTTTCTTTGATATTCCGCTTCCAATTCTTCTTTTGAGAAGCCCTTTCCTCGCAAGACTCCACATCAACTTCATAGCACTTTTGTCCCTCAACCCAATCTCCTTTTATAACTCCAACACCGCTGGGATGAGGAAATTTGATGCATTGGTGGTAAGTTGATGCTACACCCAATATCTCATGTAACCAAGGTCGCCCAATTAATGCATTATAGGGGGATTCCACATCGACTATGCAAAACAAGATTTCAGTTGGTAATCCTTTTAGTGGTATTCGCATACGAATTTCTCCTTTAGGTTTATTGGCAGTACCATTAAAACCATAAATCTTGTAGGTTGAAGGTATCAAGTCTTCGTCTTTCTCTCCCATAGTCTTGTAAGTGTGGTAAAAAAGGATGTTTACAGAGCTTCCAGTATCAATTAAGATTCTATTTATAGCCTATGAATTTTCTGCCCCATCATTTTCATCATCAACAGGTTTTGGGTTAATCTCCAATCTTACCACTAATGGACTGTCATGCATCTCGCCACCTTCAGGTACTTCTTCTGCGGTAAAAGAAATAATCTGCGTTTGCCATTCTTTCAGTGGCGATGTCTTCGCGATGTTCATTACTTCTCTATTGTCAACATCTCTTGCGAAAACCCTACTGAGAATACTATCATGAAAATCTTCGATTGTCTTGTACGAATGTACGATAGAATTGCAGAACAAATTTTTGGCCTTCGCTCCAACTTCTACTACAAATGTTTCTTTCCCTTTTGTTGTATTTACTCTGTGAATTTCTGGAGGTGTTGGTAATGGTTGAGTCTTCTCTTCACATTTTAATAAATGGTTTAGCTTCCCTTGGTCTATCATTCGGAGGATGATTCTTTTTATATTCCTACAAAAATTCGTTAGGTGTCCATGAAAATGGTGATAAGAACAGAATTCATGACTTCTGTTACCTGGAGGTGGTTCATTCCCCATGTTCCATGGTGCAGGTATGTTCTCCATCAGGATTTTAACTTCCCATATTTTCTCCACGCTAGCGTTTAGTGGAGACATCTTGATTTCTTCCCATACGACTCTATGACCTCGCTGCCATCTATGATAATTCTGCCTCTGGCCTCCGTAAGTCTCTTACGGATGATCAAGTCTTTGAATTTTATTATTTCCGCCACGGTTGTAGAAATTTCTTTCTCTTTCAAATTCTTCTTGATCGCGACTTCCCATGGCTACCAACTTTTGCTGACCATCATCCGGTATCATCATTCCTTGTTGACCTTGCGAGGTACTCGCCACAGTGTTTATCAATTTGGGTAACAAACTTGCATTCGCATCTCCTGAATTTGTATTCGCGACAGGGTATGATTCCATCTCATTTTGCTTTTCCTCTAAAGCAATATACTCCTCCTGAAGCTCTCGCAACTCAGTCATTGTGATTGTATTTTTGACTCTAAAAATTTGAATATATAACAAATTTGTCGCGAACATAACATTAATGAATGATAAGATGAGATACCTCTCCTCCACACGACCAGCCATTTCGCTACACATTGTCTTCCATATCACAGTTAGATGCTTCAAACTTTCACCAACCCTTTGTTTTAACCCAAATACATCTTCAATACCAGGTCGCGAGGAATTATTACTTATATATGCCCCTAAAAATATAGCCTGCAAGTGATTAAAAGATGTTATTGTGTTCTTCGGTAGCCCTTCAAACCATTTCAAAGCTTCTCCTGTCAGACTTGATGCAAAATATTTGCACAATATAGCATCATGATTCTCCCATTGTAGCATACATCTCATATAAGCTTTGATATACTGTATCGCGCAAGTTGTTCCATCGAAAATGCTGGTTAATGTCGCTAAGTTGCACTTCGGTGGTATTCCTCCTAATTGTATCTCTTGTGTGAACGGAGTTTTCGCAGTTTCTTCTACGGCTTCATCCAACTGTCTCTTTCCTCCTCCCCTTTACTTGTTCATCATTCCTCTCATTTCTGCCAATTCTCTCAAAATTTGTTCATTTACATCAGAATTTGAATCCATTGGTCTTTTTAGTTCCGCTTCTCTTCTCCTGCGTTCATGTCTACTTTGACTTTCTTGTTCATCATTCTCTTCTCGTCTTTCTCTGCGATCTTGTCCTTCATTTCTTTCACAAATTCGCACACCGTTATATCTATCAATTTCTCTTCTTTGTTGTCTATCAGCTCTCCTTTGTGCTCTTTCATATTATTCATTAATATTATCATTGTTGCGATTTTGTTCTCGCCTTCTTTCTCGATTATCATGATTATTAAGCGAATTGCCTCTTCCAATTCTTGATTTTCCATTTCTGTTCTTAATCTTTCCCTCTCGCAGGCTAGACGTGCTTGTTCAGCATAGTGTCTTTCAATTTCATCTTCAATCTCTTTTTGTTTCCTCCGTGCTTCTCTCCCATGCAATATTCTTCTTCCTTCTTCTTGATTTTCTTCATCAACTTGATTATTCCGCCCTGAAGCTGCCTATTTCCTTGATTTCCACCATTCTGCTCATTTTGAAGAGTCTCGGGACGCGAGATATAACGATCTTCCATCATTTCTCTTCTCTTGCAATGTTTTTTGCCTGGATTTTGTGCTTCTTCTTGGTTTTCTTCATCAGCATTTTCTGTAGGTAAAATTCTCCTTCTTTCCTCTCTTACTGATCTTGAACTTGACCTTGTAGTGCTTCTCGACCTTCTGTTTTGTAATCTGATTTTTTCCATCCCCAGCTCATGATTTTGTCTTGTTAAATTTGCACGTTCCTCTGCCTCTAATCGTCTCTCTTCATGTATTGTTTGTCTCAATGCCTCTAATGCTGCGATCTCTTCATTTCCATGAATTATTTCTCCAATCCCTTCTCGGTCTCTCTCCTCTTGTCCATTGTTACCAATTGTTGTTCTTCTCCCCTTTCGTCCACAGAGTCTGATCTCCAAGTATGCACGCTTACTCTATCATAATCCACAGTTCTATTTGCTACTGGTTGAATTGGTGACTGAATTTGATTTTCTTCATTATTCCTCATGTTCATTCTTGAGGATTCTCCCATTTCATTTCTCCCTTCTCCAGCAAGTCTCCTACTCCTTCTCACAGTTGTTGGTTGTTCGGATGCATTTCTTCTTCTAGCCATTTCTTAATTTTGGTAAACTGTTGAAAACTATATGAAATTCCTTCCCTACTACTCCAAATTCTTTCAAATCACGATGTCAATCCTTACTATGTCCCCGTTTCTAGCGCCATTATGTAGTTGCAGGAAATCCTACACTACACCCCTCACTAGAATCCATACAACTAAGCCCTTTGAAGATGAATAACTATGATTTTTATTGATTAATTCCTTGAATATTACAAGATAAAATGGAAAAGAGCTAAAGAAAATACAATCACTACAAACTTTGTCTCTCTTAATGACTTGCCTAACACCAAAAAAGATCTCTCCCTACAACAGACTTATTCGACTCTTTTTATAGGGTAGTACACAATGGATGACAGCTAAGCTGTCCTTTATTTTCGGGAATGATTTGCGAAATATCGCAAGTGTACAAGTATACAATCTCGCGACACTCCTAAACTTTGCTAGATCTTCACATCTTTCTCGTGTTTTGGATGTCGTCATTCATTGCGTCATTTATATTACTCTTCCGCGACGCCTTCGCAATTCTGTCGTTTACTAATCTCGCGAGGTATTGATGTTGCGATATTCTGATCCTACATAGGAGGTGCGGTTAGTCTTGATGATGGGTTTGTGAAGGGAATTGCCATTAAGAGAGCAGAAAAGGCGGTGGATTTGATGCAGGTTTTATCTAAGCTCCATGAACCCCAAAGTGAATTGTTGCTTCTACGTGCATGTATGGGCATCTCCAAGCTACTTTTTGGGCTTCGTATTTGCTACTCGGAATACATTGTGGAGGATATAGATATTTTTGATAGAGGTTTGAGGGAGGTGATAGACGCATTTATGTGTCTACTTTGTCTCAATTTTCTATATTGTTAGTGCTCATTTTTGTACTTATTTTATTATTTTTTGTGTTTGTAGGTGTTTTTGTGAAATAAAGCTCAATGGACTAAAATGTGGAATTCCGCTCGTAAAATGGAGGAAATGAAGTGATTTATAATTTAATGGGCTAGGCCCAAAAGGAAGAAGATGTGGATTTCATTTGTCCAATTATTTGGATATGGGAGCGTGGAAAATGTGGAGCCCATTATGTCAACATCATTTACAAGATATTAAAAACATATATGGAGATATTTATTTTAATGAAGAAAATAAAAGTGTCAAGTAAGAAATCTACATGGAGTAATTGATGGGAATAAGATATATAAAGAGTATGGAAAGAATATTATTCTTTATGGTTGGAGTTAATAAAGAATAAATAATTCCCAAATAAGGAAAATTGTAAATGCATGAGAATTATATTTTTGACGCGTGGCACATTCTTATTGGAGGATTTTTCATTGTCTTGACATGTGGCATATTCTCATTCGGTGATGATGTGGTAGTGGTGAATAGAAAAGGAAAGTGGATTCCTTTGAAAGCTATAAATACGTTGTGGATACAAGAAAAATGGAGGTCCGGAGAGTAGAGTTTTTATTTCATTGTTTTAATTTCTCTTTTGTAATAATGGAGTAATTTCTCCGCTAGGGTGGAGGAAGAAACTACTTCTAGCATGTAAGTTTTGATATTTAATTTTCTTTTAATTATTACTCTCCAATTAGTTTTAATTGTCTAGAAATTTTCTCTTCTTTATATGCTTCATAATAACTGTTTCGGGTAGTTTAGCTACCGATCTTTTATAAGCGAAGGAAAATTAGGCCTTAGATTATCAACTTGAGTCGAATTGATATTTTATTAATGATAAATTTTCCAAGGTATGAGATTGGGTTCAAAATTGCCTTGTGTAGTTTTGAGAGTAAATTAGAGAAATTAATTGTTACAACCGTTAGAAGTAGTGGAATCCGAAACCCTAGTCTCTCTCTCTTTGGTCAACAAAATTAATTTTCCTTAAAAGTATTTTCTTTATTAATCTTAAAACCAATCTTCATAAAAGTCTGAGCAACGAACTTCTACTAACCACTTGTAAAACTACATCAGGAGGTGATAGAGGGAATTGTGGTTTGTGGAGGTCCATTCTTTGGGGAACTACAGTGGCGGCTATCCACCTTACCTATTAGATATGGAGGTCTTGGCTTGTACACTGCTAAGGAAGCATCACAATATGCTTTCCTAGATTCGCGTGTGCAATCTTGGGGGTTACAAGATCACATATTGAGGATTAGTGGGGTAGAAGGCATGGATGACAACTTTAATAAGGCTTTGAAGACACTACAAGTAACTCTTCCTGATTTTGACTTTAGCAGTTTTACGAATAAAGATACCGTCCCCTTAAAGCACAAAGTACTTTGGCGAGTGCTCTTTTTGGTAAAGTGGTTAAAGATATGGATAGAGTTTACGAGTTTTCAGACATACAGAAAGCGGTTTTTGGTTGCCTACAAGCAGCGCATGCCCAGGATTTTCTCCTTGCTATTCCGATCGTGGGACTTGGACAGAAGATGACACCCTTGGAGTACCGGTCCATCCTTAAATACTGATTAATGATCCCTTTATACCCTTCAGATTCACGATGCCCCGCTTGTTTCACAGGATGTTTGGACTCATATGGGGAACATGAAGTTCATTGTAAGGTAGACCCTGGGTTTAAATATATACATGATCATGTGAGGGATACTTTATATGATGTACTATGGAGAGCCGAAATTTCAGCAAAGAAAGAAGCGGCTGTCAACTTTTTGACAGACGCACTTGAGGAAACACGCATGTGTTGACCTTACAGGGGTCTCGCCGTTAGTAGGTATTGGACATGGTACTTTCACGGTTGGACAAGCAACGCTAAGGGCTGCCTCAGGTAAGATATCGAAGCATGAGAAAGCGTGCATTGACAATGGACATGCTTTTATTCCTTTTGTTTTTGATACTTTTGGTTACCTAGCTCCAGAGGCGGTTGGACTTCTCAAGAGAGTTCAGAAAGTTATGCACAGTAATGTCATGACTCCCGGTTCGAGGGAGTTTGGTTTTAAGAGGACAGGTTTTGCAATTCAAAAAGGGCTTCCGGTGCAGCTTGTTGCTCGCTTGCCTGCTATGTAATTATCATTAATATTTCTCTTCTATTTCTATTATATTATCACAGAAATATATCATTTAAAAAGTTTAAAAAATTTAAAAAAAAAATTAAAAAATTAATTAATCAAGGGTGTCTAAGTAACTTAACCACCCATTAGACACCCGTTACACCCCACACTAGTTAGGCCAAGCACTATGGTAGGAGTTATCCCTTCCCTATCCCTTAAATGTGGGGAAGGGATATGGGTCACTATGGCCTGTTTTCATCCCTTTCCTACACTGCTCGGAACTCAATTTCCATTTTTCTTTTTTCCCAAATTTTATTTCCACGGGCTTAGATAATTATTATTTATGGGTAAAAACAATTTGAAGAGAATAAAATGGAGATATAATAGGAAATAAAGAATTTTAATAAAAGTAAAAGAGTTAAAAGTGAAAAACAAGAGTAAAACTAAACATTCTCAAACGGATACTCAGTATCCGTTTAAAATCATACGAAACTGAGTTTCCGTAAAATAGGTTTTTAAACGGAAACTGAGTATCCGTGCCAATTCTCTTCTCTGGTTTGTAGGGAAGAGAAGGAATATCCCTTGTTTAAAGGGATATGAGAGACCATAGTAGATGAATTTTGAGAAACTCCCCTACATTTAGGGATAGGGAAGAAAAATTGACGACCATAGTGCTTGGCCTTAAGGTCATAACTATGTATCTTCAATTCCATATGCCCCAAATGATGGTTCGAAAAAGATAAACAAAATATATCTTCATTTCCGTTATTTTATTTTTTATAATCACGGTGACTAAAATTAGAGAAAATCAAGAGGTTGTGAGAAGAAGATATACTGATTTCGAAGGAATAAACACCATTAAAAGGTTAGATAATCAATGAAAGCAAATTGATGGAATTTACATACTTGTTTTTTTTTCCTCCGGTTTATTTTTTCTCCTATTTAGTTATTACATGCAAGAAGTACCAATCTCTTATACAATTTGTGCTTGTTTTTCTTGTGAACGGATGTTGCTTAGTTTATCTAGATCTAATTGTCATTAAAAATTGAATTACTAATGTATGTTATCTTTCGTATGATTTTTACTTTTTATTCGTTATAGAATTTCGGATCTTTTTCTTAATTACTCTTCTATGATATCAAACAAATGGAAATCAAATTGGGTTTAACTGATATCTACACATGTTGAAATTTGAGATTTTAGAATCTAACCCAATTTGACGAGTAATTGAATGGTTTACCTTTTAACTTTTGTAGTCTGTAGCTCTTTGTAAGTTTTTGTTGCCCCCTTAAAATGTCTTGATAGGTCTTCTTAGCAAAACTTGTTGTTTGGTATCGATTTGTTGGCAACAATGAGTTAACCCATATGAGCTTGTAGAAGGATGGTGTGCTTGAGAGTGATTAATAAGCATTGTAAAATAGATAGTAAAAAATTTAGTGCACTTGTGACTTTTAATTATGGTGAATAGCAATATGTGAATTCCTAGTCTTAAATTTTGACTGCTAATTATGATATGTAGATTGCTGGTTCCTAAACTGTTATTTTCTTCTTTCGTAGTCACAATCCGTTCAGGATTATGAGTGATGTATTATCAGCCTGGGATCACATTGCCATTTTGGTTGCGGTATTTCTTGGCATTTTTGGTATATTAGCATATTTCGCATGTAAGTAGATGTGGATCAATTTCCCTTTTCTCATATTTTTCAGTTTGTTTCTGTGTTTGTGCGCGCGCATATATGCCGATAATGGTTGTGCCTATAACAGCATCAAATACTTATGACCAAACTAGAGTTTGCTGCTCTTTACATACTAAGTTGTTAGCGTTGTACTCTCTTTGTATGAGATTTGGTAGAGATTGATGCATTTTGTTGTCCCGTGTATGTGCCTTGAGTGATGTCTTACACTAGCTTATCGCATTTTGACCATTTTTCTTTGCTAATAAACGGTGTTGGTTGTTTTACTTTGCTTTGCGCCTCATTGATGGTACCATAAAGTCATAGTGTGGTCGCAAGCTTGCAAGTATAAATGTAGACTTGTTTTGGATAACTTGTGGTAGATCAGTTTTTAGTTTGCAAATAAAAGTTAGTCGATAAACAATGTTGTGCATCTTAGTGTTCTGCTTTTTGTTTTTTGGTGCCGGTCTCATGCAGTTTGTTTTGGAAGCTTCTTACGACCTGTTTGGGAATTAAAAGTTTCTTTGAACTTAAGTGTGGTTTTTCCCCCTCAAACCTTTTCTTAGTTGCACTTTTATTTGATACATGTATCCATGCTTTGGTTAGTGGGAAACCGATGCTAGAGCTCGCCTGGTAGGATTGTGGGCATCACGAATCACGAAAATCCATGGGAGTGGAAAAATAATCCTGAAGAGCCACAAGTATACTGTCAACGAAAAATAAACGGTTTTGAGTTCACCATTGGGTTTTTAAAGTTGTTTGCTGAGTTCTTTTTCAAGGTTGTTAGAGACAAATATAGAAAAGTGTAATCTTTGGTGTCGTGAGTCTCATTATAGCCATTAATTATCATAAGTTAAAGAAAAAATAAGTTTTAGTTATAACAAAAACGAAGAATATCCCAAAACATTTTAGATTAATTATCATTCCTTTTCACGGTATTGTTAAATTAGTTAGGTATATGCCTTATGAAGTAATGTTATTTTAGTGAGGTATATTTTGCATCAGGTAATGTTAAATTAGTTAGGTAGGTATTCTAGGAACTAATGATAAATTAGTTAGGTAGTTATTCTAGGAACTAATGTTAAATTAGTTAGGTACAGTTGATTGGTACTACAAATATGCACGATAAATACATTGATCAAGCCTAGGCTTGAATGGTTTCTGCATTTGTTTTTGTTTTTTGGACGCTCTGATTTATCCTGTGCCACTGTAATTGTGGTCAGACTATAGTCCTATAGATAAGCCTGACGTTCAATGGTCTTTGCTATTGTTCTGGAGTTTTATTCAGTAAGCAGCTCTTTTGATACTTTCCTAGCGGTATCAAGTGAAACTTTATGTAGAATATAGTGGGAATGTTATATATACGAACCCTAACACCAAAAGGAATTCAAGCTAGTTGTCTCAAAGGTCGGCTTATACATGTTTATCACCGTGTCATCTCTTTTTGCATGGCGACTCATTTCTTTTCTTATTTATAGGCAGCGACTACCCGATCCTCCTCTTTTGTATCATGAAGGCCGAGGTTCCATGGACATCTCGCTGTGAGGAAGGGAAACCTGTGCATGAAGAATGTGTGTTGAGAAGATTTAACATTATGGTACATCAACCACGTGTCTTCACTTGCTCGTTGTTCCTTTCATGGTAATCTTTTTCCCCCTCCCAAAATTGAAAAACAACACTTAAGTTATCGACATGCTAGCTTCTTATTGTGGAAAGTATGTTCGTGCTCAACAACATCTGGCTCAAATGATATAGCATAACCGAGAACCAGAGTTGCAATGCTTATGTGAACAAAATCAAGTCGGTTTCTTGTTGTCTACCCAGGTTGTTTTTGCGACACGATGGCTTCAACCTATTGTTTTTGTTAGGAAACCTTGGTTTCGTTTAGTCCGAATAAATCATATTTTCATTTCTTCTCCCGGTTAAGGAACGACATTATTGTCTTTGCGCCAATCGATGGTTTAAAACCACCCTCTCGTACTTAGCATATGCTCAATTCACACTATCTCTAATGAAACACATCAGTTTTCTTGCGCTTGAGTTACTTTTGTAGTGATGTTTTAGCACTTTTTATGAATAGAATGGTGTTTAAAACCAAGGAGAACACTAAAATTAGATAGCTACGAGACCTAGCCAAAAAAAAAAGAAAAAAAAAAAAAAAAAAAGACTAAAAGGTAATTTATACTTCTTTCCGATTTAAACAATGTATTTCCAAAAATAAATGAAATTTTACAAAGCAGAATCTCATTCTAATCCTTCCTAAATTCCTCATCAGCAAAAAAAAAAAAAAACAAAAAAAAAAGTTAATCCACTGCTTTACCTCCAAATCCCAATTGATCTCATTCGATAAAAAAATTAGTGATAAATATGTGTATTTACAAATTACAGAACCCCTATTTCAAAGAAGACCCCATGAAATCAGATTTCAATATCCAGTATTGTTTCCCCCGGTTGTTATACTCTTCTTAGAATCAAAACAATGAAGCTCAAAATCCCTAAAGTGATAGCAATAATGCTTTTATCTTTAAGAAGAATATTCTTCATAGCATACACAGTAATATCTGTTGTAATCTTTCTACCTTCACGTACTAATGATTTCCTTCTTTTTCCAGCAACAAATGCTAACAATACCAATACAGTAATCCATGTGACTAATGTTGCTCTAGCTGCAACAATCAGTAATCCTGTAATTCCTATCATTATTATAACAATCAAGAAATATCCTGTTATTGTTGTTGTATTATTTGATGCCTCCAGTATTGAAGAAGAAGAAGAGGAAAAAAAAGGCATTGCACTATTTCCTCCGTTGTTGCAATATAATGAGAGACTGTATACGGAAATGATAACCAGAGAGAGTAACGTTGCTGCTGTTGATGATGAGGATGTTTTTCCGGAAATAAGTTGGTTTGCCATTGTTGAGAGATGCTAAGATGTGAAGAACTGTAGAAGATGGGATACGTATTTATTCTGGGGTCTAGGTTTGTAAATAAGTGGGGGATTTTTAGCATTTTCGAAATAAGTGTATCTTACGAAAATAAATGCAGAAAGTAAGAGAGAGATGAGAATGCATGTGCGCACATGGGAAAGGTTTGTTGGTTACTGGTCCCCGCTTTTTATGCTAGCCGTTAATGAAGGAGTGGTTAAGTTGTTTATTGGGAACATTATCTATATACCCCTAGTATGAAACCCCTTGAAAAATACCTTTTCCAACTTAAATTATACCCCTAAGCTTAATATATTACTAAAATACCCTCTTTTATATAGTGTATATACAAAACCACAAAAAAAAAAAAAAAAAAAAAAAAGACTACCTCTACTGTCCACCGCCAACCACCACCACCACTGTCCATGGCCGCCCACCACCACCAACCACCACCACCGCCATCCACCACCGCCAACCACCACCGCCAACCACCACCACTGTCCACCACCGCCAACCACCACCACGGTCCACCACCGCCGCCGCCACCCACCGCCGCCGTCAACCACCATCACCGCCGCCAACCACCGCCACCGACGACCACCACTACCATGTGGAGTCAACTTGCTGAAGTCGTGTCCATATCGGAGACAACTAGCTCAAGTTGTCTCCAAAAGTGGAGGCAACTAGCTCAAGTTGTCTCCAATAAATAATGTCCATATCGGAGGCAAGTAGTTCAAGTTGTCTCCAAAAGTGGAGGCAACTAGCTTAAGTTGTCTCCAATAAATAGTGTACATGAATAAGTTGCAAAACAAAATGGAGCCAACTAACTCAAGTTGTCTCCGAATCTGAGGCAACTAGCTCAAGTTGTCTTCAAAAGTGAAGACAACTAGCACAAAGTTGTCTTCAAAAGTGAAAGCAACTAGCCCAAGTTGTCTCTAAATATGGAGGCAACTAGCACAAGTTGTCTTCATATATGGAGGCAACTATCACAAGTTTCCTCTAAAAAATAAAAATTGTACACAAATTAGTGAACCTAGTGTGAGTCGAACACACATCTTCTGACATATAGTCAGTTGTGCTACCATTACACCACAAATTCGTCAATACAAAGTAACATATTAAAACACATACCAAAGACCTGCCACTTCATATCTCTTTTTCGTGCACAACCAACAATTTGAACCACCACCGCACAAAGCATCGCATCCTCCATCTCTGCTACTGCAATAGCTTCATGACCACAACTCTACTTGCAACAGCTTCATGACCACAACTACGTACGCACACTTGCAACATGAGCCAACAGCTACAGTCACTTCCATGCCCTTACTCAAACACCATCGGAAACACACAAGCATAAAAACTCCTTGTTTTGCTCTTCACTGCCCGGATACATATTCAGTTCCAGCTCAACTTCCTAAGCATTCATCTATTCTTTTGACTTCAAAGCATAACCATCAGCAGCACAACCATCTTCTTCACTGTCTTCTAATATTATTCCTTCTAATCTCCATAGCATCATCAATTCTAGTCAACATCAACACAGCATAAACAACCTTCATCCATCATCTCATATGTAATTGTATTATCCATCACTCTCATCTCCATAGTTGTCTTCGTACATAGACTTATATGGAGGTAACTGGCCAAATATGTCCCCATATATGGAGGAAACTTGTTCAAGTTGTCTCGATATATGGAGGAAACTTTTTTAAGTTGTCTCCATATATGATGGCAACTTTCACAAGTTGTCTCAAGGAAAATCACCACCACCGCCACACCACAATATCCACTACCATAAACACTGCTGTAAACACAGTATTTACCACCACCTACACTACACCAACACCAACTACTGCAAACACTCTATCATCCATTCATTACCAAAACATACACAACTTCATTTATTAGTTCCAGACTTCAATATCTCCTCCGATTCGACCGCTCTACAACCCCACTAGCAAACCCTTATCAACACCAGAACCATGCCACTCCCAATTGCTCACTGCAGAACAAACAAACTACTCCCGTCAATGACACCAAAATCTTCTTGTCTCACAAACTCAGCATCAACTCTACCAGCTTCTCTTCTTACTTGCAAGTCAGGTTCAACACCAGAAGCACCGTCCACACCATTACCAGACCACTGTCGTTCATGAACTATTGCTTCACTATCAAACTGTCACAGCACCACCAGTTCCATCTACCCATCACCTGTAATTATCCATTTCAAGCTCAGTAGCACAATCAAATCAATCTATAACAGAAATATCTTCTTTAGAAAAGCACACCATTCACATCTCCACAATCCATTCAATCGCAAACCACCAGTACAATGAGGTCAACATCAACCTTTGGCTTCATATTCTTCTTCTTCTTCTGTTCACATGAAGCACTATCATCAGATTCAACACCATCAAACCCAATAATCCAATAAACCCATCTCCTAATAGCAACTATGCATCTTGACAGAGGCCAACAAATCCAAGTCTAATAGAAAATACACTTCATACTCCTTCTTCCAATTTCAACATAGTTCATTCATATGAACCCTAATTTCCATTACCCAATTTAACCACAGTTCAATTAAAATCAATTTAACAGACAATAAACAATTCCAGGATGGAAACCATACCTTGGAAATAAGCACCACCACCATCATTTGTATACTCTTCTTCTTTCCAATCCGGAAGATATCACCACCACCACCGTCATCAACCACCACCACAACAACAAACAATCTTAACCACCATTATCTCAATCGCCAAATTTCACCATTCCAACCAGAACCACCGCGATCTCCATCAATTTCGACATTCTTAATCTGACCTCTTTTTATCTAAATCACCACCAGTTACAATACCACCAACACCACCAGAAACTTCAAAGCAAAACAAAGAAGATAATCAATTTTTAAGCGTTTTGGATGATTGGATCTTCAGATCCAATAAATTGATGACGATTTTCATTACCTCTTCCAAACCGACGCTGAAAAATATGTATTAACCAACTGTAATCATCGATTTTAGGTTCTTCAATCCCAATCCAGTTGAAATCGAGATGAACTTATCAGAAATCAAAACCTAAAATCAGATCTCAATCTTTTTAAATCTGGTTTTGATATTAATTTTTACAAGAAGAAGACGGTTTTGAAATTAATCTTTACAAGATGATGGTGATGGAGACGATTCTGGTTCTGGTTCTGGTGTTGGTGTTGGTGGCATTAGTTGTGGTGGCGACCGAGATGGAGATGAAGATGGTGGTGGCAGTGGTGGAGGTGGTGGAGAGATCCATTGACTTTTCTCGTGTGAGAAATAAAGAAAAAGCTTAAGTATAAAATGTAAAGGTTAAAAATGGGATTATGTGAATTATTTTTCTGTTCATAATTTCAATTATGCCATTAAGGGTATATGTAAAGACTCATAAGGGTATTTGAGCATGACCCATGGAGAGTAGGGGCATAAATAACATTCCCACTTGTTTATTGGGTGAGATAAAGATGTACCCCTGTTTTTTTGGCGCATACAAGTCAATGTTCTGAAAACCGGCCCGAACATTGAACCGGAAAAGTTACCGGGTCAGGGTCATATGGTCTAACCAGTGGTTTAACCCGGGTTCACTGGGTCAATCATTAAGAGCTATTGATTAACACGTGTTGCCATGAGATAAAAGCAGATGGATGATTAGTTATGAGTATTCATCGGACGTGTCCAATAGGGTCTTATACTCCCATAGACATTTGGTACTTTTTACTTACATTGTTTGCATCGAAACAGAAAAGCCTTTACACGTTTTATGAACACGTAATCAGTAACTAGCAACCACTCCTCTATTCCTCCCCCTCTGTATCTTACTGTATTTCGGTGCTACGAGAGCTTTAAGCTTCTCTTTCGTTTCCAAAAAGAGGGGCTTTTCTTTCTCCGTCACTGGTTATCTTTTGGATTCGTTATTTGATGAGATCTAATCATTTTTTTTTTTGTTAATTTTGCAAGCACTGATGCCTAGCCTAGGGGAAATTCTAGGTGAATCAAAAAGTAACAGTAGATCAAGAGAAATTTATGGTACGTTGAACAAGAGAAATTGAGAAGAAATCAAAGATTTAGTGAAATTGTAACAAAGATTTACATCGAAGAAATGAGAAAATATTTTGGTTGGAAGATTTAATGGTGTAAACATAAATTTTGTTCTTTTTGTCATTTCGTAAGCTTAAATTCATCATGGATTTAGTGTTTCGAATCATCATGTGTTAATGGTGCGAAGAAGATTCAGAAGAATTTGATATCATTTTCATTTTCTCTTTTAGATTTTTAGGGAACTGACTGGGTCGATCCAATTTAAACCGCACTGGGTCGACGATTCACCGGTTAAATCGGCCGGGTCAACTGGTTTTCATAAAATAAGGCGTTTTTTAATAAAATTATTGGGTCAGTGGTAACCCAACCCAGAAAAGTGACTGGGTCGTCGGTTCACCGGTCTGACCGGCCGGGCCGGTTTTCAGAACATTGATACAAGTACCCCGTTTTTTTCACTTTTACAAATGCACTCCTGTTTTGACCGTTTTTTCAAAAAAAACGGCTAACGAAAAGTTAACTTCCAAATCAGCGGTCAAATCATCCAAATCACTTGTCAACTCGTCTATTCTTCCACATAAGCTCTCGTCTATTCTTCCACATAAGCTGTGTACACGTTGCTGATCCCTTAACAATCAACAGTGCTTCAAAGAGAACTGTAATTCCAAACTCAAATTGAACTTGTGTTAAGAATCAGCATAATCTCAACATTGCTTACCTTGTCTGCAACTACAAACACTGTGAAGCATTCAGATGGGCTTCAGATGCAATAGTTATAGAAACAAAAGAAACACTCAAGGGTTTCTTTTGAAGTATGCAAGGAATTCAAGAAAAATCTGCAAATGTAACTGCAATAGTAATAAAAGACCATCTATTTCAGTAACTCTCCACTGTCTTATCTTAACACAACATTCCAGAAATTGTCTTAACATTCAAATATAAAATAGAGTCATCATAAACACAAACCAACATAAAACAGGTACATCTAAAGCTTCATATACTTCTTTGCTCTCTTCTTTCCTTTTGGGTTTGGAGCTGTAAAGGTTATGTTGTTGCTAATAGATCCAACATGGGTGTTGTCTTGTTGGATCAAACTTTGAGAACAAGATTCATCACCTGCCTTTCTCATGACACCTTTGGCTTTTGCAGAATATGTTGCAGTTGGTTGGGAAGATTGAGCAACACTTGTTTGTGTCTTAGATCTGCTAGCACAAGGTTGAGAATTTGCAGCAGATGCACCTCCAGAATTTGCAGCAGCTTTAGATTTGTACTTTCTCTTTGGTGGAGCTTCAACTGTTATTTGCTTTGTGCCATCAACACATGTCTGCTCTAGCCAACCCTTTGAATTCAAAACTCATCACAGTATTAACAACCTTCACCTTTATGTCTCTCTTAGGATACCTATCTTCAACTTCAGGTCTGCACCAACAAATACAGACATAGTGTTAGTTCATATCTACACCAAATGAACAAGACTCATACATAGAATTGACTACTTAAAATTAACCTATCATCAGTTAAAGACTGAAATACATGCTTTGTCTTGCTCATCCATTAATTTAGTGGTGCTGATCATACAGACATAGCCAATTATGTTCATACTTCATGGTCCTAATCACGAATTATTGAATGAGATTACTAATTTACTAATTATGTATTCCACATTCAAGCAGTGACCACATATGATCCGTTTTTAGGTATAGACTCATTAGAATGCTCTATACCTAGGTTTAAAATACAACTGAATTACTCTCCAAGTAATTCTAGAAGTAGATTTCTATTCCTAGAAGGAAAAGTAGGAGTTCTATTCCTAGAAGGTTACAAAAATAAGGGGGTTTCCTAATCTGTGTATGACTAGTTTTAACATAATCCTAAACGTATAAATAGGCACCTTGAGTGTTTGTAGAGGACACACGCAAAAGACTAGAAGAATACTAGCAGAAAACAAACCAAGAGAAGAAGCAACACCTAGGTCAGAAATAAACCTAAAAGGTAAACGTTGTAAAGTTCTTACTCTTAAGCAATATAATTAACGTGTTCTATTGCAAATTACTTGTACTTTAATTCTACTTGTGTGGCTATTCTCTATCTATCATATTGGGGTCTGAAAACTGATCAGTGTTATCAGAGCAAGAAGTTAAGTAAGCAATGTTTCCAGCGATGAATGGAAGGGCTTCGATCCAAGGGTAACAAGGTATTATAGTTAGATCCTAATATTGATAGAAGGAAGAAAACATCTATCTCGTCATCATCATCCAATCTGCAAGAGAACGTAATGGAGAAATTGGAGGAAGACATAAAAACTATGAAAGAAGATATGGCTAAACTAATGGAGATGATAAAAGGATTACAAGAAACAAACAGTTCCAAGTCAAATATGGAAAAACATCCAGAGTTGATAGATGATTCTCCATTCAAAGTGGAGGCAAGAATCGAAATCGCTGCCTACAACGGAGATTTAGATCCAGAGAAGTTAGATGGCTGGCTCAAGTCTTTGGAAGTTTATTTCAGTACCAAGGGATTTAGTGAAGAAAAACAGGTAAGTTTCGCTAGACTAAGACTTGACGGACATGCCCTAATTTGGTGGGAAGCATATACGTCAGGTTTGGCCCTTATCAATGAAATACCAGTAACTACTTGGAAGCAATTCACAACTGCTATCCAAAATCAGTTTTACCCAATTGGTTATAAAGAACGACTACGCGAACAATGGCAATTCTTGCGACAAGTAAAAGGGCAGAACGTCCAAGAATACACTACTGAATTTCGCAAGCAAGCTATAGCATTAAACGTGAATATGAGAGATTCCGAGACTATTGAGAAATATAAAGGAGGTTTGCCTTTTGCTATACGGACAGAACTTGCGTTATTTTCAGTGACAATGCTATGTACATTGAGATGAAGAATCAACCCACTGGAGCAAAGCAATCAAGGACCGAAGAAGGAGAGATTGTGAAATTTGTCCATAAAGAGTGGAAAACTAATCATGTAGTGGCCAACGAAAACATCTGATACTGCAAAAACTGCAAAACTTATCGACATTCAGAGGAAAGATGTTGGATATTACATCTGGAGCTAAGACCAACATGGTGGAAAGATTGCAAGCAAACTACCACAACCATTTATAACAAAGAAGAAGAAGGGGATGAAGATGAGATAATCGATGGATCGCCAAATCCCGACAACAAAGTTGTGATGATGGCAAGAAAAAGGGTTTTAACTGCGACACAAGGTAAAGTCAGTAGGCCTAAATCGATCTCAGAATCTACTAAAGAAGAGCTATTTTGGGTGAATGCAGAAGTTAAGAAAACACATGTTCTCACTCTATTTGATAGCGGATCGCAACGAAACTTAATATCCGAACAACTAGTGAAGAAGCTGAAGTTGAAGACAACACCACACCCTAAGCCGTACCTATTAGGATGGTTGAAGAAGGATACAGAGATGCAAGTGACTGCTCAATGCACCTTCGGATTCACCATCAACAAGAAATACGTAGATCAGGTAACATGTGATGTTGTCCCATTAGATGTTTGTCATATTGTATTTGGTAGTCCTTACCTATGGGACAGAGATGCAACTTTCTCACGACGAGAAAGAGTTTTGGGGCTGGTAAAAAGTGGAAAAAAGTTTCGCATTCTAGGTTCTAAAGAAAAGAAGAAACCACAACTTATGTCTGCACAACAAACCAAACACTTGGTAAATGCTAGTCAGAAATTTAGCCTACTCACGGTTCGACAAGTTGTCAAGGAACCAAGTGAATTGGTTTGTGCAAACTCTTGCGAGTGCACAAAGACCGAAAAAAATGATCTACAACAGTTGTTAGAAGGGATTGAAGACACCCTACAACAGCCGCAGAAGTTACCACCAAAGCAGCGCGTGGAACCAGAAATCAAGCTACTTGACGAGCAAAATAAGTCGCCATCATCACAAGTTGTGCAAGACTTAGCTCTATGTGAAGTAACAAAAGAAGATTTGATTCTTAGCAAGAAGACATAGATGACCAAAGTTGGAAAACAAGAATTGTTTTAAGAATGTCGTAATGGGAAAAGTTTAAAGCATGCAAAATGGTACTCAAGAGTGCAGCTGCAAGTTAAACTTCCCCGCATCTTAACTCAATGCTTTTGAGGGACCAAAAGCCTCCAAATGGGGGAGGTCTGATCCATTTTTAGGTATAGACCCATTAGAATGCTCTATACCTATGTTTAAAATACAACTTAATTACTCTCCAAGTAATTCTAGAAGTAGATTTCTATTCCTAGAAGGAAAAGTAGGAGTTCTATTCCTAGAAGGTTACAAAAATAAGGGGGTTTCCTAATCTGTGTATGACTAGTTTTAGCATAGTCCTAAACCTATAAATAGGAACCTTGAGTGTTTGTAGAGGACACACGCAAAAGACTAGAAGAATACTAGCAGAAAACAAACCAAGAGAAGAAGCAACACCTAGGTCAGAAATAAACCTAAAAGGTAAACGTTGTAAAGTTCTTACTCTTAAGCAATATAATTAACGTGTTCTATTGCAAATTACTAGTACTTTAATTCTACTTGTGTGGCTATTCTCTATCTATCATATTGGGGTCTGAAAACTGATCAACATATTTGCATTAAGAACTAGCTGAAGAGTTGATTTCCCAAATGGTTTAACACTAAATTAAGCTGATTTTCATCCAATATCAACAATTAAGTACAAACCTCCATCAAAAATACTACTCATGAACAAGGGTTTGGTAGCCAACAGTTTACAAACAAAAGATAAACAAAAATGCTACTCATCCAACAGTTTACAAGCAAAAATGCTACTCATCCAATATCACACAAAATAACCTTGTCGACCTTACAAACAACCGATCCAATTTCATACAGACATAGCCAATCCATTTTCCATGTAATTTAGTAGTGATCATCCATTAATTCCATCAGTTTACAAATCAATCAATTACAATAACCGAAAATAGACAAAACCCTACAATTCAATGAATAAAAACAGACCCTCGCATCAATTTCGTATTATTATGAACTATTTCAGAAACCTGAAATCCATCACAATAATATACAAAAACCCTAAGAACAGAAAACCCTAAAAACAAATATACAGAAACCCAAAATTTAGTTACTGAAATCAAACCTATAAAACAATAATCGTACAAATACATCAACAGAAACCCAAAAATTCAATCGTAACCCTAAGACAGAAAACCCACATAAACTAACCTTTTTATTTCTAGTTTGTTCTTCTTCTCCTTCTTCTTTCCACGTCTTAACTTCACTATCTTCACTTATAATCGTCTTACAAACTGATTTTATGGTTTCTTTGGGTTTGATTTCAGAGAGAAACGATTTCAGAGAGAAACAGAGAGGAAAATGGGGAAAGAGGGAAGAAGAAGATAATGATGAGTTTATTTCTTCTTTTCACACATATTAGTCCACTTTTCCATCAAATACCGTCCATATTCATAGAGATTTGATGAGCACACAGATCTGTGGGCCTCATTCATCCACGTGTTGCGCTAATGGTACAGAAAACCCACACGTGTTGGCGGAGAAAACAAAGTAACTTACTCGATCTGAACCCTTGATTTTCAACGAGATCTGTTTGACCTAGATGTGTGTTTGATATCTGTGACACGTTATATGAATACGTGGCATCAATTTCTCATCTCGGGACATGTGGCATCATTTTCTCTTCTCGGTCAACGATAAATTGAACATTTGACCGAGAAATTGACTATTCTAATGTTTTTGGATGGAAAACATCCAACAGGCCTATATTTGTAAATGGAAAAAAAAACGGGGGTACATGTTTAAGGCGGGTATAAAAACAGGGTTACATCTGTTTATATTCCTTGTTTATCTATTACTATTACTATTACTATATATAAAGAGAACTCTCATTGCTACAGTATGTAAACAGTAAATGAAGCTGTAAAATTTCAAAACCCAACTTTACCCTTGATTTTAAATCTTCATTGAAAATACTTTAAAAATCAAATGAGGCTAAAATGGTAAAATTGAAAAACAAATGGAAGGTCCAAGAAATAGGAATATAGGAATAGAGCGGGTCACACTGGCAGGGTCCCATTAAGGCAATTTGAGGGCCCGGATCTTCTGTCCCAGTATTTACATGTCTCTTTGTCCCGACTAATAAAAATTCGACAAATGTATTAGTTAAAACTAACCAAAATGACGAGCATTTTGGTGTTATACAAAATAAGGAAACCGTATATATTTTCAATGTAAAAGGAAATATCCATATTTAGCAATTTTGATTTCTATCTTTCATCTTCTATTTTTTTTTTTTATGCGGCAATCGGTCATATTTTTTTCTTAAGTTGTAATACAACCAGTTTAATTTTCAACGACATCCACACTGTGATTCGAGAGAAGCCATTTTTTTTAAAGATTGCTATCACATAAGCTTGCAGAGTTTGAAATAGATCAGTTTATATCTTTGGTTATTTAATGGGTTGCATAACGATGCATTTGAATTGTTTATATTTTTTGTTGATTTGATTGGTAGAAGAATGCAAATATTGTTTTCAACTCCATCCAGATGGTTACAATTCCGTCCTTTAAGCACTGGTCTACGAACCTGATCTCTATCTTCTCCAGAATTGTCCACTGAGCATGTGCTACAGAAAAATGAAAAAAAAAAACGCATACTCTTGTAAGTAGTGAAGTATACGGCCATCATCAATGAATATAACATGGGAAATGAAAGATAAAATGCTAAGACAAATGAAGTGCTTACCAAGGTTTTCATGGGGGCAATGAACTGATTTATATTTTCGTCTTTCCCTCCACAAGAACGATTTTTAATATAAAGCAAATAAAGCAAAACCCATGACACATAATGGATAAAGATAAAAAAATATAAATAATATTTATTACAAATATGAACGTTTCCTTTTATTTTGAAAATATATACGGTTTCCTTATTTTGCGAAACAACCAGCGTGATAATTATTTTGGTTAGTTTTAATTAGGACACATGTCGAGTTTTTATTAGTAGGGATAGAGACAGGTAAATACCGAGACTGAAGATCCGCGCCCGCAATTTGATATGCAGTATAAAATGTGGGTAGAAGGGGAAACACGTGCATAGCACGTGCAGTATACTAGTTAGTATACAAAGCCAAGCCAAGCGGGTCCAGATCCTCTGTCTCAAAAAGTTGTCTGTGCCCCTATCCCTGCCTATCAGAGTGCAACACGCGTCCTTGAAATAGACGTCCTTTATCACCGTTAAACTTAAGTTTTCAAGATCCTGATTTATATTTCCATCAAATAAAAGAAAACCTAATCTTTTTGTTAACCGTGAATCCAAAATTGTATGAAAAAGTACATGATTTATTTACTCAATCATATCTTTGTAAATTGTACTTATCAATGAATTAACAATCTAAGGTGGATGGACTATGGAGTCGGACTCGTCAAGGATTTCTTGCTCAATTTTTGAGATAGAATTTTGTCTGTATTATTTAACTTGGGCTTTTGTGATTGTAGCTCAAATTAATTAGACTTTCTGAATGAATGGTTTAATAAAAAGATTTGGGTGTGGTCTTTTTTAATGGCAACTGTAAAACTGATAATGATTTTGAGTTGCTTAGTTATGGAAAATTTTACATTAATTATTGGCTTAGCAGAGAATTGAATTGAGATATTCAGTTTGCGTTGGTGCTGAAAATGCCTCTATCAGATAAAGATGATGATCTTTCTTTTCTTGATGATATGGAAAAAATGACAGCTTGATGAGTACTTTTATAAAGCCTATATAAGGCCGATTTTTCAGCTTGGTTTTTCACCTTGGTGAAAGATGATCTTTCTTAAGAATCCGATAATGATATCGATGAATACTTTTGTAAAAATTAATTCCTATATACCTTCTCATCTTATTGTGTTTTCGAATACCACAATTAGGTTTGTTAATTCAAAGATGAAGAAGCTCATTGATCAAAACAAAAAAGATGAAGAAGATTTGGGTGTTTGTTTTTCAGTATTCTCATTATTTTCTGTTTAGTATTGCTAACTATTTAACGGTGTGAAATGGTAATACACATGTCACTTTTTGATAAGCAGGGACAGAGAGACAGACGGTTTTTTGAGACAGAGGATCTGGAGCCAAGCCAAGCTAGTCCGTATCCCAAATTTCATAACCTCTGTATAAGCACCATGCCAAATGCCAGGCCGACCTGTTAGCACGACAATGTAGCCAATTTCACATTCTCAGTTTGCGGTTATTGGTACCCTTATGGTAATGTCATGTCAGCTCGTTCGGCCTTCCCAGGTATGCAAATATCGACTGAAGTGGTTAAAGAAATCCCACTATAGGCGTGTATTTCAAACACAGGGTTGGTGAGCGCATTGGCTTGATAGCAAGCAGGATTGGAATTGTAAGTAGAGTTGAAAAAGGCAGTTTTGACTGCAAACCAAGAGCTTTAGTATGGGTTAAAATAGAAAATCCGTTAGTTAAGAATCTCCTAGTTAGAGTTGCCAATTACCCTGTCAGAGAACTATACTTCTCTTATCTCAACCTACCATCCAAGTTTTGCTCTCACTGCAACCGTTTTTGCCACAAGATTAATCAGTGCGCCATTCTCCAGCACAGACCTTTAGAAGATATTTATGATATCTCCATGTCATCCCCGGGGCATGCTGATGATATTTTTGTCTTAGATAATACTCCGATACAAATATGGAATCCGCAAGATAATGTTGATGCTCATGGGCAAATGGGTTCAGTAGAGAAGTTTTTGGCCATTCCTGGAACTAGAGAGACTTTATATGATTTTTACAGGGAATAACATCCACTTCCTGAGCAACCTCTCTTGCATCAGCCTGTTTCTAATCGTGAGTATGAAGTTTTAGGACCTGTAACTTATGAGGAAGAGATGCCTTTAGCTTCTAACTCAATCTTAGGAAAGAGAACCTTCCCATTTAACTTGCCTGAAAATTTCATCCCGCTTCATGGCTCAAGCTCTGAATCGGTGGGATCGGGCAACTTTGAGACTCATAGAGTTATCAGGGCTATGGAACCGATTCATCGTAGCCCGAAAAGAGATTTTGATTTGCAACAAGAATTAGCTACTCCGAAGACCATAAGTCCTGAACCAGAACCAATTCAAGTTAATCGCAGATTATCTTTATCTTTTCCCCCCTTTGTTGATGCAAATGAGCACCTTTCCCCTCCTCTCTCTGTGGAATCCATTGCATCTTCTTCTATTGCATCTCATATTAAATCACCAGATTCTAGCATAATTGCATTGCACCCACATATTGCATCGCCTTTAACTCAGCCTAAATCAAACCACCAGATTTTCTTTATCCCCACGATTTCTTATCTTCTTCTTCATCGTCAAGAGCTTGAATTTTGGTTTCTATTGACTTTTGCATTAATTTTAATTGACAATTTGCATTCATTCAACCAATAGGGTTCCAATCTCAAAGAAATATTTGTATATATTTTTATTTTATTTATTTTATTAATTCTTAAAATCAATCCCATCAAGTCCGAATCGAAAATAACCATCAATTTTTGTCAACGGAAGATTACATACCAATTCCCTTCTTTCTAGATTCCCCATCGATCGAAACGCCTAAAGTCGAAAATCGAGGTAACCCTAATAACTTCTCTTCTTGCCCGCCTTAATTGTAGAGACCGATGCTTTACTTAAATGGTAATTTCTCTTATTTTGGCGGAGGCCTTCGTACGGATATGGGAAACACTATTCACTTAATAAACATCAAAACCATCTATGTTTTTCTCTCTATCCATCTTCTTGATCTATCCATGTGATTAGTTTTGACTCCGTTATATTGATGTCCATAGTGAAACTATCCGAGTAGAGCTCGTGACTTATATATGAATTTTAGTATGCTTGAGTGCAAACTCGTGTACAAAGAATTGAATTTCGCATCAGTACTTCCTCCCGTAGTCAATAAGTATGCCAACCAAGGAGATTCTTTTAGTGCCTTCCAAGGTTTTGCGTAGATAGCTAGGTCCTGGAGTAAAGGTTTTGTGGGTACACCTGCAAAACCCTCCTGAGACAACACTCATTAAATTTCTAGAATTGCCGCAAGAAGCAAACAGAGCAAACTTACACCCACATATTTTGAAGTTTTTTTGAACGCTCTCTTGATTTATTTGATGCATTCTTGATTCTTTACTTTAATTCTGTATGCTTAGCTTAAATGTTTTGATACATCATGCTTAGGATTTACAACCAATCTTTTGAGAATCTATCTTGCAAAATAAGAGTCCTATTTGTTGAGCGATAATTGTATTACATGCTTGTTTTATTTTGACATAAGTATAAAATTTATCTCTAATTTCAACCATAGCATATCAGGAAGAATACACGAATCATAGAGTCACCTAGTGTAAAATTCCTGACATTCTAGAATTTATTTTACTTTCCCTTTCTGCAATATGAAAATCATTGCTTGGAATGTTCAAGGGTGTGGTAACCCCTTTACGCAAAATCATTTAAACCAGTTGATTAATAATGATAAACCTGAAATCCCCTTCTTGTCTGAAACAAAATCTAAAAGACACATAGTCAAAAAAATCCTTAATGAATTTCCTAACACTCATACAGTAGATCCGATTGGGTTAGCCGGAGGTTTAGCAATAGGATGGGTAGATGGCTTTTCTTTTGAAATAGTACAATGGAACCTTAATATGATAAACATTCTAGTTCAAACTAATTTTGATTCTTCTCCTTGGCTTCTGACTTGTTTTTATGGAAGCCCTTATCCCTCTAATAGAAATGTTGCTTGGGACTTTCTCTCAGACATAGCCACCCAAGTTAATAGAACCTCAATGCCATGGGTTTTACTTGGAGACCTTAATATGATCTTTAGTCAGGATGATAAATTAGGAGGTTTACCTTTCAAGAAGACTGATTGTGATTACTATCAAAATATTCTAGAAAAGGCAGGCCTCAGTGACATAAGTTTCAAGGGTTATGAATATACCTAGAATAACCATAGAGAGCTGAAAGCTAACATTCAAGAGAGACTTGATAGAGCAGTAGCCAACATAGAATGGAGTGACAAATTCCAAAATGCTGAATTGTCACATCTTGTGGCTGCAGGTTCTGATCATTGCCCTATAGCTTTGAACCTAGATACTACCTTTACCAAAACAACCTCCACTTTTAAATTTTATGATACCTGGCAAAAGGATAGCTCTTGTGTTCAAACTATCAGAGAATCATGGAACCATATCATAAATGAGTTCCTACAAACTCTCTGATCTGAATCTCAAGACTGTTCAAACTAACTTAGATTACTGGAGAAAACACATCTTTGGTCTTCCTTCTAAGCAAATAAAACAATTACTAGTCCAAATAGACAACTTAAACAAGTCTAATTTTGTATACCAAAAGGAAGCCAAGATTAAATAAAAACTTTCTCAGTTAGAAAACCTCTATGCAACTCAAGAAGCCATAGCAAAACAACAATCTAGAGACAACCTTGTACAGCTAGGTGAGAAAAATTCTAAATTTTTCCACACTAAAACTCTAAAAAGAAGAAAGTGGAACAATATAGAATGCCTTAAGAGAAAGGATAATGAAATTTCCTTTAAAAGAGAAGAAATTCAAGAATCTTTGAAGGATTACTTCTCAAATATTTTCTCTGTCCCTTCTCCTCCTCCTTCTCCTAACCCTGTGATCTTCCAGAACATAGCTGCTTGCATCACCCCTGATATGAATGTATCCCTTAACTCTATTCCTTCTGCTGAGGAAATCTGGCAAGTAAAAAATTGAAACCAAACAAGTCCCCTGGCCCAGATGGTTTCCCAATAAGTTTCTTTAAACTAAATTGGGAAACTGTGGGTGATCAAGTTGTTTCTTCTATTCAGTGTTTCTTTGAAACAGGTGTTTTACACCCTAAACTCAATAAAACATTTTTATTTTTATTCTTAATCCCTAAAAGTAGGCACCCTAAAGATCCAAGTGGTTTCAGACCAATTGGTCTCTGTAACACTATTTATAAAATCATTGCTAAAATATTATCAAAAAGGATGAAACCTCTTCTCAACTCTTTAATCTCCCCATTCCAAGCTTCCTTTCTATCAAAAAGGAAAATCTCTGACAATATCATAATTGCTCAAGAGATAATTCATTCCTTTAAGAAAAAAAGGCTAAACATGCTGGAATGGGCATAAAGATTGATATGTCTAAGGCTTTTGACAGAATTGATTGGAATTTCCTGATGTCCTCTTTGAAAGCATTTGGCTTTGATGATACTTTTTGTAACCTCATTTACCAGTGTATTTCTACCTCTTCTATTGTTGTCTTACTCAATGGAAGTCCAGGAGAGTATTTCAAACCTTCTAGGGGACTCAGGCAAGGTGATCCTCTATCTCCATACTTATTCATCATTTGTATGGATATCTTCTCCAGAATGATTTTAGCAGGAGAGGAAGAGAAGTTAATAAATGGTGTAAAAATAACCCCTAAGAATAGTCCTATTTCACATCTATTTTTTGCTGATGATTGCTTGTTATTCATTAGAGCAGACTTAAAGGAATGTCACAACATTCTGGCCCTAATTGACTCCTTTGGAAAAGCATTAGGGCAACTAATAAATTTTGGGAAATCTGGGATATTCTTTAGTAAAAAAGTACAACCTAAACATCAAAGAATGATAAGTAAACTTTTAAAAATAAAAAAAATTAACCCCCCTAAACTCCTACTTAGGAACTCCCCTCTTTATTACTAATGCTAAAATAAAACTGTTTGAGGATTTAGTTTCTAAGATGAAAAATAAAATAAAAATTTGGATGGGAAAAATGCTTGCTCAAACAAGCAAACTTGTCCTAAACAAAGCAACCTTAGCTAGTATGGCCAGTTATCAAATGAGCTGTTTTATACTACCTAAGAAAATTACTAACAAAATAGATGCATTACAGAGAGATTTTTGGTGGGGCAAAGAAACAGACTATAAGGGATACTATCCTAGATCTTATTCTTGTCTTTATAAACCAAAACACAAGGGAGGGTTAGGGCTAAGGAATGCTCATAAATTTAACCTAGCTATGATAGCTAAACTAGCTTGGAGACTCTTAACAGAACCAAAAGCACTTTGGGTTTCTCAATTAAAACCTAGATATTTTAGAAACACTTCACCCTTCAAGGCAAAGAAGCCAACAACTAGCTCTTGAATTTGAAGATGCATATATAAAGGTATACAATTAGTGGAACAAAATAACATTTTGGAAATAGGGGATGGTAACAACATTAATATTTGGGATGACAAGTGGATCCCTAACTTGGAAAATAATCTTAGTAATTGGAAAACAGTCTTAAACAACCATTTAACACTTGTGAAAGATCTTATTGATCCAGAGAAGTGGAATTCTACTTTAATTTTGGAAATGTTCCCTAGTCATATTGCTGAAAAGATCATTAATACTAGGATGGCAAAAGGCAAATCTGATACTTTAAGATAGCTCCTTACTAAGTCTGGTATTTTTACTGTTAAATCCATGTACAATAAATTGAATGAGAAAACTGTGAATCATTATAACTTAGGACAACCTGATTCTTTCTGGAAAAGACTTTGGAGTCTAGATATTTCTGATAGAATAAAAAATTTCGCATGGAAATGCTTACAAAATGCCCTGTCAACAAATTTGAAATTATCCAAATTTATGGAAGATGTTCATCCATACTGTTCTTTTGGGTGTAGTAAAGAGGAATCTATAGAACTGTAAAGACCCTCAAGCTCGTCAACGCTATTTGACCGGTCTAGCCTAGTCAAGTGACGAATTAGCCGATAATAACTCGATTAGTTTAACACGAACGTTAATTAATAGGAATTAATCTAACAACGGACTAGATACGTAATTAGTACCGTTAGATAAAACTCGAAAAGTAACGCGGAACGGACTACTCGAACGTGTCATTCGGATACTAGACGAAGAAGATATCATACAGATTAAACCGCATGGCTGCCCTCATCCGTTTCTCGGGTGCCCTTAGCAATTCTAGTCAACCTTATCCCAATCGAGCAGATAAGCTCATTCAGTCTTCTCCTTTCTTTTTCTTTTTTTTTCTTCTTTCTTCTTCTGCTCTTCCTCCGTTCTCTTCTGTTGAAGACCGAGAGATGATTTTGAGGAAGGATTTGAGAGAATCATTTGTTGAAGCTAGTGAGCAGAACGATGAAGATGGCGTGATTGTTAGCTATGAAGAAGATCAATTAAAGATTGATTGAGTTTCGAGGTAACCTGAGAAGAACGAGATTAGGGTTTGCTGTTCTTTGGAGATTAAGTGAGGTTGATGATAGAATCGATCGATTGATTATGAGTTTTGTTTATTTAAGACAAGGGAGAAGAATTATATGTTGATTCAGGAATTGTAGTGAAGAACTGAAGAGCTTGGGTTCCTCTGAGTTTGATTAAAGATGAATTAGAAGATGAATTCGAGACTTTAAGTAACATATTAAGGATGGGTTTGTCGTGAATTATAGTTTTTATTGAAGTTGAGTTATGCTAGCACTGAAGATTGATTCGATTCAAGAGTTAGGGTTTTTAAGGATTTAAGATAAGGAACAAGGTTGGGTGTTGGTTGAAGTGGATTATTGGTGGTGATAGTTTGGAGATGTTTGCTCAAGTGAGTCGAGGGAAGGAAGGAATCTTACTTCAATTGCTTGATTGGAACATGCTTGAGGTAATTGTACTTATGATTTGACTAGTGAAGTTATTTAGTTATTTATTGAGTATATGTAGTTGATATTTGAGCTAAGGTATGAGTTGAGCATGAAATGAAGTTTGGTTGTTGTGTTGAAGTACAAAGAATTGTCTTATGTTGGATTAGCAGAAAGATTGTTAAGTTACAGAGGGTGTTGATGTTTGAGGTATTAAGAAGATTTGGGGTGAAACTGAAATTGCAAATATGTGAAGTTAGAGGTGCTGGTGATGCTGTGATAGAGATGCAGGTGAAGTCGTTAGTGGCTCAAGAGTGTCTAAATGAAGTTAGAGCTAAATGTTAGTAGTAATGTGATGAGTGAAAAGAAAGATTAAAATATGAATGGAGGTTAAGCGATTGTGTTAAAGAATTGTAACAATGAATGGTGGAGGTGCGAGTTATTGGGATGTGTATGTTCTGGTAATGTGAGTTGCAGGAATGGAGGTGAAATGGCAGAGTTGTTGGAATAAGAGTTAAGAGAATGTATTGATGTTGTGAGAGTTGTACAGCGTTGGAGTTGAGTTCTAGATGGATTGATTGTTTGTACCAGGGGTATGGGGTAGCTGCAAATAGTCATGATGTTGTTGGATTATGAGAGCTGATTGAATTGGAATTGAATTATAGTTGAGGGTTATATGTATGAGATGTAGAAGTTGATGTTCAGTTTGGTGTTGATTGTTGTTAGTGATTGCTGTAAAGCTTGGATATTGCGGCTACTGCTTTTGCAGGTAGGCTAAGCTTATTGTTATAGTTTAATTATGAAGTTTACCTGAATTGAAATTGAGATTGTTTTATGAAGTTGTTTTAGATGAATGATATGTGTAGTGGTATTGTAGAGTTGAGTTGCACAATGATTGTGCACTTGTAATCTTTGGCCCGAGCAATGGCTCTGGCCTGTGCAAGAGTTTTGTCCTTGTGCCATTCAGCCTAGTCAGATTATCTGACTGATTATGTTCTAGCTGACTCAGTCAATCTGACCGAGTCAATCCCGTGTTGACTCGGTGATCCCGATTTGTTACCCGAGTTGACTCGGTGGACCTTGACCGATTTGATTACCCCGGACTTGACCTTGACTGGACGTGGACCGTTAGTTGAACCCTTTTGACCGTCGATAACCATTAGATTGACCCAGTTGGGTCAGGCCTTGTGTTATTGGGCTGAGTTTAGTGAACTTGGGCTTAGAGTTAGTTTTCCTATTTTAATTGTTTGGACCCTTATGGTCCGAATTGACCTTTAGCTTTTTCTACAAAGTTGTAGATGTTCATAAGACTTGGTTAATGGGCTTAGAACCATTAGTTAGACTTGTATGAGCCTTGTATGAGCCTTTTGGCTAATCTCTTAGAGTACTTGTGTGATTAACAGTTAGTTATTAACAACGATCGATTCAAAGGATGAACCAGTGGATCGTGGATCTCGAGGTAGGCGTGGCTTGTCATCAAAAGAGGTGGGAATCGATAACGAACTCTCTTGTATTCATTATTGTTTTACAAATCAATCTTGGTGTTGTGAAATTCATGCATATCTTTGTGTGCTTTGTGTGGTATGAGATGTGTGCCGACACAATATCAGTATTCTATGGCTAGGGCGATACACCGCAATATTACACGGCTAGGGCGATACACCACAATATTATTCTTCCTTTATATATATATATCAGCATTCTATGGCTAGGGCGATACACCGCAATATTACCTAATCGGTGTGGAATTGGCATCAATATTACTCTTCCCTTATGTGCGGCAACACACATCACATACATGGATGTTTACTGTTATTTATGAATGTCTTTGAAGAAGTTTCTACATTATGTTTACTTGTCTTTCTGTGTATTATCGTTTTTTGATAAAACCTGCATTATCTTCGTATCATATTAATGTTTACTTGAAAGCTAGTTGTTATTCCTACGGGGCACCCCTTTTAGGGATGATGTGCTCACCCATTCCCACTTTCAGTTTCAGAGACAGATCAGAGTTGCGCAGCGAAAGCTTTGTGGCGTTGAGTCTTCTGCTATGTTTATTATGTTGTATATTTTATTTGTAAACCAAATGACTATTGTATATGTATCATTTGAGAGGAATCCTTGTATATATATATATTTCTGAGCGGGGCTAGTTTTGGGTTAAGTTTTTGTAGCAGATTTCTAAAATGAATGTTTAAGTAAATGATTTAGATTCTTAGTGCCTCTTTATTTAGTTAATCTCTTGGATTAGTCAGCTGCTAGCTTAGGGGGCGCTACAAGTTGGTATCAGAGCTCACTATTAGATCTTATATGGGAAACAATAGATGATAGCCAGTGCCAGATAAATTATTAGGTTAGTTTAGCACTGGGTTGGGTTTGAGAGATAAATCTTAATTACTAAAAGCTGTCAATAATTAAAAGATTTATATGATTGATTTGTTTGTTTTGTTGTTTGTGTTTGTAATGAAGTAAAAATTGTAGGGTACACCAATAATTTTAGCTAATGAAGGCTAGGGAATAATCAGTTTAAAAACTATGAGCACGTAAATAATCCTATATTAGAAAAATAATAAAATCAGTATAATTGATAAATCTTGAAAGACACATAGAAATTTATGGAGTACATTGACTTATCCGTAGAACCAACCATTTATAATTACATAAATGTTAATAGTATTTTTGGGACTCAATAATACTTGTAAGAGTAGTTTGAATAATAGTTGAACCATCAGAGTTAATAATAAAAATATTATTATAGTAACTATAGATAATAATAAAGTAATAATAATAATTTTAATAAGGTAATGTTAGCATTCCTCAATTGGTTTATATTGAACTTAACTTAACTAAAATCTCGTTAAAGATATACAACGGCAAAAATAATAATTATGATTAGTTAAATAGTTATGGAAAATTAATAACACTTGTCTACAGTTAAATTTTATAAATTAAATTAATGACAAATTATAAATATATGTTTTGCAATTAAACTAGATAGTTAATATAATACTTATTAGGTGTTAGACTTAAGAAAGATAGGATATAATATATAAAATAAAAAGAATTAACTTGTTAGTAATGTTGTACCAAATTATTTTAATCTAACAAATGATCCAATAAATCTACAAAATGAAACAAATACACATGAAAGCGGAAATAATAGTATTTGAATGCTTAGAACAACATTAGTCGTGAAAGAAAATAGATTCGTATATTAATAAAATAATTTGTATTAATAGCAAAATCTAAAGACTATTAAGACATGTTAAAATTTTATGCAGACTCAAATTTAGATCATATTAAATTACCAACGCCAATAATTTAAAAAATATAGTATATGGATTCAATCTGAGTGAACTAAATCTGTTATATCAACCTTTACATGTATGTATAGAATTATATATAGAAGATTAAGGCTTAGTGTACCAACCAGACTATCAACTTAAGAATAATGAAAGTAATAATACAGTTGATAATAGTATTCCAGTAATTAGACTAGTAGTAAATCTATAGTAAATAATATTTGGAAAAAAATTATATATGGTATTACAACAAATTTAAAATATCAGATATTATAAATTGACGTGAAATCGAAATTGGATTACTTATATCGGTCAAATAAATAAATAATAGCAATAAATAAATAAAAATAAAATAAAATAAATTTTGATGATTAAATTGTTCAAAAGGATGTGAACTATTTATATATTTTATGAATTAAATTTACCGGACTTATACCAGTTACGATAAAAGTTTAGAAACTATTTAATCTAAATAAATTAATTCTTAATTAATCTAGCACTGGAGAATAGTGAAGGTTGTGTTTTCTCTGTTCGTAGGAAGGCATTGTTGGGACTGGCTAACCTTGACAGGGCAACTGCATTCAGAGATGACCGATCATAGAAAAATACTGTAAATTAATTTAGAAATCTAATAGATGTAAGCTCACTTAGAAAGATTTTAGGATTCTTCCTTGAAGTTAGAGGCAAATATTTTATAAAATGGAAATTAGTGTAAGAAACTTAGACTTTCTTATTCGATAGAAACTAGTAGTTGAACCTAGAGCCACAAATTTTAGTTGTAGAAAGCCATATAGGTTGGTGCTTTGTTTTATATTGTTTGCGCTTAGACAAGAGATGGGATTATTTCTATAAGGTGGGGAGTTTTTTTAAGACCAGAAGGATGGTTTGATTTTCGAGGACGAAAATGAATAAGGTGGGGAGAATGTAAAGACCCTCAAGCTCGTCAACGCTATTTGACCGGTCTAGCCTAGTCAAGTGACGAATTAGCCGATAATAACTCGATTAGTTTAACACGAACGTTAATTAATAGGAATTAATCTAACAATGGACTAGATACGTAATTAGTACCGTTAGATAAAACTCGAAAAGTAACACGGAACGGACTACTCGAACGTGTCATTCGGATACTAGACGAAGAAGATATCATACAGATTAAACCGCCTGGCTGCCCTCATCCGTTTCTCGGGTGCCCTTAGCAATTCTAGTCAACCTTATCCCAATCGAGCAGATAAGCTCATTCAGTCTTCTCCTTTCTTTTTCTTTTTTTTCTTCTTTCTTCTTCTGCTCTTCCTCCGTTCTCTTCTGTTGAAGACCGAGAGATGATTTTGAGGAAGGATTTGAGAGAATCATTTGTTGAAGCTAGTGAGCAGAACGATGAAGATGGCGTGATTGTTAGCTATGAAGAAGATCAATTAAAGATTGATTGAGTTTCGAGGTAACTTTGAGAAGAACGAGATTAGGGTTTCTTTGTTCTTTGGAGATTAAGTGAGGTTGATGATAGAATCGATCGATTGATTATGAGTTTTGTTTATTTAAGACAAGGGAGAAGAATTATATGTTGATTCAGGAATTGTAGTGAAGAACTGAAGAGCTTGGGTTCCTCTGAGTTTGATTAAAGATGAATTAGAAGATGAAATCGAGACTTTAAGTAACATATTAAGGATGGGTTTGTCGTGAATTATAGTTTTTATTGAAGTTGAGTTGTGCTAGCACTGAAGATTGATTCGATTCAAGAGTTAGGGTTTTTAAGGATTCAAGATAAGGAACAAGGTTGGGTGTTGGTTGAAGTGGATTACTGGTGGTGATAGTTTGGAGATGTTTGCTCAAGTGAGTCGAGGGAAGGAAGGAATCTTACTTCAATTGCTTGATTGGAACATGCTTGAGGTAATTGTACTTATGATTTGACTAGTGAAGTTATTTAGTTATTTATTGAGTATATGTAGTTGATATTTGAGCTAAGGTCTGAGTTGAGTATGAAATGAAGTTTGGTTGTTGTGTTGAAGTACAAAGAATTGTCTTATGTTGGATTAGCAGAAAGATTGTTAAGTTACAGAGGGTGTTGATGTTTGAGGTATTAAGAAGATTTGGGGTGAAACTGAAATTGCAAATATGTGAAGTTAGAGGTGCTGGTGATGCTGTGATAGAGATGCAAGTGAAGTCATTAGTGGCTCGAAGAGTGTCTAAATGAAGTTAGAGCTAAATGTTAGTAGTAATGTGATGAGCTGAAAGAAAGATTAAAATATGAATGGAGGTTAAGCGATTGTGTTAAAGAATTGTAACAGTGAATGGTGGAGGTGCAGAGTTATTGGGATGTGTATGTTCTGGTAATGTGAGTTGCAGGAATGGAGGTGAAATGGCAGAGTTGTTGGAATAAGAGTTAAGAGAATGTATTGATGTTGTGAGAGTTGTACAGCGTTGGAGTTGAGTTCTAGATGGATTGATTGTTTGTACCAGGGGTATGGGGTAGCTGCAAATAGTCATGATGTTGTTGGATTATGAGAGCTGATTGAATTGGAATTGAATTATAGTTGAGGGTTATATGTATGAGATGTAAAAGTTGATGTTCAGTTTGGTGTTGATTGTTGTTAGTGATTGCTGTAAAGCTTGGATATTGCGGCTACTGCTTTTGCAGGTAGGCTAAGCTTATTGTTATAGTTTAATTATGAAGTTTACCTGAATTGAAATTGAGATTGTTTTATGAAGTTGTTTTAGATGAATGATATGTGTAGTGGTATTGTAGAGTTGAGTTGCACAATGATTGTGCACTTGTAATCTTTGGCCTGAGCAATGGCTCTGGCCTGTGCAAGAGTTTTGGCCTTGTGCCATTCAGCCTAGTCAGATTATCTGACTGATTATGTTCTAGCTAACTGAGTCAATCTGACTGAGTCAATCATGTGTTGACTCAGTGATCCCGATTTGTTACTTGAGTTGACTCAGTGGACCTTGACCGATTTGATTACCCTGGACTTGACCTTGACTGGACGTGGATTGTTAGTTGAACCCTTTTGACCGTCAGTAACCGTTAGATTGACCCAGTTGGGTCAGGCCTTGTGTTATTGGGCTAAGTTTAGTGAACTTGGGCTTAGAGTTAGTTTTCCTATTTTAATTGTTTGGACCCTTATGGTCCGAATTGACCTTTAGCTTTTTCTACAAAGTTGTAGATGTTCATAAGACTTAGTTAATGGGCTTAGAACCATTAGTTAGACTTGTATGAGCCTTTTGGCTAATCTCTTAGAGTACTTGTGTGATTAACAGTTAGTTATTAACAATGATCGATTCAAAGGATGAACCAGTGGATCGTGGATCTCGAGGTAGGCGTGGCTTGTCATCAAAAGAGGTTGGAATCGATAATGAACTCTCTTGTATTCATTATTGTTTTACAAATCAATCTTGGTGTTGTGAAATTCATGCATATCTTTGTGTGCTTTGTGTGGTATGAGATGTGTGCCGACACAATATCAGTATTCTATGGCTAGGGCGATACACCGCAATATTACACGGCTAGGGCGATACACCGCAATATTATTCTTCCTTTATATATATATCAGCATTCTATGGCTAGGGCGATACACCACAATATTACCTAATCGGTGTGGAATTGGAATCAATATTACTCTTCCCTTATGTGCGGCAACACACATCACATACATGGATGTTTACTGTTATTTATGAATGTCTTTGAAGAAGTTTCTACATTATGTTTACTTGTCTTTACTGTGTATTATCGTTTTTGATAAAACTGCATTATCTTCGTATCATATTAATGTTTACTTGAAAGCTAGTTGTTATTCCTACGGGGCACCCCTTTTAGGGATGATGTGCTCACCCATTCCCACTTTCAGTTTCAGAGACAGATCAGAGTTGCGCAGCGAAAGCTTTGTGGCGTTGAGTCTTCTGCTATGTTTATTATGTTGTATATTTTATTTGTAAACCAAATGACTATTGTATATGTATCATTTGAGAGGAATCCTTGTATATATATATTTCTGAGCGGGGCTAGTTTTGGGTTAAGTTTTTGTAGCAGATTTCTAAAATGAATGTTTAAGTAAATGATTTAGATTCTTAGTGCCTCTTTATTTAGTTAATCTCTTGGATTAGTCAGCTGCTAGCTTAGGGGGCGCTACAAGAACATATCCTGATTTTCTGTCCTTATGCTAAAGCTGTGTAGGCTGCTGAACCAAATCTGTAGTACCATGTTTTCATAGTTCTACAACCTTCCTAGATATCTATAAGCAATGGATGGGAAAATTAAACCCAACTATCTCTACAGAGTTCATTTTAACAAAAGCTTGGTTCATATGGAAGGAGAGATGCAATAGGGTCTTTGAAAAAACAAAACAATCCAGTGCTCATTTAAGTTTAGAAATCCAAAGATACTTAGACTTTTGGAGTAATCATTTTAATACTCAGGTGAAAAATAAGGATTTGATTTCTAGTACTTGGTCCCCTCCTAAGAAAAATCAATTGAAGATCAATATAGATGCAACCTGGAATTCTAAGACTTTGCCTGCAGGTTTTTCTTTAATTCTCCGAAATGATGCAGGTGATTTTGAGCAAAGCAGAGCAGGACCAATCTCAACTTCTACCGCTGAAGAAGCGGAAGCAATAGGTATGAGACAAGGAGCGAAATGGGCAGTTGAACATGGACTGGCCAACTTTTTGGTTGAAGGAGACTGCAAAAACCTCATTGACTATCTGAATGGAAAAGAATCAGGAATTGAATGACAGAATCAAGCCATAATGGAGGAAGTCAAGAGTGAATTTAATCGTTGTCAATTTTTTTTAGGTTTTCTTTATGTTCCTAGAGCTGCAAATAATGCAGCAGATATCTTAGCCAAGGAGGCTAAATCCTTTAGGCAGACTTTGAATTGGAGTAAAACTCCTCCCTTTTGTATTAAAAATGCTCTTGAAGTAGATAAATCTAATGTTAGGATGGATATCACCAATTCTACATTGGATGGCTCTACTTATCATGATGTAAGGGTTTCTAACTCTCTAAGTTAGCTCTTTTGAATGCACTTAACTTACAACAAAAAAAAAAAGTTTGCGGTTATTGCTTTCACAAAATTGGTTAAAAAGACCAAAACTAACAATTCCTGGGTGAAAAAGACATGTAAAATTTGATACTGTTTAAATGGACGAAAATGTAAAAATAGCCAGGATGTAAACAGTTTCATCCTACCAATTTTCAAATATTTTTTATTATTTTTAATTTACATCAGGATGCATCCAGTTTCATCCTCACTCTTTTTTAAGTTTAAGCCAGGTCGAATCCAGTTTCATTCTTGCTATTTTTTTTTGTCCATTTCACCCATACTAATTTTTACTCGTCCATTACAATTATGTTTTAAAAATATTTGGACAAATGACCAATTTTCCGTATTGCATTTCCTTGTGAAATTTTCTAAAGTGGGACCCACTATAATGATAGGTCCCGACCACACAGATGTCTATCATGTGCTGGATTGATGCATCAATTTCTTCTTCTACCCTTAACCTTTACAGTTCCCAAACACCAACATTACTTTTTCTTTTTTAATCTTGCATTAAGTCCATAGTTTAAAGAATATTACTTGTACTGTGGTTTATTTATGTCTCTAATTCCCACACCAAATTTAGTGATTCCTCCAAGGAAAAAAAAATCTAATTTTTAATCTCACCTCCACATTTTCTTGCATACTAAAATATCCACTTAACATTATACAACCTTTCATACTTTAAAAGACCGTGTGATTCAGATGAAAACAGAAATAGAAAAAATCTCTACAGATAGATAGAATGATCTTTTTCCTCATGATGTTGGTCAAGAGCTTTCACATGATTCTAGACAGATTATATATACAAGTAGTGAGCACGTGCGATGCACGTCGTTAACATAATTTTTTCTTAATTTTTCCTTCCAAATATGAAAAAGTAGTACTTTCATTTTATTTTTCAATTTGGTTTATTATTAGGTAAAAATGAAAGAAATGAAAATATCACTTTTAATGAAACGGAGGCAACCTTTCGTATCCGAAACTAAAATCTATAAGTAATTTTATAGTATATCAATGAAGTATTTGAGCATCATATAGACAACATATAAAAAGTATATAGGCTCTTTCAATTTACCTTTAAATTATAACTCTTTTTTTGGAGAACTACAAATATATTAAAAAGTAAAAATTTGATGTCGTTATTTATACTCGTTGCGTAGGTGATTCAAAGAGATTTCTAAATATATAAAATTCACAAAAATCCGACGTACCATTTGGAAGATATGAAGTTTTAAAATATTTATCATCATTTTTATAAAAATGACATTTCTGTAAATAAACGATTTCACATATTAGGATTTTTAAGTCCCTATTCTGTTAGGCATTTCAGTCCATATTGAGATTTGTTAACCAAATGGTCCCTATTCCGTTAAGCATTTTGGTCCCTATTCCGTTTGGTGAACCAAATTCCGTTTGGTGAACCAAAAATGGATAAGGATTTTTGATTTAGCTTGTTTGCATTAAAGAGGGGGAGATATACAGCTCTGATTGAACAATAGCGGGTAATCAAGTGATTATAATAAGTCTATGGGTTACAAGAAACGGTTGATGTTTGGTAAAGTAAAGCAGAGCCGCGTCAGTGTCAGGTACAGATGATCTTTCTTTGTACCTGTTTATTGACTCCATTTTGTGCTTGTGGTCCTGTGTAACTGTGCACGAAGGGGGTATTGGAGCCAGAGGTACGTAGTTGGGATATTGAATTTAACAGGGGTACCAGATTAGGTGGGGCTGTACCAAAACCAAGATAAGATAAAATAAATTTTCATATATGACAAAACAGGTTTTGCCTTGCTTGGGACACCGACACCTAACTTGACACCCCCTATTAGCAGCCTTGGATTTTTCTTGGGCATGAAGCGGTAAGAATTTGATTTAGCTAAGTTTAACTCTAATTTAATATTATTAGCCCACTTGGTTATTTCCGGATTTGTGTTTATTAGAACCGCAATTCGGGTACGAATAGTAGTTCGGGACGGTAAAAGTACGTATATTATACGGAATCAGATAATTCATCAAAACCCTAACTTATTCTCCTCCAACCCCTAGTCTCGATCTGATTCATCTTCTCCGCATCAATTTATTTCATCACCGAGTGAAGAACGAGTCTTCTTATTCAACCTTAGCAGATTTGTAACTCCTCCTTGATTTTAATCCAGACAACAGCCTTCACATCTCTCTCTAAGCCACCATTGTTCAGACCAAGAAGGAAAATAAGAGCCAATGATAAGAGAAATGAATTTCTCTAATTTTTAGGTCTTTTGTAGGAAGGGTATCTGGAACCAGGATCCCCAGCAATAGGATAAGGGTCACCAGTAGTGGTAACCACAACTTTGTAACCCTCCTTACATGCACTTGCTCTTTTTGTTCCGCTTCAGATGGTTTCTTCTTCTTCTTTAGCTCGAAATGACTCTAAAGTACCTAATAGCTCAAAAATACACATAAGATACATAATTTACAAGAAAACTTGCAAAGAAAGCATAAACGATAGATTATAATTAAGGTGTTCACAACAACTATCACCCATTACGCCTTTAAAGTTTTACCTCAAAGTTTTCAGTACTAGAACTTCTTAGGGTCCTAGGTGCAGCTCCTGTAACCCATGACTTAGTTTCAAGAAAGCAGAAGATGTGAGGGAAAGACAATATTTCGTGTAATAACCAATCCCCGAGCAAGTAGTGACCTTAATGGTTAGCCTGAACATAGGAATCTGTTTTTATTTGGGCTACAAAGTTAGTTAGCTATTAAGAATGAATACTATTATTTTACCCTACGATGCTTTTTTGTTTTCCTAATAAATATACATATGACCCCTGATCAATTATTAATCATATCTGTTATGGTAAGCTAAGGCCGAACGGTTGACAAGAATCGTGCAGCAACAGGTTTAGTTAAAGGATAGTTGTGCGAAGTCTTATGGGGACCGAGGTATAATTTATGTCGTCCATGATTCGGAACAATCTCAACCACTCTTTGACCCACATACATATCACCCCCGCCAAAGACCGGGACTCAACCTTTGATGGCTGGTTATTAACAAATTGGTTGCCCCGATTATGGACAAACTTATGGACATCCCCCTTTGTGTTATTAGGCATATTAGTTGTAATGAAAGCTTTAATTTAGTTGTCTCTAACTCATGCCGCCGCGCTTGCATGAATTAGGTTTTGATCATGTACCGTGGTTTGTGGATCCTTTTTAGTTAATCTTTTGGTGTTTATATTTTTAATAAACATAAATATTTTGATGTTATTTGCTAAACTGAATTGAAGTTATTAACATGTGCATCATATCCTGATTGTATAGGCGCATTTATACCAAGAGTACAAAGCACAGTTTGGCTAAGTTTTCCTGTGTAAGTGGTGGTCTAGATTTGTCCTCAAAAAGATAAATCCATGGTTGTAGTTCTCCAGACCACACCCTACTACTCGCACGTGTGGTGGTCCATATTTACTCTCAAAGTAGATAAATATATGGTTGTTATTACCTGCCAAACATTTTCTTTATTCGTTCACATTGTCGTTCCCACTTCCACAGCCGTTAGTAGATAAATCAAAAGAGATGAAGAGACAAAAAATTGCAAGGTGAGATCGTAGTTTTCAACTTTTATTCCTCTCCCCATACTCTGTTTCACTATCGTTCATGACTAGGTTTGATATTTTTCATACAACCATCAACTGTCTTATCCAACTTTTGATTTTGGATTGAACAATCATGATGTTTAGATGGTCTAAGTTGTTGTGTGTATTGAAAATTCCCAATATTATTTGTTACTGTAAGTGGGTTGGTTTGTTTTTCTTCATTGCTTGAATCTCTTTGTTCACTCAATAATTATTATCTTTGGTTTTTGTTATAATCTGTTGTAAACTGATTTTGAGGACTGAATTTGTGAGACTTGACTTAGGGTATTTATTTGTGTTTTTTATCAACATGCAGGATAGTTAGTTTTTTCTTAGTTTTGGAGAATACAACTCATCTCAAAGTTGACGTTTTTAGTTGCTTTTAGGTGTTCTTGAATGTTGGTTTTCTTAATTTCCATTAGAATCCGTGTTTATGAGATTTTCGTTGTGCACTAACTAAATTGAACTGATAATACTTTGCCCGTCTAAAGAACTTGGAGAAACAACCCATTTGTTAGGTCCATTGGAAGCACAAAACTATTGCTAAGGGATGTGTACCCGAAGGACTTGAACTGCTGGGGTAGGACTAATATAAATATGTCTCGATAAAAGTATACAAGTGTTTGCTTTGTGTCTGACAGTATATAAGAGAAATAAGGTATGAAAACCTACAACTGGTGTTGCCGTTTTAACAGGTCTAAAGCTAAGAGAACAAAGAAGTATATAAGGAAAACCCTCACAAATGAATCTCTCACACAAATTCAAAAGAACATGAGAAAACTCTAATTTATTCATGCCTAGAGTGACAAGCAGTAACTTACTCAAGAAAATCAAGGTACATCTTTCTTCTTATTGTTTCAGGTTCTTATTAGATTTTGTAATGAGTTCTTTTCAAGAATCTTCATTATTAAAAACAATATGAATCTTCATTATTAAAGAATCTTCATTATTAAAGAATCTTCATTTTGTAATGAGTTCTCCTCTCTTTTTCAAGCTCAAGGTATTTGGGATCGTGCTTTCTACATGGGTGTAGCTTTTAGATTTTTAATACCATCTCCAATATATAATGGATTTCATGTTTGTTTATGTATATACAGAGAGTTTAGCTAATTAAATATGTGGCAACCAGAAGCTTTGAGAATTCAATGTTTAATTAATATATGAAGTTTCACAAGGTATAAATATGTATGAAAATAGATTAAAAGGTAAAATCATAAAGATAATTGTGAGGCGCCGAAAGCTATGGTAGTGATAGATGAGGTGTTGACAGAAGGGTTCAAAGTGTAGTGTTCTTGGTGATTTTTTAGATGGTGGGATGTGATGATAGATTGAGCGTAGTGTAGTTGGTGGCGTTAAGGTAGTGAAGAGACATTAAAGAAACTTTATGAAATTTGGCCAGAAGTAACTGCTCCATAAAAATGAAAATCGACATTCCCTTCGACCAGGTGTAGAACTTTAACTTTTACAGTTTGTGTTCTCAACAATTGAGGCTATAAAAATACACATAACGATTTCTGCTGGGAAGTTTTTTTATGTAGATGTTTTTATTGCAATAATTTAACATTATGCAAAGGAATCTAATTAGAGGTTTCCTCAATTGACGTCCTTGGATGGTGCTTATGCTTTGTTGTTATTGTTCATTTTTTTCCCGGATGGTAATGGCAGTAGGGAAGCTATTTAGTTCGATTAGAAATTGTATGTTATATTGTCATTTCGGAGTGTTCATGTGAACTCTCAAAATATTGGAGCTCTCAACTCTACAATAGTATACTTAAAGAATATGCTTACCTAGAAATTTAAAAGTCATTTCTACACTTTATGGCATAATTAAGTAAATCTATGGTGCTTGATTGCAGAGAGGTCGATGGGATAGTAGAGAAGGCACAATCACATAGTGTATGAAGGAATTACCGAATGTCTTCAACAATATAATCTTCGTCACAGTGATGCTAATGCAACTAATTTAAAAGAATAACAACAACAATGAATTTGCAAAAATATATAAACAAAGACTCCAGCACAATTAAGGAGGCGTCGCGAACAAGAAAGCTTGCACTACAACAATCAACATACTGTGGAAGGAACTAATACGGTAAGTCATGACATGGATTTATATTGCAATGTTGATTATTAATTCTTACAATCTAAAAATTTGAACTATACTGCATTAGCTGCATTAAAAGTGCAGCATAGAGGAATTCATTCGACGTATCCGGTACACCAGACAAACACCAATCACCACAATCTTGGTTGGTTGTTTGCTTGCTTAGTGAATTTTTCATTCACATTCGTGACTGCAGCATAGAGTAGCTGATTCCATGCAACTGGAACACCAGGGAGACACCAATGGCTACAATCTTGGAACGTACTTTCTTTAGCATTGGTTCTGTTATTGCTCTAAGTGTAATTAGTTTGCGATGTCCGCCACTATGGTTGCACAAAATCCAAATCCACAGTTGAGGAAGCGTTGCCAGGTATTGTTGTATAAGATTTAATTTTCTATGATTCACTAAATTTTCTCTTCTCTTTGAAATCCATGGTTAATTTGATGTAGGTTCATGCTTCCCTTTGAAATCCATGGCCATACGTAATTGTTGTGCTCGACATTGAGGTCCAACAGATTGTCAGATCCACCGCGTTGGACTTAATTAGTCATGAACGATGAGGTATGCCCCTCATAGCCTTACACATTCTACCATAAGTACATTATAATTGCATCCCATATGTATTTATAACAAACATTAAACAAACTGATCTTTTTTTTTAACTAAGAAAAATGCAAGACTAAGGTGCTCGCCGGTTTTGAACAGATATTGAATTTTAGTGATGAATTACCAACTAATAATTATGGCTTCTAACCAAAATAGGAAATGGAGTCCTTGACTCGGTTGCCATATCCTCCTAGGCAACATTCTATGCCTAGCAAAAAAAATCAGATTTCCAACTGTCAACTATGAATCTCTCCCACGGAGCATGAAAAGCCCACACAAAAGGCTTGGCATGGGAAAGAGAAAACAAACCCCGATGTGGTTTCTGTGGATGAAGATTGACGACTGGGCTTGGATACTGATTGTGTAGTCGATGTGAACTGTTTGGAATAATCCCCAAATATTTTATTTCTACGTGTAGATGTTTTCCGCTTTCTGCAATTTAACTACTTCTTTGTCCAGTAATTGCGTAACACACACAACCCTGCTATGTTTCATTAAACTTCTAAATTATCAGTGTTGCTACATTTCCTAAATGTATCAATCAAATTGGTTTAGTTCCGATGTTAAATTTTTGTTGGTGCCCTTCTGCGATTCCAGTTGTTGTGTAACATCACACATAGTCCCGTTGTTTCTCAACAAAGCTCCGAACTCTAATCCTTAAAGTATCTTTACTTTTCGTTTAGTTTTTCTTACGTTATATTACTCAAGGGTACACCCTTGGTCCAGCCATGATTTGGCCCCTGACCAAGGTTAGTTTTGTAGGATCAGAATATCGCAACACCAAGACCCTTGTGAAATCCATAAACGACACATTGCGAAGATGTCGCAGATGGATAATATAAATGACGCAACGGATGACGATAGCTTGAACACGAGAAAGATGTGAAGACCTAGCGAGATTTAGGAGTGTTGCGAGATTTAACATTTGTACACTCGCGAGAATGTCGCAAGTCAGATCCGAAAATAAAGAACAACTTAGTTGTCATCCACTATGTAATGTCCTATATAAAGAGCCGAACAGGCTTAAGAGAGGGGGATCTTTTTTCGAGTGTTGGGCAAGTCATTAAGAGAGAGAAAGTTGAGAGCGGTTGTAAATTCTTTAGCTTATTTCCTTTTCATCTTGTAACATTTGTGAGTTTAATCAATAGAGACTATAATTGTTCATCTTAAAATGATTTGATTGTGTGAATTCTTGTGAGGGGTGTAGTGTGGGATTTCCTGCTACTACATATGGCGCTAGAAACAGGGATTGAAGATTGATATTGTGAGTGGAAAGAATTTGGAATAGTAGATAAAGAATTTCATTTAACTTTCAAGAACTCATCAAAATTGAAAAATGGCTAGAAGAAGACATGCATCAAAACAACCAACAACTGTTAGAAGTGTAGGACCAGAATATCGCGACAACAATATTTCGCGAGATCAATAAACAACTGCATCGCGAAGGAGTCGCATGGAGGTAAATAAATGACGTAATAGATGACGACAGTTAGAACATGAGGAAAGTGTGAAGACTTAGCGAGATTTAAGAGTGTCGCGAAGGCAAACAGTTGTACATTCGCGAGCATTCACGAGACGCTTCCAAAATAAGGGACAGAGATAGTTGTCATCCACTATGTAATACCCTATATAAAGGGTCGAGTAAGTCTGTTGTAAATGGAGGTCTTTTTGAATTGTAAAACAAGTCATTAGGAGAGAGAAAGGAAAGTGAGATTGTAATTTCTTTAGCTTTGTTCTACATTTCTTTGTAAATCTTTCAAGAAAACAATTAATAAAACACATCATTGTTCATCTTCAAATGGATTGATTAAACGAGATTTGAGTGAGGGTGTAGTGTGGGAAATCCTGCAACTACATATGCGCTAGAAACAGGGACGAACAAGATTGAAGATTAAAGAGTACAATTAAAATCGCTTAAATCAAGAAAATGAGAAAGGAGAAGGTTAAATCAGATGAGATAGAAGAATTAAGAAGCAAGGAACATAGCGAAGAAATGGAATACAATTCAATTACAAAAGCAATGGTTAATGAATTCCATGAAAATATTAGAGGAAGGATACATAAACGAGATTTCGAAGGAAAGAAGATTATAGATGAGGAGAAGACATCGTCTTTGAAGGAATGGGAAAAGCAGAAAATAACATTCACAGCCGGAAGTTCTAGAGAAAATTTGAATCATACATCTCCACTAGTGATCACGATAAATACAAGCAAAAAAAAGAGAAGAATCGGCAAAGGTAGCAGAAGAATGGGAAATAAATAGAACTTTGGTGGATACGGGGAGTTTGGTGAGTATCATGTTTTACCATACTTACAAAAAATTAGGATATAAAGATGAAGAAATGAGTTCTCCAAGATATAATATTCATGGTTTTGGAAAATCTATAACAGTACCAAAAGGGGAGATGAAATTGCGAATTTTACTTGGAGAAATTGAAACACAAGTGACATTAAGTGTAGTGGATATGGAATCGCCATACCACATGTTGTTAGGGAGACCTTGGGTACATGCTATTAAGGCAAAGAGCATCAACACTTCATCGGTGCATCAAATTTCTGTCTTGAGTGGAATTGGTGAGATCGGAGGATATATTGATAAAGGAAGAATATATTATCAAATTGAGGTAAAGAATTATGAAGGGCAAATGAAGAAGCGAAAAGATCGCAGGAAGATGATAAAAGCAAACTAAGAAAGAATAGGAATTTAGAATTTACATGATAAGAGCAAAAGAAGGAAAAGGAATACACAGGCGAAATCATGGGAGAAGGGAGTGAGTTCGCGAAGGAAATAAGAGGACCAACTCCTATGGGAGAACCAAAGTCTAGCTATGTCGCAGCAGAACAAACAAAAGAAGTGAATGTTGGAACCGAGGAGGAGCCTAAAATCTTAAAAATTGGGACTAAAATGGAAGCGGATGAAGAGAAAAGAACTGTTGAGTTGTTGCGAGATTATAAAGACATTTTCGCGTGGGATATGGATGAAATGCCTGGTATAGATCCATCTGTGGCTTGCCATAAATTGAAATTGACAAGAATGTAAAACCCTTTAAACAAAGAATTAGAAAGATCGCGACAAAGATATCATCCTCAAATAGAAGAAGAATTGCGAAAAATGTTGGACGCGGGAATTATTAGACAAGCAAAATATCCCGAATGGATAGCAAATATGGTTATAGTTCCAAAGAAGAAAAAAGGAATAAGAATTTGTATAGACTTTACCGATCTAAACAAAGCTTGTCCTAAAGATAGTTTCCGTTACGGATATTCCACAAATGGTTGAAGCGGCGGCGGAAATGAAAGGATATCTTCTCTTGATGGATACAAGGGTTACAATCAAATTCCTCTCGCCGAAGAAGACCAAGAACATACCTGCTTTCTTTGCTCCAAGAGGATTGTACTGTTATACAAAAATGCCATTTGGTCTGCGAAATGCCGGTGCGACATACCAAAGGATGGTGGAGAAGGTGTTCGCGAGATGGATACATAAAACACTGGAGGTATATGTTGATGATATGTTAATAAAAAGTAGAAAAGCAAAAGACCACGTACAGGATTTGAAAGAAATTTTTGAACAAATGCGGCAATTTAATATCAAAGTAAACCCAGAAAAATGCACCTTTGGGGTCGCCTGAAAAAATTTTTAGGGTACATTGTATCCAAAGAAGGAATTCAAGTCGACCCAGAAAAAGTACAAGCAGTTCGCGATATGCCAACACCGGCGACAATAAAAGATGTTCAAAAGTTAAATGGGTTGTTAGCTTCGCTAGGGAGGTTCATGATAGGAGCTAAAAGATGCTTTCCTATGTTCTAATCTGCAAGTGCACAGAGCCTTGAAGGCAGTGGCAAGCACATGTCTTTCCACAGGGAACTAGAGGATGCTAAGTTATTCTAAGGCCTTCTCTCAAGTGTTTTCAGGTGATGTGACAGAGATACAAGCTATTGTTTAAAGTCCTTAAGACTAAGATGAAGGTGTGATTATGAACTGAAGTTTTGAAAGGTAAAGTAAGGTGTAAACTGATTGTTGAGAGACACTAGGATTGCCAAATCCACCAATGACTCTTGTTATGGGATTCAACTAATGTGAGTGCTTGATTCCTGTGACAGACAAGGATAAAGTGTCAATTTTATCTCCTATCTAAAGGGTTTCACCAATTGATAGCTCAATTTTTCAGCTAAGGGACTAACCTAGAATACTAGTTGTCTAAGTAAGCACAACTAGTCTAGAGAATTAGCCATTTATCTCTAAGGTATGAGCTGAAACTTCACCAGTGCAGTTTTAGCCTAACTACAATGCCTACATGGCAGTCATTGTGAGAGTAAAGCACTGGGAAGCTGAAATTGAAGTTATCTATAAATTTTAGACATTCAAAGCAGCATCAAATATAGTTGAACCACAGAACTAAGATTCAAGGTTTCATTGTAATCCTAGCTAGATAAATTTAGCACATGATGAACATTAAAACTGAATTAATTCAAAATATAAACTAAAAATGAACCCTAAATTGAAACTAAGAACTGACTAGGTTTCTCTTACATCAAAAGCAATATATATCACTCCCAAAAATGATTCTCACTAACCACTCACTGACCCAAACCTGTAATCGACCTTGCCTTGCCTCTGAATCGAACATGCATGGGGGTTTGGTGGTGAGACCCTAATTCCAACTGCCTTAACCCTAGCTTCTAGGGTTGGAGAAGCTAAAGGCTGAGACAGCGCGAACTAGGGCAAGTAGATGTCTGCAGAAGCTATTGGTGGAGTTGTTGGTGATGGTGATGATGGAGATGGTGATGGCTCAGTGAAGGGTATGGGTGAAGGTGGAGGAAAGGCATGGGCGATGGGGTTTTCTCTGATGGAAGTATGGGGGAGGAAGAAAGAGAAGATGGAGGAAAGAATGAGGCTAGCTCGAGTGGGGGTATAGGGTTAGGCGGTTTTGATGTGAGGCAGGTGCATCGATGTTTGATGGAGAAGCCGTAGCGAGCATTGGATCTCGGTGAGGAAGATCTCGAACAGGCGAGGAAGAATGAGACGATTTGGTGCTTTGAGCGGAGACATCAAGGGTCGATGCGTAGGAGGCGGCGGCGTAGGATGTAGCAAGATGAGATCTCAACGGCTTGGAGTGTATGGGCTCGGATCCGGGTCGCGGGTCGGGTCTAGCTCAAGCCCATGTCTTGTAGATGAGTTGCTACTTGTTGGGTTGCAACTGTTGCGCGCGCGGGCTTTGGCTTTCTGCTCCATAGATGCTCGACTCCAATTCTTCGCTCTTTTGGCTCCTCAGATTCTCCGAGCTTTATTTATTACCTAAAAACACAAAATTAATTAATACAAATATTTATTCTTGAAAACAAAGAAAATACGAGAATGCAGGATAATATCGATTTATGAGCACAAAAGATGAGTAAAGTGCCAATAAAAAGGTGTATAAATATGCACTATTTGGCACTCATCAAATACCCCCAAACCTGAATTTTACTTGTCCTCAAGTGAAACAGAAATGAAGAAATCCTAACTATACCACTTTGTCGTAGGTCTCTCGAATGCATTTAGCGTATGCACTAAGCCTTTAAACCCCTAGGTGTCCCTAGTGGACGAGTTGCGTCTCGTGAGGGTTTACCAGAGGTGTACCCACAAAACCTTCTCCAACTTCGAGTGTAAAAGAGTCTCAAGCATCCAAGGAGCTATGAGGACATAGAGTTTCTGCGTGCTAGTAACAAGAAGTTAGAACTACTAAAGAACGCATTCTCATCCTTAAGTCTTTGAGCGAGAAGTAACCATACCATATGAAAGAATTCGGATTCGATTGTGATCATAAGCCTCGACTTCGCCTCACCATTAGGGTTTTATGATAATTGCACTCAAAAAGATCGCTTTTTAGTCTCTCATGTGTGCGGCGGGAATAAAGAGAGAAATCCTGCACACGTTGTAGGTAAGAAGGATAACCTTCCGAAATAAAATCTGGAGACTCCACAAAAGTGTGGACAAAAAGAATCTTTTTCTGATGATCTCTAAGGAAGGAAATCAACCATTAGCAAGGGTGGGAGTACTCACTACCTTTTCACCCGATCGGCAATTAATATCACTCTCTCATAAGAACCATAGAAACGTCTTCACTCTTCACTCTTCGGTCTTCGGTCTTCGGTCTTCAAATGTTGATGACGAACTTCTAAACTTCACAAAACTTGACAATTTTTAACTTTTCTACTCAATTTCCTTGTTACTTGGAATTTTCTTCTTTACCATGGTGGTATCAAAACTAAGAAAATAAACTACAATTTTTTTTTTTTTTTTTTTTTTTTTTTTTGAATCTTCACTATATACATTAATTGAAAATAAAAACAATAAAACTACTAACTCCATGGATGAAGGACTATATCACACAACTTCCATAACTTGTATTGTCTTAATTTTAAAAATTTCATTAATTCTCATCTTCTTTTTCTTTTCCTTTCTTTGTTGCACGTAACCTTGGACTATATCAACTTTTCTTGAATATTCGATGTTGCTCCGCTTCTGCGACGATGATGTGTTTCTATGGAACTACTGATTGAGAGAGAGTGATGTTAACGCAAATCGATATTTAGAAGGAGTTTTCATCTTTAGACGTCACCCTCATGATTGACGGAATTAGCACTCAAGAGAACAAAAGTAGTCTTTGAAAGTGGTGCGAAGTTGGGTAGCTCACCATTCCTACCGGAATTGACGTACGGTGACACACACTCTAAAAGCTTTTCTAGAAAGTCACAAAGAGTGAAGGTCGGTACCTCGCTTGATGTAAAATGGGTAGTCTCCACTATGGTTGATCACAATTCTACTACCGAATATCTAAACAACACCTAATTAAGCCCTCCCAGTATGGTTAAATCCAACTTTAACGCTCTAATCAACTAAGGAACCCGATTGCGTTCTCCAGTACTTCCAAGTTCTTGTTATTTCGGTCAGACTCTCTATGTAAACATAGCTAAAAGCATGCTAGTGACTCTAAAATCTCTAAAAGTTGGAGGTTTTTATGCAAATTTTTGAGTTTTTTGATTTTTTTTTTTTTTTTTTTTTTTTTTTGAAAAGAAAGACTGAAAACTCTATATGCAAATGTATGTACCCCCAAACCTAAATTAAACATTGTCCTCAATGTGTCAACAGATAATAAGAATTTAAAAAGTCACATACCGAGAGAACTATGTTAAATAAAGAAAAGGGAAGAGATTACCGGATGTACAAGGGTGTTGCTAAACCATAGAAACAATCACGAGCGCAAGACAAAAAGGTTGGTTAGCACACATCAAAATTATGCAAAAAGAAAAAGAAAAGGGAAAGATGATGGATGTTTAGTCCATAAGTATGTACACAAGTGAACTAGATCAGTCCACATAGATGGGGTCTTCCAAGTCAACGGTCTCAACTTCTGGTGGAAGATGCTCCGAGAAATGGTTTCATCTTTGACCATTGACTTTGAAAATGTTCTTGTTTGCCGGGTTTTCAACTTCTACACTCCATGGGGGAAAACGGTGCGTACCACGAATGGTCAGGACCATCGGGAACGTAGCTTTCACGGAAACAAATGCAACCTAGTGTTGTACAATAAAACTTTTTGACCTGGGTGAAAGACTTGCGCGAGAATGCGCTTATCGTGAAACACCTTCATTCTATGTTTGTACGTTTTGGCACTATCATATGCATCGTTTCTCAATTCTTCTAACTCATTGAGTTGAAGTTTCCTACGGGTACCGGCTTTATCAAGATCAAAATTCAGCTTTTTCAGCCCGGTATGCACGGTGTTCTAACTCAACGGGTAGATGACATGCTTTTCCGTACACAAGTCTGTAAGGAGACATCCCAATGGGAGTCTTGTATGCAGTCCTATAGGCCCATAAAGCATCATTTAAGCGCAAAGACCAATCTTTCCTAGAAGGATTGACGGTCTTCTCAAGAATATGCTTAATTTCCCTATTAGAAACTTCTACTTGGCCACTTTGGTTTGAGGATGGTAAGGTGTTGCGACCTTATGAGTGATTCCATACTTGCGCACTAGTGATTCAAAGGGTCTATTGCAGAAATGACTACCTCCATCACCGATTATCGCTCTCGGGGTTCCAAAACGGGAGAAAATGTTCTCCTTAAGAAAAGAAAGAACAACTTTATGGTCGTTGGTTTTGGATGCAATGGTCTCTACCCACTTAGAGACATAATCGACAGCTACAAGGATGTACAACTTACCTTCAGTTCGGAAATGGACCCATGAAATCAATGCCCCAAACATCAAACAGCTCAACAATCAAAATGGGTTGTAAGGGCATCATGTTTCTCCTAGATATACTTCCTAGTTTCGGCATCGGTCACAAGCAACACAGAATGCATGGCAATCCTTAAACGGTGTTGGCCAATAAAAACCGCTTTGCAAGATCTTTGCGGCAGTTTTCTTGGCACTAAAGTGGCCTCCACAAGCATGGTCATGACGAAAAGAGATGACGTCCCTTTGTTCGGAATTGGGGACACATCTCCTAATGATTTGGTCTTGGCGGTACTTAAACAAATATGGGTCATCCCAAAGGAAATGTTTAACTTCAGCAAGAACTTAGCACGGTCTTGTTTAGACCAATGCAAGGGCATTCTACCCGCAAGGTAGTTCACAATATCAACAAACCAAGGCATCTCGAGACACAAGCATCAATTGCTCATCGGGGAATGATTCCCTAATCAATACGAGACTCATCGAAGATTCAACATTCAACCTAGACAAGTGATCGGCAACAACATTCTACGACCCTTTCTTATCTCGAATTTCGAGGTTGAACTCTTGTAGCAAGAGTATCCATCGAATTAGACGAGCCTTAGCATCTTTCTTAGACAAAAGATATCTCAATGCAGCATGATCGAGAATAAATGATGACCTTAGACCCTATCAAATAAGATCTAAACTTGTCTAATGCAAACACAACACTAGCAACTCCTTCTCGGTAGTGGAATAATTCAATTGAGCATCATTAAGTGTTTTACTAGCATAGTAGATCACATAAGGGAGTTTGTCTACTCGTTGGCCCAAAAACACAGCTCCTACAGCATAGTCGAGACGCATCACACATAATCTCAAATGGTAATGACCAATCGGGGGTCGACTATAGGGGCGGATGTAAGGAGAGCCTTCGATTGCTCCCATGCTTCCTTACAAGCATCATCAAAGACAAATGCAACATCTTTTGCAAGAAGATTGCACAAAGGTCGTGAAATTTTACTAAAGTCTTTGATGAATCGGCGGTAAAAACCCGCATGGCCTAGAAATGATCGATGTCCCTCACGGAGAACGAGGTTGAGGCAAGTGTTGGATGAGATCTACCTTGGCTTTGTCTACTTCTATGCCTTTTTCGAGATAATATGCCCTAAAACAATGCCTCATTTAACCATAAAATGGCATTTTTCCCAATTCAAGACCAAACTCTTCTCCTTACACCTAACTAGCACACATGTGAGGTGATGCAAACACTCATCAAATGAAGACCCAAACACAGAAAAATCATCCATAAAAATCTCAAGAAACTTATCTACCATGTCGGAAAAGATGCTCATCATGCAACGTTGAAAGGTAGCGGGTGCATTGCACATCCCAAAAGGCATACGACGATAAGCAAATGTTCCATAAGGACAGGTAAATGTGGTCTTTTGTTGGTCTTCGGGTGCTATGTGAATTTGGTTGTAGCCAGAATAGCCATCTAAGAAGCAGTAGTACTTATGTTTGGCTAACCTTTCCAAAGATTTGGTCAATGAAGGGAAGGGGAAAATGGTCTTTCTTGGTTCTTGTGTTCGATTTTCTATAATCAATACATACTCGCCACCCGGTGGTCACACGGGTGGGAAGTAGCTCATTCATCTCGTTTTGAACAACGGTAATGCCGGACTTCTTGGGTACTACGAATAGGACTGACCCATCTGGCTATCGAGGGACCGGGTAGATGATACCCGCGTCAAACGATTTGAGAATCTCACCCTTGACAACATCTCTCATGTTGGGGTTAAGTCTCCTTTGCATTTCCCTAGATGGTTTAGTGTTCTCCTCAAGGTTTATGTGATGCATGCAAATTGTGGGACTTATACCCTTAAGATCGGAGATGGTCCAACCTAAGGCTCCTTTATGCTCTTTAAGTACTTCTAAAAGTTGACTTTCCTGTTCCGTGTCTAAACATGATGCAATAATCACGGGTAAAGTCTCGGAAGGACCTAAGAATGCATACTTCAAGGTATCGGGTAAAGGTTTCAAATCAAGCTTAGGTGGTGTGTCAAGAGGTGGGGCGGATGTGGTATCGAGAGAGTGGAAGAGTTTCCACCGCATTACGCCATTTGGCAATATCCATGGGTGGCACAGAGACTCTAGCAAAGAGTGGACCTCACTAATGTACTCGGAAATCGAAGAGATCTAAGTCAAAATTGTCTAAACATGCTTGCACAGGGTCCACTGACAAAATGTCGGGCAATGAGTCTTGAATCGGACTCTCAATCATGTTAACCTCGTGCAATTCATCATCATCACACTCTATGGGTTGTTGGTTCACACGAAAGACATTCAATTCTACAGTCATGTTGCCAAAAGACAAATTCAATATCCCGCTACGACAATTTATGATAGCGTTTGACGTTGCCAAGAAGGGACGTCCTAAGATAACGGGAATATGATTTTCGGGATTATGCACGGGTTGTGTATCTAACACAATGAAGTCCACGGGAAATAAAATTTATCAACCTTGATTAGCACATCTTCAACGATTCCCCGAGGGACTCTCACGAATCTGTCCGCTAATTGTAGCGTGACGGGAGTGGGTTGCAATTCCCAAGACCTAACTTGCACATACACGAGAATATGGCGGTAGGTTCACACTAGCTCCTAAGTCCAATAAAGCTTTTACGATTGTATGCTCACCTATAGTACAAGAGATAGTCGGGCTACAGGGTCTTTAAACTTAGGTGGGGTTTTGTTTTGAATAATTGAACTTACTTGCTCGGTGAGAAAGGCACGCTTATGCACATGAAGCTTTCGCTTTTGTGTGCACAGTCCTTCAAAAACTTAGCATAGGCGGTATTTGCACGATTGCTTGCTTCGAGAAATGGAATGTTTATGTTAACTCTTTTGAACAATTCCAACATCTCGTTGTATTGGGTACCCCCCTTCTGTTGCACCAACCGTTGTGGAAATGGAGCAACAGGAACATGACTTGGCACAGGAACATCTATATTAGTAGGACTCTTGGTTTTCTCAATGGGTTCAGATTCTTTCTCTACAGTAGATGTTTCCGGTGGTGTTGTGTGTACTTGGGAGTCTGATGTAGACTCGCTTGAAGGTGGTACACCTACATGGTTCTCAACAATTCTACCACTTCGGAGAGTGGTGACAGCATTCGCTTGACTATGTGAAGTTTCATTGCAGGTAGAGGAGCCTGCTTGAAACACAGTCTTTGGATTTTGTAGGGGTTGACTAGGGAATTTTCCTTTCTCTCTCTCATTCAATGCATCATGATTTTCCCTATCTTAAGATCTAGGGTTGTGAGACGTTGGTCGGTAGTTTTCTCAAGTTTTGAAAGACCTTGGGTCAACGAGAATGACACGATCTTCCAAGCTAGTCTTTTTCTCTACCGGGTACGAGGGGGTGGTTGTACTTGGGGGTTTCTAGGATATGAGTATCCTTGGTTGTTATGTGTTGGTCCCCTTGTACAGGTCCCTTGGACCATGAGAAGTTAGGGTGATTCCTCCACCCAGGTTGTAGGTTTGAGAATAAGGGTTGTTCTCTTGTCTCTGGTACAATGCATTGGCTTGCTCGGTTTGGGACTCTTGAAATGCATGTAAATCTGGACAGCTGTCCACTAAGTGGTCAGAACTATGGCATGCGGCACAAGTGGCCTTATCAATTTGGTCACGGAGAGTAGGGGCATTAGATCTTACATGCTTTTCCAACTCAAGCTCTTCTATCTTCCGGGCCATAGCAGCCATTTTTGCCCTTCCCTCAAAGTCAGACTCGATTCTATAAACATTGTTCGTAGGGGTAGTCCATTTTGGTTCTCGGATGGACTCCCACTGTTGAGTCTTTTCTGCGACTTCGATTAAGAAAGACCAACCGTCATCGGCACTCTTCTCAATAAATGCACCATTGCACATTGACTCGACTGTGGTTCGGGTTCTAACATCTAGACCCTCATACAAGATTTGCACGAGTCTCCATTTTTCAAAACCATGGTGGGGACATTGGAGTAGTAATTCACTGAATCTCTCCAAGTACCTTGCTAGAGTCTCATCTTCTAATTGCACAAAACCATTTAGACTTTGGCGAATTGCCATGATCTTATGGTTTGGGAAAAACTTTTTGAAAAACTCTTTTGTGAGGTCATCCCGAGGTTCTAATGGACTGTGGTTGTAGGGCATGAAGCCAAGACTTGGCCTTGTCTTTCGAGAGAAAAAGGAAACAATCTCAATTTGAGGGACTCCTCTGTCATTTGGTTAAAACGCAGAGTCCCACAAATATCCTCAAAGTCTCTCACGTGATGGTAGGGGTTCTCATCATTGACCCCTCTAAACACGAGTAGCATATGAATGGTACTTGCTTTCAGTTCAAACTGACAAGCATCGGCTGGCAGAATGATGCAAGAGGGCTGGCTTGCCCTAGTTGGGTACATGTAGTCCTTGAGACTACGGGGTGGGTTTTGTTCATCACCCATGGTTTCTGATTCGGATGGGCTTTCTGATGGAATTGGGCTTTCGGTAGAAGAACTGGGTATGCTAACGATTTCGTCCGGGCGGATTCTAACTAGTCGGTTTGTTTGGTCTCTAAAAGACACAATCATAGCCTAGCGCGCGTCTAGCATGTTAACACACCAACAAGTTCAACACACAAAAATAAAACTCAAAAATAACCCACAAAAACAAAACTCAAACCCAAAAGATTGGTTATTGGTGTTGTAAGGCCCAGCAGAATAGGTTGGTTCCAGCCCAAAAGGTGTGGGTTTGATTGTTTGCACAGCCCAGATGATTGGGCTCAGCTGTTAAGGGTTCGGCCCAGGTTGGGTTTAGAAATGTATAGCCCAGTTTTTGTGGTGTTGGGCTTGGTTCTGTGCAAGCCCAGAAGTGGGTTGATAATGCACAGCCCGAGTGAAGTGAGCCCAGGTTTGGTTGTGTGGTTATCACCCAAATTGATTTGGGTTCGATTTGGTTTAGTTTGGGTTGTGGGCTTCAGCTGTGTATAGAGCCCAGATTGTTGCAAGGCTTAGTTTGCACAGAGTTTGGCAACTCAGGCACTGGCTTTGTGCACAGCCTGGCTTAGACACAGCACTGGTTAGGTGGAGCAAGGAGGGCTGGCTTGAGCAAGCAACAAAGAGTAACAACACAGCACAGGCAAAGAATCCAAAAATTTTGTGAATGGTGCACAGGTAGAGGTTGTGCTCACTCAATGGTGCAGCATTGTGCAGGGTTGTGTTGTTTTGAAAATCAATCTAACTAATCACAAATCTTGATACTTAACAGATCATTCACACACCATTTTTCACACAAATTTTTCTTGTAAATTATGTATCTTATGTCATACATAAAATTCAACTCGTTCAAATGCAAGATTTCAAATGAATTTAGTTAGTTATGCTCATGAACAAGAAGGGCAAAATAATTTCATGCTCAACAACTTTTTGGGAGGAATACTAAAAAGAAGTCTTAGAGATCATACACAAACATGCTAAAACCAAAAATTCGGGCGATGGTTGAGAGAGATCGAGAAATTTGAATGCCCGAAGGTTGATGTCAATTGTAGGTGTGAATTAATGATGATTGAAACTGAAATGAATCGCTCGGTTGAGTTTGTTAGGCATCAACTCACTCGAAATGGGTTTGAGATATCAAAGGTTGAGTTGATGTCAAACTCGACTGTGGATTGATGGTGGTGTCTGGTGGATTCAAAAGAGTAGTTGGTTTGTTGTGAATAGTGGTGATTATGAGCCTCTTTCACTGGATCACAAGAAGGCGGTCAAGGCAAAGCAATTGGACGAGGATGGCTCATAATGCAAGGCAATACAAATGGCAAAGCAAGTAAACTTAAATGCTTAGATAGTGGAGTGCAAATGGTCATGGCAAAAAAGTGCAAGCACATACAAGGGCTCAACAGACAAGGCAAAGCAATACAGTTGGGTTAAGAATATGCTCACAAGGCTCACAATTTTTACGGGTTTCTCTCAAAGGTCACAAGATGCTAATTTTGGAAGTTATAGTTCAAGGCACACATGCTACCAAGCATTCACTCAAGTAAGCAAAGTTAGGATACAATACCTCCGGTATACACCGGGGTTTAGGCAATTCCACTTAGTTTTGCAGCTCCTTGGGTTATGTTTCAGCCCAAAACAAGCACCTGTAACTCAAGAGAGAAATTTCAGTTCTCAACTTGCAAAGATTAAGACACACTAAGGTGCACAGCTAAGAGGAGAGAAATTACAAGAGCTACATCATGTGATGCAGATACAGAGCACAAGCTACAAAAGGTGCTTAGATTACAGGGCTAAAAATGAAACTCACAGATGATTCAGAGCAAATGAAGACAACACATATGAGGTAAAGCAATTATGTACAGGGTTATGGTTGAAAACAGTGAAGTTAAGCTCTAATGAACAAGTAGCACGCTACCAGTTCCCCGGCAGCGGCGCCAAAAACTTGATAGGAGCTAAAAGATGCTTTCCTATGTCTTAATCTGCAAGTGCACAGAGCCTTGAAGGCAGTGGAAAGCACATGTCTTTCCACAGGGAACTAGAGGATGCTAAGTTATTCTAAGGCCTTCTCTCAAATGTTTTCGGTGATGTGACGGAGATACAAGCTATTGTTTAAAGTCCTTAAGACTAAGATGAAGGTGTGATTATGAACTGAAGTTTTGAAAGGTAAAGTAAGGTGTAAACTGATTGTTGAGAGACACTAGGATTGCCAAATCCACCAATGACTCTTGTTATGGGATTCAACTAATGTGAGTGCTTGATTCCTGTGACAGACAAGGATAAAGTGTCAATTTTATCTCCTATCTAAAGGGTTTCACCAATTGATAGCTCAATTTTTCAGCTAAGGGACTAACCTAGAATACTAGTTGTCTAAGTAAGCACAACTAGTCTAGAGAATTAGCCATTTATCTCTAAGGTATGAGCTGAAACTTCACCAAAGTGCGATTTTAGCCTAACTACAATGCCTACATGGCGAGTCATTGTGAGAGTAAAGCACTTTGGAAGTTTGAAATTGAAGTTATCTATAAATTTTAGACATTCAAAGCAGCATCAAATATAGTTGAACCACAGAACTAAGATTCAAGGTTTCATTGTAATCCTAGCTAGATAAATTTAGCACATGATGAACATTAAAACTGAATTAATTCAAAATATAAACTAAACATGAACCCTAAATTGAAACTAAAACTCCCTCGGTTTCTCTTACATCAAAAGCAATATATATCACTCCCAAAAATGATTCTCACTAACCACTCACTGACCCAAACCTGTAATCGACCTTGCCTTGCCTCTGAATCGAACATGCATGGGGGTTTGGTGGTGAGACCCTAATTCCAACTGCCTTAACCCTAGCTTCTAGGGTTGGAGAAGCTAAAGGCTGAGACAGCGCGAACTAGGGCAAGTAGATGTCTGCAGAAGCTATTGGTGGAGTTGTTGGTGATGGTGATGATGGAGATGGTGATGGCTCAGTGAAGGGTATGGGTGAAGGTGAAGGAAAGGCATGGGCGATGGGGTTTTCTCTGATGGAAGTATGGGGGAGGAAGAAAGAGAAGATGGAGGAAAGAATGAGGCTAGCTCGAGTGGGGGTATAGGGTTAGGCGGTTTTGATGTGAGGCAGGTGCATCGATGTTTGATGGAGAAGCCGTAGCGAGCATTGGATCTCGGTGAGGAAGATCTGAACGGCTGAGGAAGAATGAGACGATTTGGTGCTGAGCGGAGACATCAAGGTCGATGCGTAGGAGGCAGCGAGCGTAGGATGTAGCAAGATGAGATCTCAACGGCTTGGAGTGTATGGGCTCGGATCCGGGTCGCGGGTCGGGTCTAGCTCAAGCCCATGTCTTGTAGATGAGTTGCTACTTGTTGGGTTGCAAGCTGAACTGTTGCTTGCGCCGCTTTGGCTTTACTTTCTCCATAGATGCTCGACTCCAATTCTTCGCTCTTTTGGCTCCTCGGATTCTCCGAGCTTTATTTACTACCTAAAAACACAAAGTTAATTAGTACAAATATTTATTCTTGAAAACAAAGAAAATACAGAATCCGGGATAATATCTGATTTATGAGCACAAAAGATGAGTAAAGTGCCAATAAAAAGGTGTATAAATATGCAATATTTGGCACTCATCAGTTCATCTCGCGATCGTCTGACAAATGCAAGCACTTTTTCAACATTCTTAGAAAGGGATCGAAGTTTAAATGGACAGATGAGTGCGAGAAAGCCTTGCAAGGAATAAAAGAACATTTAATGGACATATCAATTTTGCAAAAAGCGGAAGAAGGAGAAGAATTGTTGATCTATCTTGCGACAACTTCGCATGCATTAAGTGCAGTGTTCTGCGAGTGGACGCAGAGAGTAGAAAAACCAATTTATTACATCAGCAAAACTTTCAACGCTGCGGAAAGGAATTACTCAAAAATTGAAAAACTAATCTTAGCATTAGTTTATGCAACATTTAAGCTTCGTATATATTTTCAAGCGCATGTTGTCAAGGTGGTGACAAAAGTACCAATAGAATCAGTGATGAAGAATTCAAAGAGGTCGGGAAGAGTTGAGAGATGGAATGCTCAAATAAGTCATTGCAAACTCAAATATGAAATACTATCTTCGCCAAAATCACAGGTTGTTGCAGACTTTTTAGCAGAATTCCCTTTGGAAGAAGATGAATCGGTAGAAGAAATGATGGATGTTGAGGAAGAACATGGAGATCCAAAAGATTTGTTAACGGAGCCGAATAGATGGGAAATATTGGTAGATGGGTCATCAAATGGAGAAGGAAATGGAATAGGAATTGTTGTGATATCGCGGAGGGTAATAAAATAGCTCTTTCTTTCGATTGGAGTTTGCGTCAACAAATAATGAAACAGAATATGAAGCTATAATACATGCCTTGCGATTTGCAATAGAAATGAAGCTGGAGAATGTAAGGATTACTAGTGATTCACAATTGGCAATTCGCCAAATAAAAGAAGAATACGCTATAAACGAATTGTCTTTGCAAAAGTATAAGAAACTTGTTGACGAGTTGTCGACGCAGATACCAAGAATAAAATGGAGACATATATCAAGGAGAAATAATCGACTCGCAGACGCTTTTGCCTTCATATCAAGTATGATGACAGATCCGGTTGCAAGAAATATTAAAATACAAACACTTTTGATGCCGTCAATTGACAAAGAAGAAGAACAAGAAACCGATGTAATGGTAGTAGAAGATGGAACACAAACACTCTGCGAAGAAGATTGGAGAGCGGAGCTTCATGCATATTTGATGACGGGGAGAAACACCAAGAAATAGATTGGAGACACACAAATTAAAAAGCCGAGCAACAAATTATGAATTAAGAGATGGAGTGCTATACCGACGATCTTTCAACGGACCTTCGCTTAGATGTTTAACAAGAAAGGAAGGAGAAATCATATTGAAGATGTTGCATAGTGGGGATGCTGGTAATCACAGCGGAGGAAGATCTTTAGCGTATAAAGCAAAAATGCAGGGTTATTATTGGCCATATATGCATGAGGACGCGAAACAAGTATCAAGGCGTTGCGAGGATTGCCAAAGGCATGGGAAGAAAATACATGCACCAGGAGCTCCGTTAAATTCTTCAACAAGTGTTTGGCCATTTGGAAAGTGGGGATTAGACATTGTAGGACCATTTTTACCAGGAACGGGACAGAGAAGATATTTGATCGTCGCTACAGATTATTTCACAAAATGGGCAGAGGTGAAAGCGGTACAACATATTCGCGATAAGGATGTTTTTACTTTTATATTTGAGAACATTATATGCAGATTTGGAGTTCCAGCACAGTTGGTATCTAACAATGGGAAGCGATTTGAAGGACAAAATATAAAATTGTTACTTAATGCATTTCGAGATACGATGTGGGAAATCAACTCCTCTATACCCGCAAAGCTAATGGTCAAGCGAGGCGACGAATAAAACAATAGCGAGATATATTAAAGAAAAAATTGGAAGGATACAATAAAGGATGGTGCGAACAAGTACCCAATGCGGTATGGGCTTATAATACAACTAGAAGAGAAGCTACAGGCATGTCCCCTTTCTGTTTAACATATGGAGTTGAAGTTGTACTCCCAACAGAAGTGAAAATTCCAACTACAAAGAAAGAAGCTTGGGAGAAAAATCTTAGTGCGGGTAACATCTTAATCAAGTTAGATGAATTAGAAGAAAAAAGAGAGAGAGCACTATAGCATATGGAGAATTACCAGCGAAGATTGGCCAGAGAATACAACAAACGTGTCAAGATACGTGAATTTCAGCCCGAGTGACTTGGTATGCGAGAAACACCTATATATCAGCGAGAAAATGGTGGCAAGCTGGCAAGAAAATGGGATGGACCTTATATTATCAAGGAGATAGTTGGCACAGGGGCATATAAATTAATGGATCCTGAAGGCAAAGATGTAGGGCAAAAATTAGATAGGCCGTGGAATAGATTATATCTTAAGAAATATTATCCATAGAAGATGGGAGAAATGGAATGAGTTGGTGATGTAATGTTTTCGCGACAGATAGATTGCGAGATCAATGGAAATAAAGTAAGATTGTGCGATAACCCATGAGACAAATGATTGAATAAATTGATAAAATGAATGAGTGAGTGAATGGGACAAACCTTTATGGCGTACACCTAGTTCGCGAATGATACTTCGCAAGAGGCAAATGTAAGACCTAAAGTACGTCATATAAGGGGTATCTCTTTACATGACTCGGGTGGAAGGTTACACCGCTCCGAAACTGGGTCATGGAGATTTGGGGCCCATGAAAGCCTATCCTGGGGAGATACCTTGGATTTCCAACTATATATATAAGGTTATACCACAGGTTGGACGCCCGAGGGTCTCTTCCAAGGAGTCGAGTGTATGACCAAGGCGCCGAGGTACACGGTTGAGTCAAGAGTGCGGGGATCATGGAACTTCCTTACCACTCTTGACAAGTCTTGGCACATCTTTTCGGCCCGAAGAAAACTCCACTTAGGGTGTAGTCTCGTAACCATAAACCCTATAGGTATAAGGGATAAGAGACTGCGAAAACAAGCGGTTGTTGTTAAGACCGGATGGGAGGAGCTAGTCTTGTATGGCCGATGTACGCCTCCTTGAAGGGGCAACCGGGGAGAAGATAAGGGCGGCACCCTCCATTAGGGAGCTGATAAGTGTCAAAAGACGCAAATGTCATGAGGCTTTATTCTCATGAGAGAATTTAGGCTTGTCATATTTGTGCAATGATCCTGCAGAGGCAATAATACTAACGCGAAGGTAAGATGAGATCAATGGGTTTTTACATGAAAGTGTAAGAACGTCCAGCGATTTCATCGCAAAGACGACAATATCGCGGGATTTTATGGTCGCAAGAACATTTAAACCTGTCATATTGTCGCAAATACAATGTATATTAGGCAAAAATACTTAAGAAACGATAAGACAAGATCAATGGGTCATTACATGAAAATGTAAAGACGTCCTGCGACCTTGTCGCAATGAGGGGTGGCAAAATAAGACCTTTACTTAGGAAGGCAAAATAAGACCACACAAATAATGATAAGGCAAGATCAATGGGTCATTACATGCAAATGTAAAAGCGTCCTGCGATCTTGTCGCGATAATAGCATTCAAGAAAGGTCTTTAAACATCTTGAATATGGGCAATTGAAATCTTTCATCGCAAAAAAGATTACAACACAAGACTTAGTACTTTGCAATCAAAAAGAAAAATTCAACGAAGTTACAAAGAAACTTAATTTTCTATATCAACTTGCTCAGCTGAAGGAGATGGTAAAGATTCTTCAACAATTTTATCAGCTTCACCCTCGCCAGTTGAAGGGTTTTCTTTAGAAATTCTTTCGCAAGGTTCCTTATTGATAACTTCATTATTAGCGAGGTCTTCGCAATTTTCATAATCATAATCACTGTCGGGAGAGTTGGGTACTTCATCATCTTCAACTTCCAATGGTTCAACATAGACAGGATCAAGAGATTTAGAAAGTAAAATATTATTCACAAGAACTTCTGCTTTGGGAGGAAATTGGAGAAGAAGCGCTTTCTGTTGATTTCTACTCTGGATATCTTTAAGATGATTAAGATAGTTAAACCTCCTTCTGGCTCGGTCGCGAGATTGGGCAAGAGAAGCAACTAGCGTTGCATTTTCCTTACAAATTTTATCATGCGCCGCTTCCAAAGTAGATAGAGAAGAGTGAAGATTTTTCTCAGATTCTGCAAGAGTAAAGGAAGACATTAAAATTATAAGATGAAAAACGGTATATAATGGAAAAGAAAAATTAGAAAAGAAAAATAATGGAAAAGGCAGTCAAATCTTATGACTACCTTCCTTCTGCGAGACAAGATATTGAGTAAGAGCCAAGCAGTTATTCCCCAAGTTTTCCATGGCATTATCAAAACCATCACCAACAAGACCTTTTAACCGCGACCGCAAACTCTTTTCGTTAGAAATCAATAACTTATTTTGATTCGCAAGGAAAGAATGGGATTCTTTTAACTTGGTATAATCATCCTTGAGTTGGTTGGCTTTCACGCTTAGATTTATTCTATTCTGAATAAGTTTATCTCTTTCAGTGGTAGTATCTTCAAGTTTATTTTTCAGTAGGCAGATAGACTGTTCTTGCTCATTCAATGATTTTTTACAAGCATCAAGTTGTTGTGAGGATATTGCCACCTTATCTAATAAAGCTCGCCTCTCAAGAGATAAAGTTCCGTTTTCATCTGATAAGGTTTCCAACTCCAAATTAGATTTATTCAAAGAATATGAGAGACGCGACACTTCATTCCTTAATAATTCTTGGTTTTGAACTAAGCAGATGTTTTCTTGGGAAAGATTATTTATTTGGTCCATAGAAAACGTATGAAGATTATCTAAACGATTATACTGTTCCATCCAGGCGTCTCTTTCCGTTTGAGTCTCTTCCACAATAGATTCCAGTTGATATATCTCCATCTTACGTTTCTGGTGCAAAACTTGAGAGGCGAACCAAGTTTTTTTTTTTTAAAAAAAAAAAAAAAAAAAAAAAAAGGGGGGGGGGAAAGGAGAGATACCTTTTAATTCTTCATTTTTCCTGCGAAGGTTATCGCGATCCAACAAAGTATTATGAAGATTATTCTTCAAAGTCTTAATTTCTTGTTCCAAGGATGCTCGCGATATCGTATCGGAACCAAAGAATTTACCCAAAGACTCGAAAACGCTAGATTTGGTGGGATCAGTGGAGGCCTTTTTAACATCATTCATAGTATCTGATAAAATTTTAAAAGCTATATCCATCCCTTCTAAATTTTCTTTGCTAAGAGAGATAGATTTTGAGGGAGAAGAAATAGTAGAGGAAGAAGGAAAAGTTGAGTCACCCATAGTTATAAGACCACCAATTGGAGAGACCTGATCAATAGGTGGAGGCGAGGTAAAAGTAAAAGTAGGAATGGGCATGTCCTGAAGAATTTCATTCGCAGAAAATTCAGGGGTTGATTTATCCTGCGATGACACTGTAGGGAATGGTATATTATCTTGAGAAGAAGGAATGGGATTATCTTGCGAAGAAGTCGCTGCAGAAGGAGATTTGCCTTGCGAAGACATCGTAGGGAAAGAAGAATGCTTGAATCCCGAAAAAGGAACAGTTGGAGCAGCAGCAGAGGCATCAAATGTATTATGGCGAGACCTTTTGGGAGATCTATCATCCTGCAAATAATAAATCAACTAAGAAACAGAGGCAATAAAATTGCTATTAAAGGAGTAAATATTTCTAAAAATACCTTACTACTCGCAGGTTGTTTTTTGGAAGCCAGAGACTTCTGTTACGAAGAAGATTTTGGTTGCGAACCAGTGGGGATGTTAGGGTTCACCACGGTATATTTAGAGCTGGGTTTGTTCTTGCTGAAACAAAAATGGCGAAAGAAATATCAAAAGAAGAACAAAATCAAGATGAAATAATTTCAATAAGGAAGATCAATCAAGAGAATAATCAAAATCAATGAAAATAACGAACCTGGATGCCATGTAAACGATAACAAAAAGATAATAAAAAGAAGAGGATAAAGATGAATAGCAGGAAATAGTTGCAGACGATGAAGAAGATATAGAAGAAGAGAAGGAATGGTTTTCACAGGCAGTTTTCCTTTAAATAGAAGAACAAAGGGTGACCGGATAACATTAAATATACCGGTAGAAAGAGTAATTTTAGACACGTGTAAACGGTCATCCCAAGATTCAAGGAATCAAATTTCTGTGGGAAATTGAAGATATATTACTTCTTGTTCACTTCGCAAAGCTTTGAAACTTCGCAAAAGAATAGAGGCAAGTACGTACTTTTCAAGTCTAATATTCTTTCGCTCGTTCCTTCATCAACAAATGTCAAAGATCACCACAATAACAAATTTTTCCTTAAAAATCGCTCTCCAAGCGATATTCAAGGAAAAAGAGGCAAGATGTAGGACCAGAATATCGCGACAACAATATTTCGCGAGATCAATAAACAACTGCATCGCGAAGGAGTCGCATGGAGGTAAATAAATGACGTAATAGATGACGACAGTTAGAACATGAGGAAAGTGTGAAGACTTAGCGAGATTTAAGAGTGTCGCGAAGGCAAACAGTTGTACATTCGCGAGCATTCGCGAGACGCTTCCGAAAATAAGGGACAGTATAGCTGTCATCCACTATGTAATACCCTATATAAAGGGTCGAGTAAGTCTGTTGTAAATGGAGGTCTTTTTGAATTGTAAAACAAGTCATTAGGAGAGAGAAAGGAAAGTGAGATTGTAATTTCTTTAGCTTTGTTCTACATTTCTTTGTAAATCTTTCAAGAAAACAATTAATAAAACACATCATTGTTCATCTTCAAATGGATTGATTAAACAGATTTGAGTGAGGGGTGTAGTGTGGGAAATCCTGCAACTACAAGAAGGAGTAGGAGACTTGCTGGAGAAGGGAGAGACGAGATGGGGGAATCTTCAAGAATGAATACTAGGAACAATGGATAAAATCGAGTTCAACCGCCAATTCAACGTACACCAATACAAAATATAACTGTGGATTATGACAGAGTGAGTGTACATACTTGGCGATCAGATTCTGTAGATGAAATGGGAGAAGAGCAGCAATTAGGAGGCAATGGACAAGAGGAGAGAGACCAAGAAGTAATTGGAGGAATAGTTCATGAAAATGAAGAGATTGCAGCATTAGAGGCATTGAGGCAATCAATACATGAAGAAAGGCGGTTAGAAGCAGAAGAACGTGCGAATTTGACAAGGCAAAATCATGAATTGAGGATAGAAAACATGAGATTACAAAATAGGAGGTCAAGAAGCACTACAAGATCAAGTTCAAGATCAGTTAGAGAAGAAATATGACAAAATTTTCCTATAGAAAATGTTAACGAAGAAACTCGATAAGGAATACAAAATCCAGGCGAAGAACGTCGTGAAGGAAGAGAAATAATGGAAGATCGTTATATCCAACGTGCTAAAACTCTTCAAAATGGGCAAATGATAGAAATCAGGGAAATAGACACCGTCAGGGGCGAAATAATCAAGATGGCGAAGAAAATCAGGAAGAAGGAGGGAGAATATTACATGGGAGAAAGAAATAAACGAGTAATTGAAGATGAAATTGAAAGACATTATACTGAACAAGCACATCTAGCTCGCAAGACGGAAAGACTAAGAGCAGAATTGGAAGAACAAGAACTACAAGAGGCAATTCGACGGAATAATCATGATAATCGAGAAAGGAGGCGTGAGTGAAATTGCAATAATGTTAATATCAATGAAGAATATGATAGAGTACAAAAGAGAACTGAAAGGCGACAAAGAGGAGAAAATGAGAGATATAACGGTGTGCGAATTCATGAAAGAAGTGAAAGAGAAGATCGCAGAGAAAGACCAGAAGAAAATGATGAACAAGAAAGTCAAAACAGAGATGAACGCAGAAGAAGAGAGGCGGAGCTAAAAAGACCCATGGATCCAAATTCTGGTGTAAATGAGCAAATTTTAAGAGAGCTGGCGGAGATGAGAGGAATGTTGAACAATAGAAAAGAAGGAGGTAAAAGACAACTGGATGAAGCCATAGAGGAAGCTGCGAAAACTCCATTCACACAAGAAGTACAATTAGGAGGAATACCCCCAAAGTGCAATTTACCTGCGTTAACCAACATTTTCGATGGAACAACTTGTGCAATACAACACATCAAAGCTTATGTGAGATGTATGTTACAATGGGAGAATCATGATGCAATATTGTGCAAATATTTTGCATCAAGTTTAACAGGAGAGGCCTTAAAGTGGTTTGAAGGTTTGCCAAAGAATACTATAACATCTTTCAACCATTTACAAGCTATATTTTTAGGGGCGTATATAAGTAACAATTCCTCGCGACCTGGCATTGAAGATGTATTTGGGTTGAAGCAAAGGGTTGGCGAAAGCTTGAAGCATCTAACTGTGAGCTGGAAGCCAATGTGTAGTGATATGGCTGGTCGTGTGGACGAAAGATATCTCATTCTGTCATTCATCAACGCTATGTTCGCTACCAATCTGTTATACATTCAAATTTTCAGAATCAAGAATACGATCACAATGACTGAGTTGCGAGAACTTCAAGAGGAGTATATTTCTCTTGAGGAAAAGAAAAATGAGATGGAATCATACCCCATTGCGAACACAAGTTCAAGAGCAGCGAATGCAAGCTTGTTACCTAAGTTGATAAATACCGTGGCGAATACCTCGCAAGTGCAACAAGAGAGGATAACGGGTGATGGTCAGTAGAAGTTAGTAGCTATGGGGAGACGTGATCAAGAAGAATTTGAGAGAGAAAGAAACTTCTATAACCGTGGTGGAAATAACAAAATTCAGAGACTTGATCAGCCACAAGAAACTTATGGAGGTCAGAGGAAAAATTACCACAAAGGACAGCGAAATCACAGGATAATATGGGAATAAATTAATATGCCGCCACTAAATGCTAGTGTGGAGAAAATATGGGAAGCTATAATCTTGATGGAAAACATACCCGCACCATGGAACATGGGAAATGAACCACCTTCGAGCAATAGAAGTCATGAATTTTGTTCTTATCACCATTTTCATGGACACTCAACTAATGATTGCAGAAATATAAAAAGAATTATCCTCAGAATGATAGACCAAGGGAAACTAAATCATTTTCTAAAAAATCAATCTCAGTCTCAACCATTACCACCACCGCCAGAAATTCTCAAAGTAAATACAACAAAAGGAGGAGAAACATTTGTAATAGAAGTTGGAGCAAAGGCAAAGAATCTGTTTTGTAACTCTATCGTACATTCGTACAGGATAATTGAAGATTTTCATGATAACATTCTCAGTAGGGTTTTCGCAAGAGATGCTGATAATAGAGAAATAATGAACATTGCGAAGACATCGCCACTGAAGGAATGACAAAAGCAGATTATCACTTTTACTGCAGAAGAAGTAACTGAGGGTGGAGAAATGCACGACAACCCATTAGTGGTAAGATTGGAGATTAACCCAAAACCTAGCGAGGATGAAGATGATGAAGCCGAGAATTCATGGGCAATCAACGAAATTTTGATCGATCTCTGGAAGTTCCGTGAATATTCTTTTTTATCATACTTATAAAACTATGGGAGGGAAAGATGAAGATCTAATACCTTCAACTTACAAAATCTATGGTTTTAACGGTACTGCAAATAAGCCTAAAGGAGAAGTTCATATGCGAATTCCATTAAAAGGATTATCCTCTGAAATTTTATTCTGTGTAGTTGATGTGGAATCACCATACAACGCATTGATTGGACGACCTTGGTTACATGATATTTTAGGTGTGGCATCGAATTTCCATCAATGTATCAAGTTCCCTCATCCCACTGGTGTTGGCATCATAAAAGGAGATTGGGTTGAAGGAAAGAAGTGTTATGAAATTGATATAGAATCTTACGAAGAAAGAGCTGCGAAGAAGAAGAATTGGAAACACAACATCATATAAAAACAAAAAGGTGAAAGATTGATGGTAGATGTAATAGAACAGAGAGAAGAAGAAATGCTGCGAAACCAATGTATGATGAAGATAAGGAGTGGCGAAGGCTTCGCAACAGACAAGTAAATGACAGAAAAATTCAAAAATGCAGAAGCAGAAAGTAGCAGAAGTAAGAGACTTAAAGAATAAAAGTGATTGTTGATTGCCGAGGTAGAAATTGGGAGGTGAAAGAAAAATATGCAGAAGAAGAAAATATATTTTATGAATGATAAAGATGAGATTGCGAAATTACAAAAGAGCTTATATGCAGAAGAATTAACAAAATAATCAGATAGAGGCGAACCTACTATGGCGTACACCCTAGTTCGCGAAATCAAAATTTCGCAAGAGGCAAATGTAAGACCTAAAGTGCGTCATAGAATGGGGTACCTATTGCATGGCTCAGGGAAAAGGTTACACCGCCCCTGGAACCTGAGTCATGGAGAATTGGGGTCAATAAAGCCCATCCAGGAGAGGTACCTTGGATTTTCAATCTAAGCCTATGACTTAGATTGGACGACCGAGGGTCTCTTCTAAGGAGTCAGCATTTGACCAAGGCGCCGAGGTACACGGTTGAGCCAAGAGTGCCAGGGCATTTGAAGTGTCTCGGCCATTCTTGGCAAGTCTTGGCATATCTTTTCGGCCGAAGAAAACTCCACTTAGGGTGCAGTCTCGTAACCATAAGCCTTATAGGCAAAAGGGATAAGAGGCCGCGAAAACAACTGGTTGTTGTTAAGACCGGATGGGTGGAGCTAGCCTTGTATGGCAGAAGTACACCTCCTTGAAGGGGCAACCAAGGAGATGATAAGGGCGGCACCCTCCGTTAGGGAGCTGATAAGTGTCTTAAGACGCAAATGTCATGAGGCTTTATTTTTGCAAGAAAATTTAGACTTGTCATATTTGTACGACAATCCTGAAGAGGCAATAATACAAAAGACAAAGATAAGACGAGATCAATGGGTCAATACATGAAAATGTAAGGACGTCCTGCGATTTCGTCTCAAGACGGCAATGTCATGGGGCTTTATGTTCGCAAAAAATTTTAGGCCTGTCATATTGTCGCAACAAAAATATCCTGCAGAGGCAACAATACTAAAGAAATGATAAGGCAAGATCAATGGGCCATTACATGAAAGTGTAAAGACGTCCTGCGATTTTGTCGCAATGACAAGGGGTGGCACAATAAGACCTTTAACTAGGTAGGCAAAATAAGACCACATAAGAGAAAAAGAAAAAAGGAAATCTTGGAAGAAACCAAGATTTCCTTACTTTCGAAAATTCAGCAGCAATAGCTGCGAGATTGAGGCATGAACACATATCACTATTCGAAAGTAACTTGCTTAATCTCTCATTTGAATGCAAATAACAGAGGCAAGTATGGGAATGTATAGAACAAAAACATGTTATTTGTCTTCATATGATAGATTTACGCGCTCATAAAATGAAAGGTTGATAATATATTGATTAAGCAGTATTGCAAAAAAAGATTGTTCTTTTAACATGTGCGAAAGGAACAACAAAGGTAGAGCTTGTATCTCAAGATCCAAAAACTCGCAAAGACAAAAGATTACAAAAATAGAAGATTAAAAGAATGAATGTACAGATATTACAAAAAGAGAAAGAAGAAAACATAACTATTTCTTGGTTGATTCTTCTTCTTTATTTTCTTCATCTTCATCAGATCCTTCTACATCTTCATCTTCGTCAGATCCTTCTACTTCTTCATCTTCATCAGATTCCTCTTCTTCGCTAGCATCGTTGTCAGTGATATCCAAAGAAGGCACATTCTTAGGGATTTCATCAAGGAGACAAGGGTATGTAGAATGAGGAATGTTGTTGTCGTCATGAGACCATCTTAATAGTCGATTGCGAAAAAGAGTAGCATCATTCTTGAAATTCGCAACTGTAATTTGTAGTTGCCTCTTCAATCTAGAATATTTGTCATTTCGAGAAGAAAGATCCTTTGCGAGCTGCTCCTTCTCAGATTCAAGTTCTTCAATTCTTTTGCGAAATCTCTCTTCAGCCTCTGCGAACATATGACATTGAATCGGCAACTTAATGACAACTTCATAAAAAACAAACAGTTAAATAAAGAAGAATAATTAACAACCTTCTTTGTCAGAAATCATATACATAATCAAGGCCGTATGCTCAGCTTGAAGACTAACGTTAACACCTAAATTATTTCTGGCGTCATCTAGAACCTTCGCAGCCCAAGCGAATTCATCGTCATTGTTTATGAGAAGAAGGGAGCGAATTTGATTCTCTCTTTCGCTAAGTATAGCATTTTTGCGGATGGATTCATCCCCTTCAATTTGAACCTCAAGAAGAGTCTTTTGGAATTTCGCTAATGCTTGAGCACCTTGTCTAGCTATGCGATCTTTTTCATCTATGAGATCACTGATTTTCTTCCTTAAAGTATTAATTTTCTCTTTAGAACTAAGATATAGATGTTTAAATTGGTTGGCTAAGCCTAAACTAGATCTATGATCAATTTCTAAGAGGCGAAATTTGGATTGAAGTTCGTTTAGAGGAAGAGATTTAATCTTGTTATTTGAAAAACTATTCAAAGAATCGTTGAGGTGATCAAGAAGGGCATTGTTATCCATAGGATCGGGGAATGAGTGAAGAAGGATGGCTTCATCAGAAAGGTTATAAACGTCTGCGAAAATGGTAAGTCAGATAAGGAAAGATAATAAGAGAACAAAACAAAGGAACAGAGAAAAGTCTCATACCATAAAGTTGTTGGTTGGCGCTTTGAAGACTAGATATCTTATTCTTCTGAGTGGAAGAATCAACTTCTAGTTGCTTGGTCTTCTCGCGAAGAGTAGCAGCTTCAGTTTCAAATTCTTCATTTCTCTTGTGAAGAGCAGCAGCTTCAGTTTCCAATTCTTCATTTTTCTTGCGAAGTTGAAGATTCTTCTTTTCGAGAATACTGCGCCTTTTCTCAAGATCTGAGGCAACAGCGAAGGAAGCTCTCCCGGACTATAAAGGAAAGTAAAGAAATTATCAAGATATAACTTAAAATCAAAATTATGAAGAAATAAGGGAACAAAGACATACCAAGACATCAAACGAATTTAGAAAGATGGGGGTCACTGATCTGGAGACCCCATGAAGAGAATCATCACCCTCTAATAAAGGAGCATCACAGATGCTCGCGAGAGCTTTGCACGTACTAGAGAGACGATCATCTCCAATTCCTTGCATGGAGTCAGAGAAGATGCTGGACAGTTGCGCCATAGAAGATTCAGTTGGAGAATTCTCCTTTGCGAGAGAAATATCAACATCATCATTATCTTCATCATCAGAGCTTTCGCTGGATTGAAGATTTCAAGGAGAAGGGGAATGCATCTTTCGTTTCGTTGAAGGTGCGGCAGCGGACTTCCCCTTGCGAAGAAGACCCTTACTCTTGCTCTTGGACTTCGCAATCTCAGGATTTTCTTCTTCTTCAGCAACTTCAGCACCAACCTTCGCACACGAATGAAGATAAGAAACAGAGGCAACAATATTGTTAAAAATAATAAAGAAAAGTATTTCTTACTTCATCTGTGATCGAACGGAGTGATGTTAGGGTACTTGCCTTAGCATTTCTTTTGTATCTCCTTCTCAACTTGATAATCTGAAAATTTCGCAAGATTAATAGGTATAAAAAGGAGTGAAGATTATAAACTGAGCGAAATTTAGGAAACATACCTCTTTTGATTTCTCAGGCCAGTTAAAAACCCAAGGCCGATAATTGGCGAGATTCGCAGGGAGCACATTTGAACCTGAAATGTAAGGTCCTTTCAAAGCTAGCGGAAAAACGCACCACTTATCGTCTTTAGAATGGCGGGGAATATTGTTTTTGCCAGAATGCCAATCGATGTCTTGCATAAGCATTTTATCGCTGGCAACATTTTCTTTTCTCTTCAAACGAGCACCCCAGCGAGTTCTATCATTCTTCATGTTTATTACCTCATAGTTTTCGAAGAAGCTCTCTACTGTATATTTTCAGTGCATATATCTAAGTCCACAAATTTAGGATCCATGACTTCTTTTGGGTAAAGAGACCCCTTACCAGCACCCCGGTTGGCGAATTCAAGCATTAAGCGGATACAATCCCCGCTCAATTGGTAGACGGCTCGCGAGAATTTCGCATGAGCAAGAATTTCATAAAACAAGGGAAGATCAGGGTCATAGAGAGGAATGGGAAGGCCAGCGAGAATCTAACCTAGCGAAATTATGATTTCCTGATCATCACAATGATGATCAGCAAACAGTTTGGCAGACAGAATGGATTTAGATTCTTGATTGGGAATGGTGGATAATATGAAACCTTTCTCTTCAAAATCTTTCTGAACCTTTTCCAGAAGACTTTCATATCTGCGACCAACTGGAGCCATTATCAGTATGGGAATGAAGAGAAGATTGAAGATCAAAAGAAATAAAAAGAATAAGATTTACGGTAGCAGAAGCGGAAGTTACGGAGAGAGATTAAAGAAAAGTTGCAGAGAAAATAAGAAAGAAAGTAAAAAAGAATAACAAAAGTATATATAGAGAAGGATTCTCGAAAAGATAAACACATTTAATGCGAAGAGTATACGTGAACGGTTGAGAAATAACAATTGAAAAAGACGTGTCAAGAAATGGATGGAGGAAGAGATACGTGTAATAAATTCTGTGTAAAAGTACAGAATCATGTCAATACAGAAAAATATGAAAAAATGAACAGCTGCGGCATTTTGGAAGTACTAATTCTCATGACATTCTTTCCTTCGCAGAGAAGACATGAGAAGAGGCAAGATGTAGGATCAGAATATCGCAACACAAAGACCCTTGCGAAATCCATAAATGACACATTGCGAAGATGTCGCAGATGGATAATATAAATGACGTAACGGATGATGACAGCTTGAACACGAGAAAGATGTGAAGACCTAGCGAGATTTATGAGTGTTTCGAGATTTAACATTTGTACACTCGCGAGAATGTCGCAAGTCAGATCCGAAAATAAACGACAGCTTAGCTGTCATCCACTATGTAATGTCCTATATAAAGATCCGAACAGGCTTAAGAGAGGGGGGGATCTTTTTCGAGTGTTGGGCAAGTCATTAAGAGAGAGAAAGTTGAGAGCGGTTGTAAATTCTTTAGCTTATTTCCTTTTCATCTTGTAACATTTGTGAGTTTAATCAATAAAGACTATAATTGTCATCTTAAAATGATTTGATTGTGTGAATTCTTGTGAGGGGTGTAGTGTGGGATTTCCTGCTACTACAAGTTTCATTTTTGATGCCTGCATAAAAACATATTTCCCTTTCTCACAGGAGGTTATCATATGCTTTTATAGTTCATAGTTCATCCGGCATTATTGATAATTTGGCCAAAGCCTGGCTGGAAAGTTGAAATTTTGTTACAAATCTGTCTAACATTTTTGTTGTAAATTTCATGGATGATAGAGAATGGATGTAATTGAGGATGTTACTTGAGCATTGGTTCAAGGACCAATTAATTTGTTGCATTAGTACTTGCTAGAAGCTCCTTGTTTGATGAGTAAAAATTGTAAGTGACATGCTTGAAGGTATGTAAAATGACCGGAGTCCACAACCTTTATGTTTCTTGAAAGGTTTCCAGGAAAGATAAATGTAGCTGCCCATTAACATGTGTTGGTAATCAGTGACTACTCCCAAACCCGATAACAAATTACCTAACAATTCTCAGTTGCTACTACGAAGTTTTATATGCTTAAGTAGTAGTATACACCAGATACATATGAATTTTTTTATGCAAAACCGTTCATCAAGGTATCCCTCCCTGTCTGTTTATATACATTACGTCTTCATGAATATTAAAATAAATCCATACGTGATTGCTAATGGGGCTATTCACTGCCAATTGCACTCAAGAGTGTACTTTTAGACAAACTTAATTTATCCATCAAAACCAAAGTGGCAATTCGTGTAATGGGGTCTTCTACGAGTTTATTTTCTCCATTAATTTCAACATCATTTTTTAGGGGTAATATATAGGTATTGGATCACTGGTGTGCAAGGTGAAACATTTATCAATTTGTGCAACATTTGGGTTGCGAAAGGCTTAATCCAACAAAAAGAAAAAAGATTATATCCAAGAGTATTTTTGGAAGATAGATCACCATGAAAAAATGATGTCCCGTGCCTTTACGGCACGGGTTAATCCCTAGTACATATCAGGTGTGGTGCCTGTGGTAGGCACTCCAGCAGCTGCAACCATTCTTCAGTATAGCACCAGCCATCACTCTCTAAGCATCACCACCTGCACTTCCCTTTCCTAAATATGCATCTAAACCAGCAACTCCAACTGCATCTGCACTTCACCAGGACCACTATGAGCACCTGTAACTGCACATCATGTCCAACAGCACTGTGCACACCTTCAACAACATTTATCCTACCAGCTACAGCTACTACCATGGCTCATATCATCATTCTCAACCAGCATCACTTCCTGTCAAATCCACTGTAACAACAACACACATTGGCAACTCTGCACCTGTTTATCCTAACATGCATCTAGCATGCAATATTGAGTTCTTAGACTCAGGTCATAACTGACCACATATCAATTCCATCGGAACCCATGTCCTGCAACTGCAACCAACACCAACTGAGTACAAATCTCAGCACCAGCCAGCTTCATTTCCTCTATTCCATTACCACTGTCTTAACTGCAGCTGCACCAGTACCTGTAATCATTCAACTGAACGCACTCCATCATACAAAAACCAAGCAGAATGCAAGCAATAGGTAAAAATAAAACACAGAGACACAACATCATCAATGGATAACATCCCCCTTTCAGTTTTGGATCTTAAACAGTGGCAATACAATGATATAAAGAAGTAATAATACTATTGAGGGTCTGACACACTATATTAGAATCTTATCCAAACAAATTTGAAGTTTTTTTTTTTTTTTTTCCTAACAAACATCATAAATCCATGAAATTACCAGTACCTATGAACAATATAAGAAATGTGGAAGAAAAATAATAAAACCCAAAAAAGATAGCTCAACAAGATTTATGATTTTAAACCCCAATTACACCTTTAACTAAACCAACCCACAAAATCAATAGTTATGCATGTGTAATCATTAGTTACACATATAATTAACATGTGTAAGCTAAAGTTACACATCCATATGGCTTGTGTAACCTGCAGTTACATAGCCACATGCCTTGTGTACTCATAGCATATTCTTCATTAGCGCTAGAAAAAAGGACATCACACATAGCTACATGCGATTATTAAACAGTAAAATCTACTTAATAACACTTAATCAACTGAAAATGCAACATAAAAATTTGAAAGGTATATAACTAGTAGCTGCTAGTGTAACTAGTTTTACAGTCTACCAACCAATAAAGAAAGTTCTTAGGCATACCAATAACTTGAAGAAAAGAGCCAATGTTTGCTGCAATTGACCGAAGAACAAAACCATCGATAGACTCCTTAGAAAGGACATAATCACAAAAACTTAAAGACATGGATACATACTGTAGCAGCAACCAACAACAATAACCATAAGAAAACATACATACTTCGGTGAAACCATGGCGAGCCTCAATGAGTTGGACACCTAGGTCCAAATGAAAATATCCTCTCTGAAATTAACATAACCATCACCATCAGTTGCTTCAACAGCTACACAGACACAAGCACTCAAGGCCATATTCAATATGTAGTCACCAAAAGCTTTAAATGTAAAATAAATCCAATATGTTGCAACTAGTTACATCCTATGTTACTGTAACATCATTTATAACCAAAACAGACAGACAATAATAGTATAAATAAGAGTTACACATGTGTATGACTAGTGTAACTTGGAGTTACAGATGCATCTAAATAGTGTAACTGAGAGTTACCCATGCATTTTGGATGTGTAGACGCAAGCTACACATGCAATTTGGATGTGTAGACGAAAGTTACACAGTGCGAATAATCATCAAAATGAGAAAATTGAATCACAATGAACAACTCTCTAGCTTCAGTACCACTACCAGCATCACCACCTGCTCCAACTTTCACCATCACAAGCTATGAACTGAAAATTGAAGCACAAGCCATAATTTAGTAACCTAATTCATTTTACCTGTACAATCACTTCCGATCCAACTTTTCCTTCCATATCTCTTATTCTTCAGCTTTAGTTTCTATGGATTTGACAGCACCGTTGCCAGTAATTGACGCTCTGTAGAAGATATTGACATAAAATTTTGAGTAGATATATAATCTAAATCTTGAAATCGTACTACATCATGTTGTTTAAATTTGAGCAACCAAAGCAAATATATATTGAACTAAAAATCATTTTTTAAGAACAGGTAACATTAGAGGAGCAAAAATCAGTTCAAAAATAAAAGTATATAGAATTCATATCTAATAGATGGGTAAATGAGATATTGATTCACTGATTTCAAATCTAAAAACCGATTTTCGATCGAGATAAAAAATTAAAAAATCTATCGAATTTTGTTCAAGAACCCTAGAATTTTTTCTTGAATGTTTTTTCGAAATTTTACACTGAACAGTAAGATTAAGGTGAGACTATAACAGATCTAACTCTAATTATGATTTCAGTAAGAAATTTATGCTGAAATCAAGCTTTTAAAAAGTTTTCAAAATAACAAAATGATTTTGCAGAAATATAAATCTGAAAAATCAAAGAACTAAATCTACTTATTGAATTGAAACGTTAAAGATAAAACGAAGCTTATCTGTTCAATTCATAGGTGAATCTTCAAATTCATTTTCTGCTAATGATTATCATTCATTTTCCATCGATTTTCATTGAATCTCCGAAGAACAAGTGATGTTGATGTCGAATTAATGTTTAGATAATCAGGATCTAGGTTTTGAAATCATTTTCACTGAAAATTTCAATCGGAAATTGTGTCTTCTCGCATGTTTCTTCATCCGAGAGAGAGCGGAAGGAAAATGAGAGAGAGAAAGTGAAAAAGAAATGAACTGAAAAAGAAAATATCTAATGATATAAATACTAAAGGGCAGTGTTGTCATTATTAAAATTCCTAATAATTAATTATGGGCCAGATCTGAAGAAAATTTGATTTTTTGGGCCTAGTAATATCATTTTCTTAAAGTATGGAGTTGACAGTGGATGATCCATTTAGTGGGGCTTCTATATATTGAACTCATATAGTAGGGGGTTCTAGTATTTTTCACATATATATATCGCTGTGTTGGCTTAAAATGGGTGAAAGACTACATTCAAACTATCTTTATAGCTCGTTGGCGGCCTTGCACTAATTTATTTATAAGAAATATGGAAAATAAGTAAGTAAAGTTAATAGGAAAATGCAAATTACATTGCAAAGTATTGAAATAAGAATACATCGAGAAACTGGAGTTAGTATAACTTTATTTTTGCCCTATTACCACATATCAAACAACATTGTTGTTAAACGAAAGCAAAGTTTATAATTGTCATTTTTTCATCTTCTCGGCACCTCTAAGACAATAAGGTCTTTGGGATTTCTTATAATTTTGGTCTAAGAGGACTATAAAGACTCGATCCAACCTATTGGTGTGCACTTATATATACATCTCTATTGCTGCGATTTTGTTTTGTCATGCTGGCTCCATAAGGAAGATCTTAGGGTCTTCTGTTCATGGGATATCGAAGACCCAAAAACAGTGCAGGTTTCATTATCAGATGTCCATTGAAATTGAGATTCTAACATAATGGCCATAACCTAAAACTCAACATTATACATCATTTTACCATTAACACTTAATTCCATATGATTCTTATTGTGTTTGAACTTAAGTTACCTTGTCAATACGATAAGATCTGGGTCTTTGATTTTAGTCGTGTACATGATGTACGACATAACATAGAGTATGATTTTGTGCAGACTCCTTTAAAGACTGTGCACATAACAAAATATTCCTATTGGTTGATTTGAAACGACCGTTATCTATTCAATAATTGTTTACTGACCAACTCCTTGTCTTTGGATTCTATTTTCGAATAATCAAAAAAATGGGCGGGAGAAACTTTTAAAGGGAAAATAAAATAATTATTTTAATTTTTTTTTTTAGTTAAAAAAAAAAGTAAGGAGCATATATCATACTTATTTATTGCCTAAAATATAACGTTTTAAAAACAGAAAAATACTGGTAATTAATTAGTTTGATTCATTTAATAGTTATTTAGTTTTACCGAAACTCCTACTTGTGATGAGTGTTGGATGAGTTGCTGTATAAAATCATGATCCGGAATCAAATAGACATTACTAGTAATTATTTCGACACACACGAGATTTTTTTCTTAACCAACAATCAATTTCTATTCCGTCTTAAACTGTCGTAAATTGAATATCGTTAACAAAATAATTAATAAAATTATAAAGGACATATCTAAGTACAGGTTAAGGGTTACTAGTACTTTTCGGCTGCTTAGAAAGGAAGATGATACAATAATGATAATAGATATGTTGTAGGTTATTGGCGGGACACACACATAATCATACCAATTGTGGGTTTTGTAAGAGTTGGAAAGACCACACATAACGCAACTAGTCTAGAATAATGAACTAGTAAAACAACACTTCCAACAAATAATGTGGTACTGTGCATATGACGAGTTTGATATCTTTAACATATTAAAAAATATCTTAGAGCACATTGCTGGAAACAAATATCATGCTCTAACGATGCATTTGTTTGCAAATGAGTGTTTGAATGTCAAGAAATGTCCAACTCTACCGGATGATGTCAGTAGCGATGATGTTGAGGGATGGGAGAAACCTAATATTCTGGTGCATATTGAATTTATGAAAGAAAAAAGCATATTGAATTATCGATGACGACCAAAGGAAGGCTAATCATAGTCGTATTTCTTATTTTAAAGACAATATTTTACGAAATGAGTAGATATCATAGCTCGTCACCTATTTTTAAGATTACAATCAAATTAAACAAAAAGAAGAAATTCCTTTTTATATATTAAATAGATAATTGTTTGTTTTAAGCCACCAATAGAATTCCTTTGTTATATGCACACTCTTTTAATGTGTGTGCACAAAATTGGACTCCAAAACATAGGGAAACTCATAAAAAACCAATTAAACAAAATAAAAAACATAGTCATCAGAAGCGAATAACACCAAAGATAATTTTATTGTTACAAAGGAAAGTTTTCTCCCACGAAACCTATAGAAATAAAACACTATTGCTGAAAAAGATCAAGTAAATAATTTTTCTTCAAGATAATAAGCAATCATATATCAAATAGCTTGAGTCAGTGATCACCACATCATAGAACATCATCTTCCACTATTAGTCATCTTAATCTAATGTCAAGTTCGAATATATGTGATCTTGTATGATATTCAAAGAGTTGAAACCAAACCTTAAACTTCAAAAACCATTAAAGTACGTCCAAAGGAAAAGGGCTTCCCGCATTCACGTTCAAATTATAACCATGGTTGCTACTATTCTACTAAAATCCCTCAACCTGGCCTTCCAAAAACCTTTCTACTGTACGCAAAACTTATTAACAAAGAGGTTAAAAATACCATCAACATTGACATATCGTCATCTTGCATCAAAGATACCTTCAAGGAAAATAATAAACTAAAAAAAAATGTCGAAATCCTGCATAACGTACGAGCAACGGATTTTTCTTACCTCAGAAAAAATCCATATCATCTGCTCCAGAATAAGCAATGGGTCAATAATCGAGTATATGTAGCTTCAAAACAATATATATAGCTTCACTTAATAACTAATTCGAATATAATTTGTCCCGGTTATTATGAAATTGTTTTAACAAAATCAATAAAATACACACATAACTCAATCAAAAGAACCAAGGGAACACGTAACAATCTAAGTAATTCGTTACGTAAGTTCGAATTTGAAACATTTTTTTTTATTGGTTGACGTTAATTATGAGAACATTAACAGTTTCAAATATGTTATGTTAAGTGAAGATGTGAAATATTAGTATGTGATGGCAACTGTTGATACATACCCCCAAGTAATCGTTTCATGATGTTATTGACTTTTTTTTTTACTCGGAAAGGGCAAAATATATTTAAAAACATGGTAACCACAAGGAAGTGGCATCCATGAAAGAGATACAGAAAATTACAAAGTAACTAAGAATTCTGTGAGCATCAAAAGGTAGCCTTAAGCTAAAAATCAAGAACAAAAACTAGCCAAATTAAGCTAATCCATCAATCCATCCCAATTGAAAAGTAAGTTGTTTAAAGAGATGTTTTCAAAAATCTTTGTTCCCAAAGACCAGTTGAAAAGCAAGCACTTAACTTCACACAAAAGATGATTAAAGTTTTATACTTTCCTTGAAAAAACCTTCCATTCCTCTCATTTTAAACCACCCACCAGATAGCAAAAGAAATCATGATCCACAGTTTATTCTTCATACTGATACCTTTCATGTTTATTGACCACCTTTAGGTTTTGACGAAACTGAGTATTCGATCAAGATGATGTGATATAAGAGGGATTTTATTAGTTTGGGGGATCAGGTAGGATGAAGATGATTAAGAGGTGGTGATTTGATGCTCATAAAGTTTAGTAAAAATAAGTGGGTTTAATTAAGCCATGAGAGAAAGATATTCATAATAGCAGAAGGAGGGAGAAAAGACAGAGAGTAGTAAATTCTAGTATCTTACTCTTTGCACTACCTATGTGACCTCGTATACTTCATTTAAGAACCTTGATTATTTCCATTTCTGAACATAACCTTGCATATACATTTCTAGCTTTATTTGTCTCCTTGACTTCTTAGTCTAGGTTCTCCAATAAATCAAACAGACCTTAATATTCGAGAACATCAAATACTTAACAAAACCCTAATAAAGTTTAGAAGTTCACAAAATAAAAAGATGACGCCATTAGTCTATGGCCGAGCCAGAGCTAGGTTTAGGCATTATATATGTCATATTAGAATATCCAGTTAAGTTAAGAATGTATTTAGACTACACGCTAGCTAGAGTCAGGAGCAGTTAATTAGGTTAAGTTTAACTGGGCAGAAATATAACTAGAGGGCCAAGGCATAATCTCCACCGTTCGAAATTTCGGGCTATCTCGGCCTCTCTTTGGTCCACATACACATGCACCGCCTTTCCTTAGAATCTTAGACTATGAATTGTGCGAAGTCTTATGGGGGCGACGTATAATTTCTGCAGTCCATAATTCGGGTCAATCTCAACCACTCTTTGACCCACATACATATACACCGCCTTTTCTTAGACTATTGATTTCTGTTGTTCATAATTCGGGTCAATGTTAACCGCTCTTTGACCCACATACATATACACCACCTTTTCTTAGACTATTGACTAGGTATCACCGAGGCCTGGCTCAACCTTTTATCTTTGTTTTTTATATATTGCTTTAAATAAGATTTAAGCGCATTTTTACATTTTCAACAAATATTATTTAGCCATAGCTAGTCAATATACTTCGAAAATTATATTATATATTTGTACTTGGCCAAAAACATCATAGATTTTTGCTTAATTACTCTATTTGGAACATCATAATTCGCAACCTGGATACATCTAGAATTGTTAATTTTACATTACAGCTTGTTTTTTGGTCCATTAGAGAAGAAACCTAACAACCAAGGAGTCAATTACATACCTGGTTTATGTTTATTTTCACCCCATCATGAGCTGTATTAGTCTCACTTTTTTTTTTTTATTATTATTACATTAAGCTTTTCACTAGACAAACAAAATTAGGTAATAAAGAAATACCCGCCTTGATTTTTCGATCAACGTCACAAAATTAGGCTTTTAGAGGGTCTGATGAAGAGAGTTATTACACCAAGTCTTGTGTGCAGGATGTTATTAGCCATGACTACCATTTAGAGTTAGAGATCATGTAATATGGTTAGTTGAGATATATATATATATATACGGTCTGCATCAATCATGCTGAAGTATACCGGTAGGAACGAATTTGCTATCCTTGGTATTATTTGGCTTAAAGAAATTTCAACGTTGCTAAGTAATAAGAAATTAGTCCAACAAAACCAATCATAATGAAATCATCAACTACAAAAAGAACAATTAAGAATTATATTAATACGGAGTGATAAATATGAAGGCATGCATAGCAAACATAAGCAGAAAAGCTTTGATAGATAAGTATGTATCTACACTGATATTTGAGAATCACGATCACGATTTTTTGCTTACATAGTCTGTACTCTGTAGCCAAAGTGGGTGTCCAATTGATGCAATAATGGATGGTTTGATGATGCAATTGTCCACGGGCTTGGCATTATTAGTTACTTACAGTCTCATTGGGTGACTATGACTCAGTTACTTCTTATTGTCATCCGTTCTTTTCATGCTCTAAAGAAAAGCTTAACCTCATATTTTGCTGGTAGCAATTGACCAAGTCCAATAGGCTGATCAGTAATAAACCTTGGTTGTCCAATGGAAGCTCAAAACCCCACCCAAATGGCTCCAGATCCTCTGTCCATTAAATCTCCCTGTGCCTCTGTCTCAACCTTTTTTTTTATCGGTAAAGAATTTGGAGCTGGTGAGTTTCGAACTCAGGTCACTAGTATCATCTCCCAGTGACTTTACCACTCTACTACAGTGCCTCTGTCCAACCACTCACACGTGGTTTACATTTTTAACCATACATTCTTATTTTTCTTGAATTTATATTTGATCAAATATAACAATTAAACAGAAACTCAACAATTAAACGAAAACTCTTTGTTCCTGTGATCTGTTTTTCTCCCTATCCAGTTATTCAAATGACTATGTTTAACATAATCTTTTCGATATAAAATTTGAAATCGGGTTTTTGAGTGTATTTGTAAAGGAGACGAATATCAGTTGTTTAGATAGAAGTCCGTGATATTGTATTGTGATAAAGTGATTCTTCTGTGTTGATTCCCGTAAAACATTTGGCTTGGGGGATTAATTAGGCTTAAACTTTGATTCATCTTTCTCAACTAGTAACAGGTTTTTCAAGAGTGAAAAACAGATGTGTTGAGAGTTGATGGTCATTAAAGAAAATTAACAGATTTTTAAGAAAGAAAGAAGAAAAATATTCATCACAAAGATTGTTTAAGTTAATGGGTTTCTCCATCTAAAGATTTGTTTGTTGAATCCTAAAGGTTCTTAAAATTTCTAGAATATAATTTAGGTAACACAACTCATAATAATTATGGGTACATTAATTAAATACCCCTAGTTTTAACACCCAACAAATATAGCCTTATACAACAATAAATATACCCATATCATTTAAAAACCTTATCTATTTGAAAATAGATTACCTTAATAACCTCACTCATATAATATTTTTCTTTATTTCAAAGACTTTTGTTAAAGGGAGAGCAAAAAGCGATTTGAGGAGAGCAAAAATCGTAGTTGACTCACTAACTAGGACCCATTCAATATATTGTTATTATTTGGACCGAATCACCCTTACTATATATACTCATTAATCACGGAGAGTTTCCTCCACCATCCCTTAAACCAGAAAAACGTTCTTCACGGTTGTTACTTCTTTAAACATACGTATGAATACATGACATTGATTAGGCCTTCCTCTAATTTCTATCTTTTTTACAAGCTATTGTCAATAAGATTTTGAACTGATTTTTTTTTTAAACAAAGTTAAGCTTTGTTTAGTTTTTTGTGTTTACTGTTTTAAACCGTGAGAACTTTGTTAGGTCAAACAGGTGATGCAAAAGTAGTTCGAACTTCGAACTACAGTGGTTGCAATTGACCCAAATCAAAAGAAGAATTGCTGTAAAAGTAAACCGTTCTCTCTTGATTTGATTATAAAATACATAAATAAAAATTAATACAATATGTAATTAAATTTTATGGAATCCCTAATTTTTATTTAATTGATTTTGTTTTTGATGGAATTGAATGGATAAAAATGGAAGATGAATAAAATTTGATCACAAAAATTGTTAAATAGAGGACGATCTACAAAAAAGAATTTGATTTTTTAATAATCATCATGGATTTCAATGGTGTTGGAGTTCTTTAGACGATGATGGGTGTGAGCAATATGGCATTAGTAGGTGTAATTAGGAAGGACAGTTTGGCCCGAGTTATGAAAATATATTGAATAGGCCCTAGTTACCGGGTCAACTACGATTTTTGCTCTCCTCGGATCGCTTTTTGCTCTCCCTTTAACAAAAATCATTTCAAAAAACAACAAATTTCTTTCTTTACCACTTTCCCGCCGCCGCCACCACCGCCATACTGCCACCACATATCCACCGCCACCACCAACATTCAACCACCATTAATCCACCACCAATGAACTGCCGACACCACCAATATTCCAACACCACTCCACCACCACCGCCACCACGGCCACCGCCAGTCCGTTGCCACCACCACCAGCCCACCATCGTCGTTGATGGTGCCAACAACCGAAGTTAATCCCCAAAACAAAAACCAAAAAATAAAAAAATAATATGGCGTCAACAACTGAAGTTGATCTCAAAATTTGATGTCAACAATCGAAGTTGATCCCCAAAACAAAAATCAGAAAATAAGAAAAAAAGAATGGCGTTAACGGCCGAAGTTGATCCCAAAATCTGGTGTCAACAAACGAAGTTGATTCCCAAAAACAAAATCTGAAAATAAGAAAAAAATAAAATAATAATATGCGTCAACAACCAATGTTGATCCCAAATTCTAGTATCAACAACCGAAGTTGATCCCCAAAACAAAAATCAGAAAATAAGAAGAAAAAAAAAATATGCGTCAACAACCAAAGTTGATCCCAAATTCTGGTGTCAACAATCGAAATTGATCCCAAAATCTGGTGTCAACAACCAAAGTTGATCCCAAAAATTGATACATTAAAATTAATAAACCTGACGTGGCATTTCTGACGTGAAGTCAGTTTTGCTACCATTGCACCACAGATTCATCTTGAGAGATACTTTATAGTTTGGAGGATCAAGAACTAGAACACCATCAACAAATGCAACCACAAAAAGGAAAATGATCATCTCTTACATACATGTAATAAACACCGAAAACAATAAGAACCAAACAACAACCCGATTAACAATTTCAAATAGCATATAGCCTATTATTTGCGCCAACTATATCGACTAATATATTCATAATCATAATAGTACTAACTGAATAGTGTCAACTGTTGGTTAAACATACCAAGAGCAGACTACCTTCTTGATCCACCACCAATACCAACAACAAACTACCTCCAACAGTACCACCAATACACAGCCACAATCCACAAAACCACCAAATTCCATAACAATAATGCTGGAACATCCACCGCCACTGTTGCAAACACTAACGCCGGCATTAGTACTACTACACATCTAGTTTGTTAAAAGATAAGGCTGAATTTCATTTTTTTTTGTGATGCCATTGGATTCATAACACTAATTACTGCTGCAACATCCCCCCCCCCCCACCCCCCCAATTAGTACAACAAAAACTACCATTACCACCTGCACAACAGCCATTACCAACAACTACTACTATCACCTCCACCGCTGCATCAACAACCACCACCAAAAACAGCAGAAACCACCCCCCAATGCAGCAACCACCCCAACATCCACTACCACCACCACTGCTTAAAACACAACAAGCACCACTATTGCAAGGTTAACGAAAGTCACCCAATATACACTTATTTCATTGAAAATGCTAATATCAAATTATGCATTGTGCGGAGTCAAAATCTAGTTATTGTTTCTCCTAAGTGCAACTCTTACTAAGCTACTAACTTAACAGTGAACTAATGGTTGTATAATGATCGCTGTCGTATGCGTCAAAAATAATATTACTTTCTCACTACTCAAAATATATAATATAGCAAGGGCAAGAAAGGATCGTTCCCACAGAGAGGTCTTGGATTGTCAATATGTTTCGGTTTCCTATATAAAACAATGGGGGGATTTTCTGATTTTTATAAACTAAAATAAAGTAAAAGCAAACAAAGAAATAAACACGCAAATTAAGGGTGTGAAAATATTGGGTAAAGGTTTTATCTTCAATTGTAAACAAGTATTTGAATGTATGAATAGAATTCGTATTTAATCTCGCTATCATCAAAAGACCTAGAATACCTTATTGCAAGAATACTCCGTAAATTTCCTAAGTCATCAACACACACATTAGAGCTGCGTATGTGAATTCCTAAAGAATAACCTAACGCCTTGCCCTAATTAAGTTCAATTCCTAGGAGCATTAAGTTTTATAAATAGGCTAATCAATGCAATTGTCATACATTGCGCATAACAATTCGGACAAAGGTCAAACTCTACATATGATTACAAGAGTGTATCACTACAAACCGTAATCATATCATGCTACTCGTATTCAGGGTTATCGCTCGATGATGAACCCTAAAATAGCTATAGATATGGATGTATGTTCAATCAATTCTGTACTCAACCAAACAAACACTCAATCATATTGCAATACGTCAATCATGCAATTATTATAAACCGTAGAAAGTGAACGATGATTTTGAGAGAAAACTAATTCATAAAAATCATAACTTGTTTTCAAAATCCAACTACATCTTTAACCAATAAGAATACTTAGTTCATATTCATGGATTTCATAACAAGATGAAAAAGAAAAGCTTTCATGTTTTTAAACCCTAGAAAGCAAAAAGTAGAGAAGAAGATTTTTTATAATGAGGGAGCCGCTCAACCCTTTTATAGCCAATCCATTTCTTTCTCTGGACTTCCAAATCTGTTCCATATAGCCTACTCTCGGCAAAAATCTTATGTTCTCTAACTCAAAATCCATCCCGGTAAAAGCCCACAAACTCACGGCAGTTCCAGTCCAGCCCATTATCTCATTGCTCATTGAATATTTGGCTTGTCATTTCTAAAGAACCGACAGCCTACTTCAAACCAATTCCTAGCCAATGGCAATTATGCCTTGTCCACATCCACGACAACAGTTCAGGTCCACCCAATGTTTGTTCTTCATTCAGTTTCCATCTAACCCAACAAATCACTAACCCATTCATTCTTTAACCAATTATCACACACACTTTTCATCTGGAGCATCAATTTCAAGAAACTCTAACTGCCTGCACCTGAGCATCAGACAGATCCCATTAAAAAACACCAGCATAGCATCTCCTCCTTGAACTGCACCTGCAAACTCCATCTCAGTCGGGCTACCTGCAACTGCCATTAATCAACTTCGGCTCAGCTCTGCAGTAACCCATCTTTGCACCCTGCCAGTTCTACAATTCAAACTTCAACCAACAGCAGCAACCAACATCTGACTCTTCTCTGTATCACCACTGCAAATCCAATTCAATTGCAGCTTAAGCTCATTCCACTTCCGTCTCATTCACCTCCACCACTAGTTCAACCTCATCCTGTCTTGTACTCAGCTCTATCTATCTTGCAGACCTTCATTAGCAGCAACAACTCTTTGTCCTGCTCTAAATTGCAGTTCTGTCACAACCAATTGCCACTGCGATACCCTTTGTAGTAATACCACCACCACTGCGAACCAGCCATAGGCTTAACCTTGCTCAGATTCTCACATAACAGCTACTCATTTCCTGCAATACTGCCTTGTAGATCCAATTCCACCACTATCTGCAAAGCATTCATTCCTTCGTTTGAGCCATTCCTGCGCCTGCAATGCCATTATTACTTGTGCTATAGTTCAACTGCACAAATTACTTCAAAGACCAATTCATCTCACCAGATCCCAACATATGAAGTTCAGTTCACTTCCTCATACCACCTGCAATTAGATTAACAGTCCCCTTCTTCCATCACCAGAACCCATGAACATCAACTAATTCTCATCTGTCAAACTCTGAATCTCAAATTCCGTTCATCCCTTAACCAGCAGCAACAATCATTCCAAACTCGAATTCGAGTTTAATCCATCTTCTGATTCTGCTCAATCTCGTCATTTCGATAACAAACACCACTACTTCTCATCTCTAAATCGAAACCAATTCAAACCCTTAGTCGACCATCATCTTCACTGCCAACCACCAGTTCCTTGATTTCTCTGTAATCCCATTCAAATCACCTTCATTCCATGGAAGTTAATATCTTTCCTTGATTCTAAATCTCAAATTCAGAAACCTAGTTCTTCTGCTTCGAATAAATCACCATTGCAGACATGAAAATAGCCACATCAACATCAATTTTCTCTTGTTCTTCGACCATTGCAAATTCAAATCAAAACCATTTTTTCTCGATCTCCACCTGCTGTTACTCGGACCATCAGCTAGAGACAGCAACAGCTGGGTGGACTTGGGTTCAGCAGAACGACTCCCAATTCATGAACTGAGAATGTAAACTTCTCGACCTGGTTGCTGCTAGATTGCTATAAGATAAGACTGGATGTAGGCACCCAGTTTCTGGATATGGGCCGTCCTGCATAATTCTTGTACTATTAGTTCCAAAGGACTGACAAGCTTAATTATTGATTTCGCACATGGGATGACCTCATTCTTTCGCCGTGGGCTTCGTCTTTTCATTCTCTTAAAGATGATGAGAAGAAATCCTGGATTTGAGCGAGTTCCACTTCTTTTTGCTCCAATGACTCCAAAACACCTAATAACTTAAAAGCAAACATAAGATACATAATTTACAAGAAAATAACAAAGAAAGCATAAACAATAGATAGTAAATTAAGGCGTTTGTGACACCTATCAAATTCCCCCACACTTAGACTTTGCTAGTCCTCGAGCAAATCAAACAAAACAATTCTAAAACATACATACAACTCCGTGTCGTCGAGGCTAAAGTCACACTTAGCACGTATAACAATCCTTTAAACCCCTAGGTGTCCCTAGTGGACGATTTATAGTCTCGTGAGTGTTTACTAGAGATATACCCCACAAAACCTACTTTTCCGACTTACTAGTTCTCCGAAATGATAGCATCCAACGCGCTAAGAAGACATAGAAATTCTGCACACTAGTCATACGAAGTTAGACACATATATGAACACAATATCATCTTTAAAAGTTGAGAGAGAAATAACCATCCCTTATCGAAAGAAATTCGGGTTCGGAGTGATCGAAAGTCTCGACTCTGCCTCACAAGAAAAGGTTTTATGAAGTTGCTCTCAATAATAAATAGCTTTTTATGGGTCACACATGTGTCCAGGGAGGAATGAAGAAAGAATCCTGCGACACGTTGAATGGTAGGAAGGCAAAACCCTCCGAATCATTTTGAAAACCCACATCTTTATTCATTTTGAAAACCCATTTTTCTGACGATCTCTAAGAAAGGAAATCAACCACTTAACGAAGGTGGGAATATGCTTACTTACCTCGTTATCCGTTCGACGTGCATCTAGCACCACTCTCACAGCATCCATAGAAACGTCTTCGGTCTTCAATCCTTGTCTTCATCTTCGTCTTTGGTCTTCAACTGTCAATGATAACTCTTGAACTTCGTAGAATCTTGACAATGTGATTCTTTCCTCTAATTCCTTGTTTCTTGAAACTTCATTATAAATATTCCTTCTTTCCATTGGCTTTAATGAAAGAACAGAGCTAAAAAAAACCAAAATATAATACAACACATTTTTCTTGTCTTTTTTTTTTCTTTTTTGTGAGACAAGAAAAATAAAACAAATACAAAAATGAAAACAAAATAAAATAATAAACCTAATAATGAACCTAACAAAATTTTCTCTTGTCTTTTTTTTTTATTTTTTTTCTTTTCTAACAAGGGACTTGGCATAACGATGACTATGTCCCAAGATTTTTTTTTTTTTTTCTGAAGACAAGAGAAAATGAAATACAAATAAAGATAAAATAAAAATGCAAGTACAAAGGCCATGGTGCAAGTACTTTACCACTTGATTCTTCACAACTTGTATGTCTCGATATCATAAACTTCTCAAACTCTCATTTTGATAATCTTCGCTCTTGTACATAAAGTCTTCAACTTGTAAAAATTCTGCCCCTTGTCTTGTTGCTTTACTTGAATCTGAAATCTGCTCATTTGTATGTAGTTGCTTACAAACCTTGAACGTCTTCAACTTTCCTTCGAATTTTTGATGCTCCTCTTGTTGATGATGATGGTGTTTCTATGGACCTGTTGGTGTAGAGAGAGATAAAGTGGATGGTGCTAACTGCGAACAAGCATACAAGTGGTATGTAAGTTAGCAATTCGATGTCACCATCATGATTGACAAAATAGCACTCAAGAGATCAAAGTAGTGCTTCTATTGGTGGGAGGTTGGGTAGCTCACCATTCTACCCGGAATTAATGTACGGTGACACACACTCTAAAAGCACATATTTAGACACGTACAAAGAATTGAAGGTCGGTGCCTCACATGATGTAACAATATGTAGTCTCCACTATAGGGGACCACAACTCTAATACCGAATTCAGTCTGTACCTCATTTTACACTGGCATGGTTAAATCCAACTTTAACTCTCATACAAGTAAGAAACCCGATCACGTTCTCTGTCCTCTTTAAGTTTAGTCACTCTTGTGAGAATTTCGATGTAATCTTAGCGACATGTATACTATGTGACTCTAAACTAACTACAAGTTGGAGTTTTTTATTCACTATTTTACACAAAAGTTGAAAAATTTACAATGCAAATGCTTAACCACTCCCCCACACTTAAACTTTACGTTATCCTCAATGTAAATTGAATCGTCCAAAGAAAGTCAAGGTGGGAAATACTTCATAAAATGTGACAAGAAATTAGAAAAAGTAAAAACAAGACAAGAAAATACTAAAAACAAGACAAGAAATACTCATCATATGGGTTGCCTCCCATTTAGCGCTTGGTTTAAAGTCATCGGCCCGACTTGCAAGTTGAATTCCCCATACACCAATAATCTGAAAAGTTGAGGATCCACCCATAGAACCTGTTTTGCAAACACTAGCTTCACACAAATATTAGTACGATAAAACATAAATGAAGCTATTAACCGATAAAAGTTTCTCCCACACTTATTCTTGTCCACACTTGGAAGTGGATATAAAATATAGAATTCGGGAACTTCCACGGTTTCTTGTTCACAAACCTGCATAGTATGAGAATCAAACATCTCTAATGGAGGATATCGAGAAATAAAGTCATTCAACAATACTCTCGAAGCACATACATTCAAACCAATAAGAGGTAAAGGAGAAGAAATAATAGGCAAAGGGTTAGACAAACCATGCACAATCTCTTGTATTACGGAATCCTCTTCATCCTTGAAAAACTCAAGTGAATTATTCACCTCTTGTATATCGTGGTCCTCTATCAAACCTTACAACCATTCTTCGTCTGTTTGTGCCTTAACCAAATTCTTGACTTCAACATCACCATTACAATCCTTTGCAAGATCAATTGGGTCTTCCACAATATGGATCAAACTGGTCTCATTCTCAACATACTCCTCTTCATTAGACTCAAACCTTGTTGCAAGAAAATTCTGTAAAGCACTAGTTTCATCATACTCATGTACCTTTTGAATAGGTGCTTGATCATTATAAAGATCAAGAGTTGCGTCAACTACACTAAAGTCATCAAATATCTCCAAAGGTTGGTCCTTTTCAACACAATCATCTTCATTTTCAGACTCACCATAATAAGAATCTTCATCGGTTTCATAACCTTTATCCCGATGTCGTTTAAGTTCCATATGAATGGTCCTACTAATTTCTGCGACAAGCTCTTCCGAGTCTCCATCATCTTCCAACTTGTATAATTTCTGTGCAAGTTTCCTGACGTTCACACGCTTACCACCGTTGACTACAATAGGTTCTCTTTCCCATGACTCTTCCCTTTGAATGGGTGAATGATCATAACTATGATCCGGTGTCGGGTAAGAAAAAGTATTGTAGAAATCGGTTTGTGCTACGTTCTCTCTATCACGGTCAAGTTGGTCTAGTCTTTGTCGCATGTCTTGCAATCCATTCAAAATCTGCATACAACTCGAATGAAGCCAATTAGAAGTAGAATTGTCCCACCTTGGTGCTTGACTTACATACCCACTGCAAGGTTGTTGTTCGTATGTATGAAAATCACCGTAAGGTTCTCTAGGATATGCATCATAGCCAATAAATTGGTTTTGATTGTATCCCATAGATGGTGGGCAATTGTCATAGTGTTGAGGAGGTTGAAAACCGTACCCGTTGTTCCAATATGCTCCGTCCATACAAATTGGTACCTGAAACAAGAATTCTCAAAACTATGTCAAAAACCAGGAAATAAGAAAAATAAAACAAAAACAAAAAACAAAACAAAAATAAGAAACCAAAAAACAAATGACAACCTGCTGCCTTCCCGGCAGCGGCGCCAAAATTTGATCGTTGTCGTATGTGTCAAAAATAATATTACTTTCTCACTACTCAAAATATATAATATAACAAGGGCAAGAAGGGATCGTTCCCACAGAGAGGACCCATAATTATAAGTATTCCTGATCCAGCAATCAGATGAATATTGAGGCTCATGTCTCTTATCGAAAGCATGAAAGATCATGCCACAAGAATCTCTGACTTAGAATACTGTCTCTCAGAGTATATATGGATATGTAGTCTCTCAGATGAGGCAACGGCATATCTCATGAATACTGAGCAATTTCAGTAACTACTTCTACATAGAATCGAAAGATTAGACGGCTCCTAGACAGCTTGCCTTCTAGTATAGAGCAATAACGTCTTCAGGATGTAAGAATGTTTTCCATGACTATATGAAAGAAATATGACGCTTCAATAAGCTCATAACACTAGATTCCTAAATAATTAATGCTCCTAGACGATCGTACTAGTATAGAGCCATTAATTAATTATTTTCAAAATCAATAGATTCATTAACTGAATCCCTGGAAAATATTCAATATTTTCATAATATTTCATTACTTCAATTTATGGTTCTTCCCAGCAGAATACCATGGGTTAGTAATAAATATTCAATACACGATCATCTGAGCTACCTTTGAGTAAGCCCCGATCAAAATGGTGCAAGTGTATTTAGCAATAATGCACTAACGAGCACCTGAACACACGAATGAGTATTTCAGAATACGACGAGACGATTAACCTATGCAAAATAGGAAGAAAATAATAAATAATAAAATATTAATCAAGGCGCTAGGGGACTTGGCTCATCGGCTGGCCAGTCATGCCGTGACCAGTCCCACGCCCGAGTTCAATATTTTATCATATTTTTATTATTTTCCTTGATCTCATGAAAATCCTTTCATTTGAACAAATATCCTTTGTTTTAAGGAAACTCCTCAGTTTCATGGTGTTTCCTTCGTATCAAGGAAATAATATAAAATTGGGAAAGGTGTCACGGGACCATGTCTGCTAGCTGGACGGCTATGCCCTAGTCATGGCCGGTCCCACACCTCATGAATCCTCAATATTTTATTATTATTTCCCTAATTTCATGAAAACTCCTTAATCTCATGATATTTCCTTGATCGCATGAAAAATAATATAAAATTAGGAAAATCCGTGGGACCAGGCCATAGCCGGCCGGTCATGCCCTAGCTAGCCCCACATGTCTTATTTTATTATTATTATATTTTTCATGTTTCCTTAATCCCATGAAATTCTTTGATTTCATGATGTTTCCTTCAAATTATGAAAATTCCTTCAAATCATGAAATAATACATAAAATTAGGGAAAACTCACGGGACCGGGCCCTAGCCGGCCAACCATCCCCAAGCCGGTCCCACACGTCCCTTATTTTATTATTATTATTTCTTATGTTTTCCTCATCTCATGGAAACTCCTTGATTTCAACAAAACTCCTTGGTTTTAACAAACTCCTTGGTTTTATGATATTTCCCTAAAATCATGAAAACATAATAAAATTAGGAAAAATACCATGGGACCGACCCCTTGGCCATAGCCGGTCCCACACTTTATGATTCCTTCATTATTTTATTATTTTTCCTTCATCTCATGAAGTTTTCACGGTCTCAGCAAAAATCACTGATTTCTCCATATTTTCTCAAAATGTTGCTCAAACGCACACCAGAAAATATCAAAATTCTCATAACTGAGATACGAACACTTTGGTGACGTGAGTATGTTACCTTGACTGACCAGGGTTGGCTCTTTGGCTTGCAAGAGGCTGGTCCCATGTATTTTGACAATTTTGACCTAATTTGCGCAATTGCACGTATTAGGTCCAAAACTCTTCCAAACAACTTGGAACTTCATAAGACGATCAATATTCGGTCCCGTGACTATCCAGGGCCGGTTTCATGACCCCTTGGTCGGTCCCTCACATCTTCATAATTAATTAGGTTTTATTACCTAAGGTTCAGACGAGCATTATTTTAATAAATGATTAAACCAGCATTTAATCATCCTTTCATCAAATCAACTGGTCTTCAGGAGACCTTGATATTTGCTCACGTGAGCATCTGGGCGCTATATGGTTGATCCATTATCCCATGTAGCCGGTCCCTCCTTCGCTCCGTGGTTAATTTTCAATAAACCATCAGTTAATCATCAATTGATCAAATTAGGGTTTTGAGTCCAAGGTTCATAATTCCAGATTCGAACGCTAATAATTTTACGTTGATCCCGTGATCAACATTTTATTTATCATACTTGGTTCAATTGCCAGTATCTTATTTGGTCATGCTACCAATAATTCATCGAATGAGCAACATTTGCTCAGATGAGCAATATTTGCTCAAACCAAGGAATACTGGTTCAACTATCAATATTCAACAATTCATCGAATGAGCAATATTTGCTCATGTTAGCTTATTCACGCATTATATCTCTGTCTCAACAGACATGTTCAATTCATGAGTCTCGAACATTTCCAAATCACGTTTGACTCAACAAAACAAGGACTCATCGTCCCATGAAGTCATGAAGTCAAAGAATCGACTAACTAAATACACGTCTCGCCTTTGCAGACTCCACAATCACACGAGACATCAATCGTGTTACATGGGGGGATATTAACTAGGGTTTTGTTCTGGAGGTCTACGGCACGTGTGTTCATACACACGATGAGAATGTGAGCAAGTCACGCAATCAGTTGAAGGAGTTAACAAAGTAGTGGATGGAAAATTAACCAAGTCTCCGTACGTTGAGCAACTGGTTTTAACACGATTTCCACTTACCCATTCTTTGATTCCATCAACTATCACACTTCATGAGATCATGGTGTTTTCAATTCCAGCAATATAAATAAATCTCTGAATCATGATTGAAACAAGGATAATCTCACGTCAAACAGACAACACGAGATTAACAATCCAACTCTCAACATAGCAAATTCAATCATTCAGAACTTATCTTATTTTCAGAATACACAACACACCTACAATCTCAGATAACCATTGATCTCACACATTTCTCAGCTTCCCTCCTACAGACCGACCCATCCTCTCTTGTGACCGAATTTACTCTTGGAACGGCCATTGTCTTGGTTTAGGCCGGAGTACTACAGATTGATCTCTCGAATTCAAAGCACTCCCTTCTTGCAGTGCATCTGTGTGAGGTTAAGCATTTTGCTCGGTTCAAGGAGTCTCCTCCGCGCGATCATCTCCTCAATTCCGTAAAAAATAGCGAATTGTTTTTTCCCCATCTACAGATTGGCGACCACAGTGGGAGATCATTCTCTCTGTTGCAATCTAAATTCTCACAAAGATGGTCGGTCTTAGGTCTGGTTCAGTTACCAACCCGGATTCAACACCCGGTTCCAATATTGCAAGCTCTAGCGCATGCTGTGTTAACACTACTCCTCCGGTGCAACCTGCCACTACTACTCCTCCAAGCACTTTGGTGCTCCAAGATCACCCCTACAAGCGCGGCAAAGACCGACGCCATCAATAATCCACTCTTCGGTCGGTCTCCCGAAGAAGTCAGAGAAAATCCACCTACCATAGGTGATCTCATGAAGGTACAAGAAACTCTTGCCAAAAATCAGACTGACATGGATGCTACCCAGAAGGAGCTATTCAACTATCTCAAGACTCTTACAGACAAGATGTCAGAGAAAACTCAAGAGAAAGGAAAAGCTAAAGAAAATTCTTCAGACGCTGATCCCGAAGTCACTTTAATCCATGTAGTAGATGATGAGGAAGTTCCCAAGGCTACAGATAATCCACCAGTGAAAGAACCATCCAGTTTCATCACTCGTGAGGACCTGGAACGCCTCTTGGAAGATCGTGGAAAAGACAAGACGCCTTCTATCCACCATCACCAACCTCCATACCCGGATGCTACGCAAAGGATTCCTCTACCAAAAGGTTATACCTCTCCAACATTTACTCTTTATGACAGAACGGGCAATGCTCGAGAACATGTTTCTCGGTTTCTGAAAGCGTTGGGAGAACATGAGCACAACCATACTGTCCGTATCAAGGAATTTTCAAAGTCTCTGAAAGGTAGGGCATATACCTGGTATAATAACATCGCACCAGGAAGTATCAAAAGTTGGGGAGAAATGGTTAATGCTTTCTACAGAAAATATTTCTTTGTTTCAGAGCAAATCACTTTGTCCGATCTCAGAAGAATGTTTCAAAAGAGTAATGAACATTCTAACGATTATGTAAAAAGGTTCAGAGTTCAAGCCTTGGATTGTCATGATCCAAACGTCACAGGAAAACAACTCGTGGACTTGTGCATCAATGGAATGATACCAGTCTATAGAGCTTTATTGGAAAATCTTCGTTTCCGGACCTTCTCAGAGCTTCATGAAGCGGCGAAGAGATCGGCAACTACTGAGCCCGCTTTACTGGAAAGAACAAAAGCTATGAAGAACCGCGACACACTCAAAGTAGCAGACGTCTGATCAAGAAGCAGTAAAACCTCCAGCCTTCCACAAACACTGTTGCAGAAGGGAGCAAACAGAAAGCCAAACTTCCGCGCAAGCATACCTCAGCTCCTTCAAAAGCACAAAGCAAGGATAAGCAAGATGCACAAGCCTCTGACTAACGTATAAGAGTTCTTGATCAAGAAGCACCTGACTTTCCCTTTTCCATTGAAGAGGTGATCGAACTCCTGGATGTCTAGGTCCAAGATGGTGCAATCAAGTTGCCAGATGTCAAGAAAGAACCAACTGAAGAAGACATGGAAAGTCCTCGTTACTGCCGCTTCCACAGGTTCGTCAATCATCCCACAAGCAACTGCGCAGTTTTGAAGCACATTTTCAAAGAGAAGGTTAATCTACAATAGCTTCAACTGGGGACTGAAGGAGTACACAAGAATCCTCTCCCAGTCAGAACCTTTACACTCTCTGAACAACCTATCAAAAATGCGGTCCAATCCTTGGTCGAACGTGAATTGCTCTATTTGTCGAAGGCATAAAGGAGAGACATGTTCACAACACTGAACCACATTGTGTCAAGATGTCCATTCCGGAAATAATTCTTAAGCCTCCAGCCACAGACCAAGAGATGTACGACCGGGGACTGCTTACCACAGTCAGAAGAAACGAATTTGGAAGAACGTTGATCGATGCTGGCACCGCCATCAACAATATTCCACTGAAAACCATCGGATCCACATGCATCACTTGACAAGAAGCTACTCATGCTCCCATCTCAATCAGAGACCTTGAAGGAGCACTCGGAAATACTTATGGATACATCACTCTCAAAGTGAACATAAGTTCAACCTGGACAAAAACCAAGTTTCACATAATCAAGAAGATCCAGGATATGACATGTCCTTCAGACGAGCGTGGATCCACGGTGAAAAGATGGGTACTTACAAAGCGCCTTTTGTTACACATCTCTCCAATGAAGAAAGTTCTGATCTAGAAGATTTGACGGACATTTCATCATCAGAGTACTTTGAGGAATTTCAAACTTTAACGAGGTTGAAGCAAGAACCTGCAAAAGATGCATAGACATTCATCAAGAGGTTCCGCACTCATGCAAGTCTCATTCCATGTCTATGTCATTTATTTCCCCACATGCTATCCTAGCATGGGGACTTAATTATGCTAGCAACTCTACAAGACGTTATGAATGGTAGCTTCACCGCATTAGTATTTTACCAAGTGGTTGAATCTGACGTTTCTCCGAATCAAGCAATGAAACATTCATTACTGATGTCCAAACATGGCAAAGAAAACTTTTGGCATTTCTCTTGCAAGTCCATGTGTTCCACAAAATCAGAAAGCTCGGATGTCTGTACAAGTGTCGAATACCACTACCGCAACGAAAGGGATGCTGAATCAACAGAAGATACTCGAGGGCCGAGATGATCAAACCCCTAAGACATTCGATGCTTAAGGAATATACTCTTCAACGCTCAAGCATCTAAGAAGCCATCAAATTGTACTCCCAATCAAAGAGTACAACACAAATATCTCGACGATGACACATTGATTCAACACCAGCACGATCAAAGTGTAACTAAACTACAATCGATAAGTCTTCATTATCCCATGATAAGACTTCTGAAGCATATGCAACATCATTCATACATGGATGGCACTAACTCCTTCAACATACACTGGGCAACCTGAGGTGATTCCATGAAACTTTATCAACGGGATTTCTCTACATCACAAGCCCCTGCATGATTGAGGAACTTTCTCTCTTCACCAATCACATCCAAAGATGAAAAATGCCGATATTATCTACCGCAACAACATTGACTCACCGACAAAGCCGGTTCTGGTAAAGTTATGCTTTCAGGAGCATTCAGGTTGAACTCTCAGTACACCTTCATCTTAGCGACTCTCAACTCATCAACTAGTTCGTGAATGTAAAAGGCTCACTGGATGAATGAGCAAAGATTATATCTATAATCATGGTTCTAGCCTTTTCGGTCTTTGGAGCAACTTCAACCATGGTATCAACATCAACAATAATCTCTAGAGGAACACCATCCATGATTTCATCATCGACAAGGATCTCTGGAGCGTAATCATTCATGGTCTCAGCACCAACAACGGTCTCAGGAGCAACATCCTCAGGGCTTCATCAACTAATCATTCTCTGAAGTGTTACACATGTAGCGGACTTTTCTAAGAACTGATGATTCATATCAAGATGTGTAGACCTGATAACATGCTCACATGAAAGTCTTCCTAAAGCTGGCACGACTGGTGGGCATAATCCAAAGTCTTCTACAAGATGTTCTTATCACCTCTACAAATGATATACAACACACTTCAGGCCATGGGTTTGCAAAAACGTACCAATAGGTGAGGAATGGGACAATGCTTCCTCAACAAAAGATGTTCGTCTATGTTTCTTCTACAACATACCAAAAGGACGTATTAATCAGACATACGAGCTGAAAGATATGGCCTTTACAACCAGGTTTATGAAGTCTGAAAATTCTGTACGGGATTACAAATCACAAATGTGCACGCTTCGTTGGCTGACTTCTACAACTCCGAATTGAGTGATTCTTTTCTCATGTGACGACTCAGTCTCTTAGCTTTAAAAATTGGGTTCAAGCATCAGATTCCGACGTCGTATGAGGTTCCTACAACTTCCTGAGCATACAACATGCAAGCAGCAATTCTTAGACGAGATTCATAACTTCCACAGTCGATCGGTGTCCACCAGGTCTTTTCGGTAAGTACTTCATCAAGGTACCTCCAACTTCGACCACATGGGTCTTTACATCAATTTTTCTACCCGGATCCTCTATCTAGGCCCTGCCAGAAGAAGGGAAATGAAAGAGAGAGATTCAACAAAATACTGGGGACTGACGGTCCACTGATCATGACGATCAATTTCACAGTCCAACACTCGTGGTTCTGGGCTCTCCATTGCTAGTCAATCATCGCAAAAGGAATGCTACCACCGGGACATGCCACCATGGTTATTACATCATCCTCTCTTGAGATCAACCTCAGTTATGGTTTTGTGACCAGGGTTTCAGAAGTGATGTTTCTACGACTGACAGAAACAAGATGGCACTGCAAGCACCATGCTCATGTATCAATCAAAGGGTCATGATCTCGAATGAATTAATGACATTAAATCCTTCAACAACCGTTCAAGACACAAGCAAATGGTCTTAAAGCACAACATGAGTGTTTTACAGCAAGCTCGTCTGAGATGATTTTACACTATCCTGTACAAACCGGCGAGCTGGGAGCAATTGGTGAATAATCTAGGGATGGGTAATATACCATTCTCTTCGTATGAATGTCCTCCACAACATATCCGAAATTCAAAGCAATTGAAGAAACGAGCAAGGAGATGTGGCCGAAACATTGGACAACTTACAATCTGAAAAAGTTCTGAAAGTCTCCAGGAAGTTTACTGTTTCGCCTTTTTCAGGCCCTAAACATGCTCAAAACTCAAAAAGCAAGGGGGGGATTTTCTGATTTTTATAACCTAAAATTAAGTAAAAGCAAACAAAGAAATAAACACGCAAATCAAGGGTGTGAAAATATTGGGTAAAGGATTCATCTTCAATTGTAAACAAGTATTTGAATGTATGAATAGAATTCATATTTAATCTCGCTATCATCAAAAGCCCTAGAATACCTTATTGCAAGAATACTCCGTAAATTTCCCAAATCATCAACACACACATTAGAGCTGCGTATGTGAATTCTACCTAAAGAATAACCTAACGCCTTGCGCTAATTAAGTTGAATTCCTAGGAGCATTAAGTTTTAGAAATAGGCTAATCAATGCAATTGTCATACATTGCGCATAACAATTCGGACAAAGGTCAAACTCTACATATGATTACAAGAGTGTATCACTACAAACCGTAATCATATCATGCTACTCGTATTCAAGGTTATCGCTCGATGATGAACCCTAAAATAGCTATAGATATGGATGTGTTTATGGGTGAAAACTATTTCTGCTGGTTTCGGTAATTTTGGGTGTGTGGATGAGAAATGAATCTAAACCCTAAACAAATGCACTGCACGTGAGTGCTTTTGATTTGAGAGATCAATATGTATAATTCTGGCCTAAACCAAGAAATGGCCGTTCCAAACTTGCTTCGGTCACAAAGTGAAGGAGATGGGGTTGATCTTAGGGAGGGAAGCGAAGAAGGTGTTGAGATTATGAATGTGTTGGTTGTTTATGACTTGTATCAGAATGGTGATTTCTAGATACTGATGACAACACTTGGTTTTTTCTGTGTTTGTCTGTCTTGTTTTGGAAATAGGTGAAAGACCTATTTATACAAGTCATTGAGCGCAACCCTTCATCTCGTAGGAAGTGGAGTGATGGAGTAGTGGGGTCGTGTGTGGGTGATTGTCACACGATCACGCCTATGCCCACTTACCTCATCATCGTTAACCGTCCATGCCTCCTGACACGTTCTTGTAATGGCGCGCTGCACGCTGCACGCTGTAAACCGCTAGACCAATACCCCAGTAAGTATCCCCCAGTTTGTGACATGTTTGATGTCTCGAGTGAGTGGGTCGAGTCTTGGGACCCAAAGGAAATAACACGTGATGCTATTAGATTAAATAACTAAGTTATTTAGGAAATCGATATTCATGAAATATCGTGTATACTTTATGCGTGTAATGCATCGAATACAATTAATATGTATGAAGCATCGCTGTTTTAAAGCTTAACGGAGTAAGTCGCGGATTAAGCGTCTTAAAATAGCTGCACTTCCAACCATCTTCGAGTGATCGTTTGGAGGCCGTATGGGCGGGCCATCCCTTGGCCGAGCACTCCATGTGGAAGAGTGACGGACGGTGATCACCAAGGTGCCTCATTGGCCGTTTAACTCTTAGCCTAGGCTATCTGACCAAGATGGCAAAGTTGGACGGACGAGATAATCTGCGACACATGTTTGCGACCGTTGATGGATTTTAGGGTTTTAAAGAGGTGCGCAAGCATCACTCTTTAGCTTGACCGAAATCAAGCATGGACAAAGTTTTTTGTGGGACCGAGCGAGCACGCGTGTAGACGGCTTGCAGGTTACAAGTCCATGCCACTCTGTCTCGCGGAGGTGCAATCTAGGTCACTCAATTTGTCTGGAAAAGGTGAGTGGTCGTGATCGATTTGCCACATGAATCCATTGTCGCAAAGGATTTTAGGGGCCACGGCATGCCATCTTTGGGCGCGCGTTTTGAGGCGCCTGGCCATGGTCCACCTTGGTCGACCGGTTACATGCGTAGGTGGGCCCACGGTGATCATGTTGATGCTCTCTGGACCTCCTTAGTTTATATATATACCCTCCATCCGAGCTGGCGAAGATGGATGGTCATGATCAAACTGCGACATATATGTAATGCCTCAAACCCTAATTAGGGTTTTGGATCAGTCACGCATGCGCAACTTTGGCCAAATGGTTTGGCAAGCCACGCTTCCCCTTTGGGAGGACCGACCATGTGGGGCCCATGTTGGGCTAATGGTGAACATATGTGCACCTTTTTGATGGTCCTAAGTTCGATCTAAGCCTTCCAAATAAACTGGCTAAGTTGGATGGTTGTGATCAATTTAAGACGCTTTTAGAATTCCACGACCCTTAGAAGCATCACGTCTGCCATGGTTTGAGCAAACGTTTTTACTGCTCCATGGCTTCACCGTGAGAAACCGATCGGGTATGGGGAGAGTGGGCCCGCCAACGTCTGTGTTAGCGCTTTCCTAATCATTCATGGAATGATCTAATCCGTCCAACCAGGCTGGTGAAGTTGGACGGTCGTGATTGTTTTAAGACTGCCCTGAACAGTTTATGTTCGATCGAAACCTTCACAAAGCAGCACGACCACCCTACTTAGGGTGGGCGTTTGATGATGCTAGGAGGTATTCGTGTGATGGCCGACCGGCTAGGGAATAAGAGGACCCGCCGGTGGTCATCATGACAATCGCCTATTTTTGCCAGGGTTCGGCTAGGCTTGTTAAATTGTGCGGCAAATTCGTGTGGCCGTGATCTTTTTTGAGACTGACATGGACAATCTAGATTTTCCTTAAGGAAATTAAGCATGCTCGATAGGCTAACCAAAGCGCGTCGATGCGAGACTCTCTGTCAGAGAGTGTTGTAGCCTGTGTAGGTATTTTATGCATGTCTCATTATTGGCATGGAGATTCATGCTACTCTGCTGAGAGTGAGCACTCAGTCGTCATGTCATGTCAATGATGAGAGTTCGGCTGATAACACAGCATGGAAAATACTAGGCAAATCATGCATTAATTGTTAATGCTAATAAAATTCACAGAATATTTGGGATTGCTGTTGCGCGCACCATTCTGAGTGAATTTTATGTATTTATTGAATTGCTTCAAATAAATAAAGTGAAGAGGTACTCATCACTTATCGAATGGATTTATCCTTTGCAGGATGTCAGCGCATAAAAATAATGGTTTTACAATTTTAGCCCTGAACTAAAATCCACCATCAACATTAAGTCCCCTGCCTAGCACATAATGGTTGCATTATTGTGGGGTAGGCATGAGAAGGTGACGTATACAATGTAAGAGGACGAGATAAAGGAAGCTTACCCGGAGGAGCTTCGACCGACCGCTAGTAATTGTCCATGTGAGCGTGCTAGCATGAGAATATAGCTTTGGTGGGACCGACTTCCTTCCTTGGGAGTTCGAGCTAACAAAGGAATCCTTCTTCTACCAGGATTCTCCAATTATTTGTGTATAAAAGGGGACCGAACCCTTTTCTTCCTTATTTTTTTTTATTCGCTCGTTCGGCTTCTCCCGTCCACCGCTCAAATTCCGTTGCTGCCATTGCCGGAACTCGCTGACGCTGCCGCCGGACTTTGATGACGCTACCGCCAGACTTCGTTGCTGCCGCCGGAGTTCGCTGCTGCTGCCGTTGCACGTCCGTCAACAACAAGGTAGGTACTTCGTCTGTTCTTCTTTGTTTTCATATTTTCCTTTTAAGCAAACCCTAATTCTTAGGTAAACCTCTTTGCTCTTGAGAAATCATCCCGTTGTAGAAGAAACCTTTTTGTAAAACATATCATGATTAACTGCACTAATGAAATTAATGGCAAAGCGATTGATATTGCTAGGATTGCTTAGTAAAACAAGCCACGAATCCTACACGAATATACTGCTTTTGCTCTTTTTTATCGTTGCATGCAAAACCTAGCCTTAGGTTATAATGATAAAACCTCGTCTTAAGTTCCGTAGGCATAACTCCCATGAATGACCTGTTTGTTCACCCATCCATAGAAAACCCGCTGCGATCGTTTTCCTCATGCACGGCTTGCATGCAATCCCTAAACGAATGTGGGTCCCACCGTACGCATGCCTCAATCAAATGTGGGGCTGCTGTGCCTGCTTTGATCAAACGTGGGGCCGCCATGCACATGCCCTTCCACGGTCAAGGGAGCATGCTTCACTGGCCATGGTCATATTCTCCACGATTGTTTTTATCGGCTTTGACCATTAACATCCATATTGCGTGATTTCTCCCTTAGTACGAAGTCGTGACTCTTTTTTCAACCGTGCTTCATTGTAGTTGCTCAAAAAATGAACAAAGAGGCTCTTGTTAAGATGTCACCTGGGGATAATGTTGTTGCGAAGTCGGGAGGTGTTAACAACTCCAGATTCATGCTGAATATAGATGATGCCTTTTCCGAATGTTAGGAAACATCCTAGCCATAAGATAACGCTGCTTTCGGGTTCAAAAAATGAAGAGGTTGCTCCGTCATCTTCTCCAGCATTCGTGATGAGAATCTGTCTTCGGAAGAATGAGTATCCGCCTTCTCCTATTGACTTCAAGGTTTGTCATACTCCACTAAGTTCTTATGAAGGATGGATGAGGCGCATGCTGAGCAATGAGCGTATCAAAGATAACTTGACCAAAGCGCAGATCATTGAGGATGTTATGGCGTCTGCAACTCTTCACATTAAGAAAGACACTGCAGGTTTGATCACTTTTATTTCTCGATGGCGCCCCTTCACGCATACGGCCATTTGTAGATGGGGAGAAATGATCATTACCCTGGAAAGCGTAGCCGTGTTGATGAATCTCCCTATTGATGGAAGTTTTCACTATAAGCTATCTGACGCAGAAAACGCAATCCTCGATGCTATACTTCAGAAGGCGGGAGAGTATTGGTTGGCCCGAAAAGATGTATAAAATGAAGGCCTACGGTGATACCGCAAGTGCACGGTGTCGTGATGTAGCACTGGGCACGTACGGGTCGAACCACAGAGACTTGTGGTGCCCTTATGTGATCTAAGGCTTGCTACTCAACTGAGTTCTAAAGGTGACAGAGTAACAAGAGATTGTAACATATATTTTTGTGCCGATACTGGCCGTTTTGTAAAATGAACCTAAACTAAGGTAAAAGGTAGTGACAAGGGGTTGCTAAGGTATTCAAATTCACCTCTATCTCCTCTTGTGTGCTCACTGAGTTGAGGCAATCTTGCCCTGTGACTGATAAGGGCAGGGTGTCAAACCCACCACCTATCTAAGGGGTTTCTCCATGTAAAACTTCAATACACAGCTAAGGTGCTAACCCAGAGTATTAGTTATCTAATTAAGTATAACTAATCAAAGGAATTAGCCTATAACTCTAAGGAATGAGTCACAGATACTAAACATAAGTATAACCTAACTACAATGCATCCATGGCGTTGGTATGCATTGTGAGAGAAGAATGTAGATGCTAGGATTGAAATTACTTTAATCTTTAAGCATACAAGAATAGTTCAACACGCTTAACATCACAAAGTGGATTTAGGGTTTCATTGAAACCCTAGCACCAAACTAGAACACAAAATACAACTATTGACTGCCCTGGCTAATCCAGGCGTGATTTCTATGAACATCCAACACTTCTATTTATACATACAATTGCTTCACCCCAAAATACCAAACCCTAATTCTATAAAATAGAAATTAATTGAAACCCATACCCCATTCGGCTCGAATCACCGTCTTCTCTTGCTTGTGCGGCTCTCGGACGCCATGCCTCGACTGATTGGTAAACCCCTAGCTTTTATCTATCTCTAAATTAGCTTCTAGGTTTATGGAGAAGCTAAGAGAGAGATATCTAAACCTAGAGGAGAGGTGAAGGAGGTACTACTGTGGTTGTTGGTGGCTATGGAGGTGACGGAGAGGTGGTGGTGATGGTTGTGGCAGGGGGCGGTGTTGCAGAGCGAGCTGCGTAGCTCGTGTCGGGAGAGGTAGTGAAAGAGAAGATGGAGTGAAGAATGGGGTTTGCTCGATAGGTGTAAGGGTATGGGGATTTCGTTGTGAAGCGGGGATAGCAAAACTCGATGAGAAGGGCCTAGCGAGCGTCGGATGGAGTGATGGAGATCTCGAACGGCTCGGAAGGTAAGCGGTTTTGGCTTGATCTGGTGTTGAGCGGAGTATCGAACATCGATGCTAGTGGGGGCAGCGACCGTAGGATGTAGAAGATCGAAATCTCGACGGCTTGGAGTGGACGGGCTCGGATCCGGGTCGTGGGTAGCTTTAGCCCATGTCTTCCTTGTTGGGTTGCAACTGATTTGCGCGCGGGCTTTGGCTATCTGCTCCATAGATTCTCGACTCCAATTCTTCGCTCTTTTGGCTCCTCAATTTCTCCGAGCTTTATTTATTACCTAAAAACACAAAATTAATTAATACAAATATTTATTCTTGAAAACAAAGAAAACACAGAATCTGGGATAATATCTGATTTCTAAGCGCAAAAGATGAGTAAAATGCCAATAAAAAGGTGTATAAATATGCACTATTTGGCACTCATCAAATACCCCCAAACCTGAATTTTACTTGTCCTCAAGTGAAACAGAAAATAAGAAATCCTAACTATACCCCTGTCGTAGGTCTCTCGAATGCATTTAGCGTATGCACTAAGCCTTTAAACCCCTAGGTGTCCCTAGTGGACGAGTTGTAGTCTCGTGAGGGTTTACAAGAGGTGTACCCACAAAACCTTCTCCAACTTCAGAGTGTAAAAGAGTCTCAAGCCTCCAAGAAGCTATGAGGACATAGAGTTTCGCATGCTAGTAACGAGAAGTTAGAACTATCGAAGAACGCATTCTCATCCTTAAGTCTTGAGCGAGAAGTAACCATACCATATGAAAGAATTCGGATTCGATTGTGATCATAAGCCTCGACTTCACCTCACCATTAGGGTTTTATGATAATTGCACTCAAGAAGATCGCTTTTTTAGTCTCTCATGTGTGCGGGCGGAGTAAAGAGAGAAATCCCGCACACGTTGTAGGTAAGAAGGATAACCTTCCGAAATAAAATCTGAGACTCCACAAAAGTGTGGACAAAAAGAATCTTTTCTAATGATCTCTAAGAAGGGAAAATCAACCATTAGTAAGGGGTGGGAGTACTCACTCACTTCTCACCCGATCGGCAATTAATATCACTCTCTCATAAGAAACCATAGAAACGTCTTCAATCTTCGGTCTTCGGTCTTCAATTGTTGATGACGAACTTCTAAACTTCACAAAAACTTGACAAATTTTAATTTTTCTACTCAAATTCCTTGTTGTTTGGATTTTTCTTTTTAAACTCTTCTTTACCATGGTGGTAGCAAAAATAAGAAAATAAACTACAATATTTTTTTTTTTTTTTTTTTTTTTTGATTTTTTTTTTTTGATTTTTTTTTTTTGATTTTTTTTTTTTTTTTTTTTTTTTTTTTTTTTTTTTAGTTACAAAAAGTGAAAATGAAAATACAAATAATGACACAACTAACTCCATGGACAAAGGACTTTATCACTCAATTTTTCCACAACTTGTATTGTCTTGATTTTATAAATTTTATTAATTCTCATCCTATTTTCTTTTCTTTTACGCACATAAACCTTGGACTATATCAATTTTTCTTTCAATATTCTGATTATCGCTCGGTTCTTTGACGATGATGTGTTTTCTATGGGTCTTGCTGATTGAGAGAGAGAGAGATGCTAACTGTAAATCGGTATTTAGAAGGAGTTTTCATCTTTAGACGTCACCCTCATGATTGAAAAAACTAGCACTCAAGAGATCAAAAGTAGTCCGAAAATGCTGAAAATGGTGCGAAGTTGGGTAGCTCACCATTCCTACCCGGAATTTACGTAAGGTGACACACACTCTAACAGCTTTTCTAGAAAGTTGCAAAAAATTGAAGGTTGGTGCCTCACTTGATGTAAAATGGGTAGTCTCCACTATGGGTGATCACAATTCTACTACCGAATATCTAAACATCACCTAATTCGCCCTCCGGTATGGTTAAATCCAACTTTAACGCTCTAATCAACTAAGGAACCCGATTGTGTTCTCCGGCACTTCTAACTTTTGTTATTTCGGTCAGATTCTCTATGTAAACATAGCTAAAAGCATGCTAGTGACTCTAAAATCTCTAAAAGTTGGAGGTTTTTATTTGCAAAAAGTTTTTGAAATTTTTTTTTTTTTTTTTTTTTTTTTTTTGAAAATAAAAGGTAAAATAAAAGACTAAAAACTCTAAATGCAAAATAAAAACTAAAAACTCTAAATGCAAATGTACCCCCAAACCTAAATCAAACATTGTCCTCAATGTGTCTACATATAGAAAAAATTTAAACAGTCACATACCATGAGAACTATGTTGATAAGAGAAAAGGGAAGAGATTACCTAATGTCGGCAGGAGCAAGGTTGAGCTTCGTTAGTCAAGGCAAAATCCAACATTCTCAGTGGAGATCATATCAGATTAGCACAATATAAGCGCATGAAGACTCAACCAATTCAAGAAAAGAAAAATTTAACAAGTCCTAAAAAAAAAAAAAAAAATTTTACTAACAATCTAAAAAGTTGCGGGTCAACCCAATAGAAAATATGTACATAGAACATGAAAATGGGCTTTGGTTTATGTGGGAATTTGGTTTATTGGGATTTGGTTTGTTTGGGTTTCATTTGGTTTTGTTGGGAAAGTTTGGTTTATGTGGGTTTTTGGTTGGTTGGGAAAGTCTGGCCCAGCTTGGTTGCACAGCCCAGGTGTATAGCTTAGTCTTTTGCACAGCCCAGCTAGATAGGCCAAGTTATGTGGGCTCAGGTGGGTGCAAAGCTCACCTTTTGAGGGTCATTAGCCCAGCTTTGATTGTGGGCTTCGGCTGTGCAGAGTGCAAGCCCAGATTGATGGCCCAGTATGTGGGCTGAGTTTTGGTTATCTTTTTGTGGGCTCTAGCTGTTTGTAGCCCAGGTGAAAAGGCTCAGTATGTGGGCTCAGTGTTTGTGCAAATGCACGGCCCAGGTTGATTTCACAGCCCAGGCTTGTGTGCAAGGCCAATTTGTATGCAAGCCCAGTTTAGATGTTGCAAGCCCAGTTTAGATGTTGCAAGCCCTGGCTATGTTTGAACAGCTCAGCAGAAAGGCATAACAGGCCTCAGTTGTGTGCACTGGTTATGTGTGGCCCAAGTGTGAGTGGAGTTCAGGTCATGTGAGCAGAGCTCAATGGTTGTGCTTTAGTTTGTGTGCACAGAACAAGGAAATCACTAGGAAACCAGACCAAGGGCTAGCCAGGGAGCTCAAGCTTGCAGCTTCAGAGGGCTAGCAAGGGAGCTGGATTATCATGCACAGGGTCAGACGAGCCTGGGATTGGCAGCTCAAGCAAGGCTTGTACACAGCACATCCTAGGTTCACAAAACAAACTCACAGAAAACTAGCATAGCCCAGATTGGCAGCTTGAAAGCAACAGATTAAGCAATGCCAGCATAATTCACAACCCAGAGTGACAGATTAAAAACTTAGCTTGCACAGCACAGGTATTTCAGGGCAGATTGGTTTGTGCTCAAACTAAGGCTTCTCAGCTAACAGGTTTACACAGATTCAAACATAATGATGCTTAGCGCACTTTCAATGATGCACAGGGGAGTGAGCATGCGCAACAGATGCATAGGCTATCAAGGAGTTCATGATCAAGCAACAATCAAGATAACCAAGCAAACTCATGCACGAGGGAATTGCGAGTTTAGCAGGTATGGTTAAGCAATGTTTCACAAAGTATCAACATGCTTAGCAGGGTTACAGGTCTGTGCACTCAGCCAAGGCAAGGCAACACAGATAATAAATGCACAAATGCTGAGCAAAGCAAGTAAGCTCAAGGGCTCAAGAAGGTCATGAGTTTCAGAGACCCTACACATACATGCAAGACTTGGCAGGGTTGATGATTTTCCAAGTCTGAGTTGATGTCAAACCTCTAAGCTCAGGGGTTTTGTGTACCACAGAATACAAGCCTACAATTGTTTAGATGAGAACTATCACAAGGTCTCACTTGAGTCTTCAGCCAACTAGGCTATTCAAATGGTGGTTTATAGCCTGCAGCTGCAGGGGCTTGCATGGTCTGTCCACACTTTGTTTCCCAAAGGGTAGCTCCAACTTGCAGCTTCAGGGGGCTAGCAAGTTGGTAGCTGGCTCACAAGGTTTAAATTTTCTGAGTACACACCAGGGAAAGCAATACAGTACTTAGCAGGGTTTACGATTGGCAAAACAAGTATACTCAAATGCTTAGATGCAATGTAATGCTAGTTCACACAAGCTTATGCTCAGGTCTCAGGGTTACACACAACACAAGTCAACAGAGTCTCTACAATTGCAGCTGAGGCTCAACAGCTTCAGGGGGCTGGATTGAGCACAGGACAGACAATGGCTAAAAGGGGCTGCAAGGATATGCTCACGACTCAGGCCCAGATTGCACGAATTTCAAATATTGCAAGGTTGAACAAAACAGCACTCTATGTTGCAAGGGGTTGGGCAATATCTTGCTAAGCAGCTAGGTTATCAGGAGACATGGTTTATTATTCATAAAAAGTGAGGTTCATCGAAGTTCTAGAACAACCAACCATTTTAAGCTCCAACAAAAACTGTGTTCTGCTCCTTTACCTTCCCTGGGTTGGCTCGCATAGCAGCACAGAGCATCTGCAAAGACAAGTTGCACAGCAAACACAGCCAGCACCTGTAGCTCAACAAAGAATTTAGTTCTCTATAATGAAAAACTATGCTCAATTATGCAGCCAAGATGGCTGTGCTTTGGACTGACTGGGATCTCAAGTTACAAAGTTACAAGTGATACTAATATGCAAGTGGCTATGAATAGTGAAAGCTATAAAATGCAAAGGAAAAAGATGGATTAACTAAGCAATGGATTAAACAAACTTCAGGGGATACAAGTGATAGAAAAAATAAGAATGCAAGTATGCAATAGAAGATACAAGTGATAAAAAAAAAAAAAAATACCTCTAAGTTACACTAATACAGGGAATACAAATAACAATAAAAGGTGGGTAAATACAGGGATATGTACAAGGATGAAAATCAGTAAAGCAAGCAATTGAACAACAGGGCACACGCCAAGTCCCCGGCAACGGCGCCAAAAACTTGGTAGGCCCGAAAAGATGTATAAAATGAAGGCCTACGGTGATACCGCAAGTGCACGGTGTCGTGATGTAGCACTGGGCACGTACGGGTCGAACCACAGAGACTTGTGGTGCCCTTATGTGATCTAAGGCTTGCTACTCAACTGAGTTCTAAAGGTGACAGAGTAACAAGAGATTGTAACATATATTTTTGTGCCGATACTACTGTTTTGTAAAATGAACCTAAACTAAGGTAAAAGGTAGTGACAAGGGGTTGCTAAGGTATTCAAATTCACCTCTATCTCCTCTTGTGTGCTCACCGAGTTGAGGCAATCTTGCCCCTGTGATCGATAAGGGCAGGTGTCAAACCCACCACCTATCTAAGGGGTTTCTCCATGTAAAACTTCAATACACAGCTAAGGTGCTAACCCCGCAGTATTAGTTATCTAATTAAGTATAACTAATCAAAGGAATTAGCCTATAACTCTAAGGAATGAGCTGCAGCATACTAAACATAAGTATAACCTAACTACAATGCATCCATGGCGTTGGTATGCATTGTGAGAGAAGAATGTAGATGCTAGGATTGAAATTACTTTAATCTTTAAGCATACAAGAATAGTTCAACACAAAGCTTAACATCACAAAGTGGATTTAGGGTTTCATTGAAACCCTAGCACCAAACTAGAACACAAAATACAACTATTGACTGCCCTGGCTAATCCAGGCGTGATTTCTATGAACATCCAACACTTCTATTTATACATACAATTGCTTCACCCCAAAATACCTAACCCTAATTCTATAAAATAGAAATTAATTGAAACCCATACCCCATTCGGCTCTGAATCACCTGTCTTCTCTTGCTTGTGCGGCTCTCGACGCCATGCCTCGACTGTTGGTAAACCCTAGCTTTTATCTATCTCTAAATTAGCTTCTAGGTTTATGGAGAAGCTAAGAGAGAGATAGCTAAACCTAGAGGAGAGGTGAAGGAGGTACGACTGTGGTTGTTGGTGGCTATGGAGGTGACAGGGGAGAGGTGGTGGTGATGGTTGTGGCAGGGCGGTGTTGCAGAGCGAGCTCGTGTCGGGAGAGGTGGTGAAAGAGAAGATGGAGTGAAGAATGGGGTTTGCTCGATAGGTGTAAGGGTATGGGGATTTCGTTGTGAAGCAGGGATAGCAAAACTCGATGAGAAGGGCCTAGCGAGCGTCGGATGGAGCTGATGGAGATCTGAACGGCTCAGGAAGGTAAGCGGTTTTGGCTTGATCTGGTGTTGAGCGGAGTATCGAACATCGATGCTAGTGGGGGCAGCGACCGTAGGATGTAGAAGATCGAAATCTCGACGGCTTGGAGTGGACGGGCTCGGATCCGGGTCGTGGGTAGCTTTAGCCCATGTCTTCCTTGTTGGGTTGCAACTGATTTGCGCGCGGGCTTTGGCTATCTCGCTCCATAGATTCTCGACTCAATTCTTCGCTCTTTTGGCTCCTCAATTTCTCCGAGCTTTATTTATTACCTAAAAACACAAAATTAATTAATACAAATATTTATTCTTGAAAACAAAGAAAACACGAGAATGGGATAATATCTGATTTCTAAGCGCAAAGATGAGTAAAATGCCAATAAAAAGGTGTATAAATATGCACTATTTGGCACTCATCAAGTATGACCAACAGAAAAATGATGTTAAATGCTTTTATACTTGGTGGGTGTCTGAGTGGTCTCCTGCAAAGCCAAGGCCGGGTCAAAAGCTGGATGTTGAACTTAGCGTAGTTGCATTTCTGTCCTTGTGGATGTCTAGAGATATCTTTGACGACGGCTCTGGGAAGAAGAGTATAAGACATGACCTCGTCATGTTTGCTATAAAATTGGCGAAAGGTGTGGTTCTCCCTTTGGGCGCTTTATTCCTTGGATCACTGTATTCTCATCTGGATTCTTTGGCGATGGACATGTATGCTTCCAACAGATATAAGAAAGTGAAATCGCATATCCACATTGCTTTTCTCCAAGCGTGTTTGTGGGAACATTTGAAAGGTAACTTCGCTCTCCGGTTTGTATGGCGGTTCAAGGATACTCCGTTGGCAGAATAGGCGTCCAAAACCCGGGTCGAGACTTGTTGATTTCCTTGATAGCGTGTATGCTATAGATTTCCGTCCGTGGGGACCAGTCCATTCTTCCGTGATTCAACCGGAAACCTCTACTGTCTCCTCTGACATTGTGTTGCACACCGAGGGAAAAACCATGAGCCCTGGAGAATCCATCTTCCTACGAAGCTGTATGCCAGGATACATTCCTCCAACCTTCTTTGATGAGCTCCTTTCTGTGGTTCGTTACAATATTGACAGAGCCGCCCGCCAAATGGGTTTTGACCAGGGTGTTCCCTTCCGTCGTCCGCCAATGCCTTCGAAAGGTCTCGTCCCGTCTATTCTCAATGCCGACATCTTCGCACCGCAGCGAGCCTTCCATTCTTGCCCATCGAAAGAAAGCCAAAGTGGTAACTAGTAGGTACAAGGATTTTTGGAGGGAACAACTGTTAATTTTTCAGAAATTCTCGGAAGAAGTTGCAGCTCCGCGTGGCGAGCCATATCCTGAGGTTTCGAAGTAGCACAGACGATTGAAGCCGCTTCCAGGTAAACGAACCAGAGCTAACACTATTGATAACCTCAGTCCCCAGGATGCAGGAGCTAGGTCCAAGAGGCAGGCGTGTGGTCACGTGGTCTTCAATTCTTCTCATATGCAGGTACTTATAACTTCTTCTCCTCAATCCTCCAATTCTATTCATCTTGAACGATCTTCACTAAGGGCGATTCTTATTCGAAATCAGGGGCTCCCGAAAGAGAATGCTTTTACGAGGCTGGAACGCGGTCGTAGCGCAGCTTTAGAGAGTTCTGGCAATACTGAACCTCTTGAAGGTGATGACGAGAATGATGAGGGCTCAGTTCACAATGAAGGAAGCATCTCCATGCGTAGTAGGGAGCTTGACCACGAATCAGGAGATGATACCGTCATAGATGCCAACCTCGAGGTTGAGGGGAATGACAATGTAGGGGCTACCGGAGATGTCACATCCATGCTGGCTGTAGACGTGCTTCCCTCTGAAGAGCTTCCTGTGACTTCCGATGCGTTAGTTGTGCACTCCACCGCTGGTATCGTTTTTGACCGTCCTTTTGACGCTCCTTTCGTAGATCATGTGCTGGTTGGAGGGTTAACGTGCCATCTAAGTACGAAGAGTTATATACCAAGGTATGGAAGAAACATGGTCACATCGCCACCTCCAAGAAGCTTAAAAGTCGCTTCGCATTAGTCAAACGTGTCGAAGAAGCTTTATCTTCTATCTACGGCATGAGCATCGTGATTGGGAGCACCGTTTCTGAAGAGGTAGTTGCAAACTGGGAGTTCCACCGAGATGTGTTCGTGCAATATGAGTTTAACGCCTCATGGTTCTGTGAAAAATTCGCCGAAACCCAGAAGTTGCAAGGTGAAATGATTGATGTTCCATCTATGGACTTCATCATTCAACAAGAGGCAGAAGTCGAGCAATTGTCTCAGGAGTTGAAGCTGAAGCAGACTGCTCTCCAGAATATGAAAGATCCTTTTGCCAAAAAGACCAAATTGTTGCTGGACGACTTCCCTTGAATATTTTATGTCTTTCCTTTATTCTTAGGTGTATTTGAGTGACGTGAGGAATTCTTTTCATGGTTTGGTTTCAGGTTTTGAACTAATAGGTGATTGAATTTTGAATTGGTTTATTTTGAGATAGTTTTGTGAATGGCTTTTCTGAAGGAGATTTGTTTTAGAAGGAATTTGCATTCTGATTATAAATAACGTGACTATTCTAACGATATCATACATGACATGTGAAGTTGAAAATATCGTGTGAAAAGGAACACGTCTGAGGGGAAAACAAAACATGATGTTCATGGTGATTTGCATCATTGGATATCATTCTTAGTGTGGGACGCCAAGTCCCCAGTAGGCTCTAAAACTATCTTTCTCGTAAATTTGTTTAATAGGACTTACTTGTTCTTCGAAATTCCATCTGCACGAAATTGGATCTTCCCAAGTACTCACTTCAAGAAATTGCACGCGTTAATCTTCGGAGAGAGGAGGCAAATTGTAGCGCCCCCTAAGCTAACAGCTGACTAATCCAAGAGATTAACTAAATAAAGAGGCACTAAGAATCTGAATCATATACTTAAGCATTTGATGAAGGAATCTGCTACAAAACTTAACCCAAAACTAACCCCGCTCAGAAATATATATACAAGATCTTCTCTCAAATGATACATATACAATAGTCATTTGGTTTACAAATAGAATATACAACATAATAAACATATCAGATTATAACCAACTAAAGAAGTCAACTTCTCGGAGCTTTCGCAGCGCAACTCGGTCCATCTCTCGAAACCGAAAGTGGGAATAATTAACATTTAACTTCTAAGTAATCATAGGCAAGATTTGGAAAACAATACATGTTTTCGGAAACATTAAATAGTGACCAAGTCACTGAAATAAACAAACATGAATATGGACAAACTCCTTCGTCAAACAATGTATATATTGAGTGTCGACCACTTCCTTACACACCCTATTAGCCTATATGGTGTCGACCAATTCCTTACACACCTATTAAGCATAAAAGCAGAATTCATGTATATATAAATGAAGGAGCCTATCATATTCCTAATATATGTCGACCAATTCCTTACCCACCTATTAGGCATACAAATGGAAATTCTTATTTCCCAAAAAATTCATATTGACAACAAAACATCACAGGTCCTTTCCAAACCATGGAAAGGTTAATAGAATCAACAGAATTATCGTAAAACAAGTTGAACAGTGCATAAAATATACAGACAGAAATGCATGACTTTGTTAACATAAACTTGTGTAAAAGAAACAACAATGGTTACCATAGAGTCAAATGTATTCCCACCTCTTTTGATGAAAAGCCACGCCTACCTAGAGATCCACGACCCGCTGGTTCGCCTTTGAATCGATCGTTGTTAATATAGTCTAACTATTAATCCCACAAGAAATCTAAGAATCTAGCCAAAAGGATCACACAAGAATCATGCAAGTTTATCTAATGGTTGTAACCCTATTTATGACTCTACATCTTTACATTCTCTATCTTTAGCATAGCTAAGGTGTACTAATTAAATTAGGTTGGTTCTACAGTCCATTTGATATGACTAAAGAATATCTATAACTTTGTAGAAGAAACCGAAGGTCAATTCAGACCATAAGGGTCCAAACATCAATCTAGGAAAGCTAGTCCTAAGCCCAAAACCACTAAACCATCCCATCAAGTGAGTCAACTAACAACTACTAACGGTCAAACTGACGGTCAAATTAGTCAACTAACAGTCAATGTCTAAGTCCAGGTCAAGGTCCAGGGTAATCAAATCGGTCAAGATCCACTGAGTCAACTTTGAATCAACACAGGATTGACTCAGTCAGATTGACAAAGTCAGCTAGAGTCAGCCCCTGACTAGGGTGAAAGGCACAAGACCTAAACTCTTTCACGAGCCGGAGAGCATTGCTCGGTGCCAAAGAACACAAGTGCACAATCATTGTGCAACACAACTTTTAACTATAATTCATTTATAATCTGATCACACTTAAATAAACTTCAAATATCAATTACAACAAAGACCAAGCCTACTCTGCAAATACAAATGCAAGCACAACTGCCTTTCATTCTCATACAATTCTAATTCACCTAGTCACAACAACGCCAGTGTCTATAACCTTTGGTTATTCAAAGGTTCAATGCATCTCAACTACTCCACCCGACTACACAACATTACAACAATATAAATCAAAAGTAAACTTCACAAGTGCATTCTTAAATGTAATTCATTCTACCCGCTATTGCGGTTCCAAGCTTTCACTAGAAAGATTCAACACAAAGACATTCATTTAGTCCTCATTTCAACAACACTTGCCATTTCAATCTCTATTGCACCCGTATTCATTCTCAACATAACACCACCTTCGCAACTATAGTAACTCTTACCAAACTCCACTTGAGAACTCCATTTCAACTACTTACCAGAACCAACATTCATTCCAACGCAAACAGATTCTATAGTTCATTCACAGTTACATGGTCGATGCCATCAATTACAACTCAAATTTCATACTTAGAACAATCTGACATACCACCAGATATTCAATTCCATTACCACCAAAACTGAAACACAAATCATCTTCTTCTGTTTAATAACCTCAATTCAGATACACACAGATAACTCAAATAACAATCATTAACACTTAGGCAGTTCATAACATCAACTTCTACATCTCAACATATACACAAACCCAATCTACATCTGCAATTCCTTTACAATTTCACATAAATATATCAACACCAGTTCAACATCAATTACTTTGCCAAGCCCCCGCATCGGCAGACCAAATCTAGTATCAACACCATCTCCAAAATCATGTGCTTTACTAAACCATCATCACCACCACCACCAGATTCATCCTCAACTCAAACTCTTAACTGAGGAAACAACTTCATAACATCTCCATAATCCATAACAACCACGATACACAGTTCCATTCGACAACACCCATATAACTCAACAATTGAAATAATTCAATTCAGAATACTAAGACTAAATCAATTTAGAGGCTTACCCAAGCACTGACGTCCTTTGAATTGTTGTTTCCCCAAATTATCTCCTCCGAACCCTTGATTATTATTTCCAATCTCATCACCACCGATTTCTAAACTTGAAACTTGATTTCATCAAGAACTTTTATTCAATTCACTCAACACCCACTTCTAATATCCAACTGCATCGACTAAATCGAACCCTTTTTCATGATCTGTGATTGATTCAACATAACGAAACCCTAACTTCTTCGATTCACCTCTAGATTAGCTTCACTTCTTCAATTAACGTTGTAGTTGCGGGATTTCCCACACTACACCCTCACTCAAATCTCAACTAAATCAACTCATTTGAAGATGAAGAATGATATGTTTATTAATTGTTTTCTTGAAAGATTTACAAAGAAATGTAGAACAAAGCTAAAGAAATTACAATCACTCTTAACTTTCTCTCTCCTAATGACTTGTTTCACAATTCAAGAAAGACCTCCTTCTCAACAGACTTACTCGACCCTTTATATAGAGTAGTACATAGTGGATGACAGCTATACTGTCCCTTATTTTCGGAAGTGTCTCGCGAATGCTCGCGAATGTACAACTGCTTGCCTTCGCGATACTCTTAAATCTCGCCAAGCCTTCATACTTTCCTCATGTTCTAATCGTCGTCATCTATTACGTCATTTATTTACCCCCATGCGACTCCTTCGCGACGCGGTCGTTTATTAATCTCGCGAAGTATTGCTGTTGCGATATTCTGATCCTACATCTTGCCTCTTTTTCCTTGAAAATTGCTTGAAGAGCGATCTTTAAGGAAAAATCTGTTGTTGTAGTAGTCTTTGATCTTTGTTGATGAAGGAACGAGCGAAAGAATACTGGACTTGAAAAGTACGTACTTGCCTCTATTCTTTTGCGATGTTCCGAAGCTTTGCGAAGTAAACAAGAAGTAATATATCTTCTATTCCCCACAGAAATTTGATTCCTTGAATCTTGGGATGACCATTTACACGTGTCTAAAATTACTCTTTTTTCCGGTATATTTAATGTTATCCGGTCACCCTTTTTCTTCTATTTAAAGGAAAACCGCCTCATGAAAAACATTCTTTCTCTTCTTCTCTATCTTCTTCATCGTCTGCAACTATTTCCTGCTATTCATCTTCATCATCTTCTTTTCATTATCTTTCTGTTATCATTTTCATGGCATCCAGGTTCGTTATTTTCTTTGATTTTGATTATTCTCTTGATTGATCTTCCTTATTGAAATTACTTCATCTTGATTCTGTTCTTCTTTTGATACCGCCATTTTTGTTCCAGCAAGAACAAGTCCAGCTCTAGATATACTGTGGTGAACCCTAACATTCCCGTTGGTTCGCAACCAAAACCTTCTTCGCAAGTGAAGTCTCTGGCTTCTAAAAAACAACCTGCGAGTAGTAAGGTATTTTTGGAAATATTTACTCCTTTAATAGCGGTTTTATTGCCTCTGTTTCTTAGTTGATTTATTATTCGCAGGATGATAAGAGTGATAGATCTCCCAAAAGATCTCGCCATAATACATTTGATGCCTCGGCTGCTGCTTCAATTGTTCCTTTCTCGGGATTCAAGCATTCTTCTTTCCCCACGATGTCTTCGCAAGGCAAATCTCCTATTACAAATGACCTCTTCGCAAGATAATCCCATTCCTTCTTCTCAAGATACTCGTACCATTCCCTACAGCGTCATCACAGGATAAATTAATCCTCGAATTTTCTCGCGAATGAAATTCTTCGAGTCATTCCTATTCCTACTTTTACTTTTACCTCGCCTCCACCTACTGATCAAATTCCTCCCATTGGCGGTCTTATAACTATGGGCGAATCAACTTTTCCTTCTTCCTCTACTATTTCTTCTCCCTCAAAATCTATTTCTCTTAGCAAAGAACATTTAGAAGGGATGGATATAGCTTTTAAAATTTTATCAGATACTATGAATGATGTTAAGAAAGCCTCCACTGATCCCACCAAATCTAGTGTTTTTGAGTCTTTGGGCAAACATTTTGGTTCCGATACTATATCGCGAGCATCCTTGGAACAAGAAATTAAGACCTTGAAAAATAGCCTTCATAATACTTCACTGGATCGTGATAACCTTCGCAAGAAGAATGAAGAATTAAAAGGTATCTCTCCTCCCCTCCCTTTTTTTTTTTTTTTTTTTTAAAATTGGTTCGCCTCTCAAGATTTGCACCAGAAACGTAAGATGGAGATATATCAACTGGAATCTATTGTGGAAGAGACCCGAACTGAAAGAGATGCCTGGATGGAACAGTATAATCGTTTAGATAATCTTCATACGTTTTCTATGGATCAAATAAATAATCTTTCCCAAGAAAACATCTGCTTAGTTCAAAATCAAGAATCATTAAGTAATGAAGTGTCGCGTCTCTCATATTCTTTGAATAAATCTAATTTGGAGTTGGAAACCTTATCAGATGAAAATGGAACTTTATCTTTTGAGAGGCGAGCTTTATTGGATAAGGTGGCAATATCCTCGCAACAACTTGTTGCTTGTAAAAAAGCATTGAATGAGCAAGAACAGTCTATTTGCCTCTTGAAAAATAAACTTGAAGATACTACCACCAAAGAGATAAACTTATTCGAATAGAATAAATCTAAGTGTGAAAGCCAACCAACTCAAGGATGATTATACCAAGTTAAAAGAATCCCATTCTTCCCTTGCGAAACAAAATAAGTTATTGATTTCTAACGAAAAGAGTTTGCGGTCGCGGTTAAAAGGTCTTGTCGGTGATGGTTTTGATAATGCCATGGAAAACTTGGGGAATAATTGCTTGGCCCTTACTCAATATCTTGTCTCGCAGAAGGAAGGTAGTCATAAGATTTGACTGCCTTTACCATTATTTTTCTTTTCCATTGTATACCATTTTTCATCTTATAATTTTAATATCTTCTTTTACTCTTGCGAGAATCCGAGAAAAATCTTCACTCTTCTCTATCTACTTTGGAAGCTGCGCATGCTAAAATTTGTAAGGAAAATGCGACGCTAGTTGCTTCTCTTGCCCAATCTCGCGATCGAGCCAGAAGGAGGTTTAATTATCTTAATCATCTTAAAGATATCCAGAGTAGAAATCAACAAAAAGCGCTTCTTCGCCAATTTCCTCCCAAAGCAGAAGTTCTTGTGAATAATATTTTACTTTCTAAATCCCTTGATCCTATCTATGTTGAACCATTGGATGTTGAAGATGATGAAGTACCCAATCCTCCCGATGTGATTATGATTATGAAAGCTGCGAAGATCTCGCTAATAATGAAGCTATCAATGAGGAACCTTGCGAGAGAATTTCGATGAAAACCCTTCAACCGCGAGGTGAAGCTACCAAGGTTGTTGAAGAATCTTTACCATCTCCTTCAACTGAGCCAGTTGATATAGAGAATTAGTTTTCCTTATAATTTTGTTGAATTTCCCCTTTTGATTGTGAAATACTAAGTCCGGTTTTGAATGAATTATTTTCTATTTCTTTCTTATTATAAGAATTCATCTCGCCACTTATCCTGCAATTCCTTTAATCTTTCTTGCGATGAAAAGATCTCAATTGCCTATATATATTTCAAAATGTTTAAAGATCTTTCTTGAATGTCATTATTGTGACAAGATCGCAGGACGTCTTTACATTTTCACGTAATGACCCATTGATCTTGCCTTATCATTATTTGTGTGGTCTTATTTTGCCTTCCTAAGTAAAGGTCTTATTTTGCCACCCCTCATTGCGACAAGATCGCAGGACGTCTTTACATTTTCATGTAATGACCCATTGATCTTGTCTTATCGTTTCTTAAGTATTTTTGCCTCTGCAGGACATTGTATTTGCAACAATATGACAGGTTTAAATGTTCTTTCGACCATAAAATCCCACGACATTGTCGTCTTTGCGATGAAATCGCAGGACGTTCTTACACTTTCATGTAAAAACCCATTGATCTCATCTTATCCTCGCGTTAGTATTATTGCCTCTGCAGGATCATTGCACAAATATGACAAGCCTAAATTCTCTTGCGAGAATAAAGTCTCATGACATTTGCGTCTTTTGACACTTATCAGCTCCCTAATGGAGGGTGCCGCCCTTATGTTCTCCCTGGTTGCCCCTTCAAGGAGGCGTACATCGGCCATACAAGACTAGCTCCTCCCATCCGTTCTTAACAACAACCAGTTGTTTTCGCAGCCTCTTATCCCTTATACCTATATGGTTTATGGTTACAAGGCTGCACCCTAAGTGGAGTTTTCTTCGGGCCGAGTGCAGCGTGTGCCAAGACTTGTCAAGAGTGGTAAGGAAGTTCCATGCTCCCCGCACTCTTGACTCAACCGTGTACCTCGGCGCCTTGGTCATACACTGACTCCTTGGAAAAGATCCTCGATCGCCCAACCAGGGTATAACCTTATATATATAGTTGGGAATCCAAGGTATCTTTCCTGATAGGCTTTCATGGGCCCCAAATCTCCATGACCCGGTTTCGGGAGCGGTGTAACCTTCCACCCGAGTCATGTTAAGAGATACCCCTTATATGACGTACTTTAGGTCTTACATTTGCCTCTTGCGAAATATCATTCGCGAACTAGGTATACGCCATAAAGGTTTGTCCCATTCACTCACTCATTCATTTTATCAATTTATTCAATCATTTGTCTCATGGGTTATCGCACAATCTTGTTTCATTTCCGTTGATCTCGCAATCTATCTGTCGCGAAGACATTACATCACCAACTCATTCTATTTATCCCATCTTCTATGGATAATACTTCTTAAGATATAACCTATTCCACGGCCTATCTAATTTTTGCCCTACATCTTTGCCTTCAGGATCCATTAATTTATATGCCCCTGTGCCAACTATCTCCTTGATAATATAAGGTCCATCCCATTTTCTTGCCAGCTTGCCACCATTTGTCTCATTGATATATAGGTGTTTCTCGCAGCACCAAGTCACTCCGGGCTGAAATTCACGTATCTTGACACGCTTGTTATATTCTCTCCGCCAATCTTCGCCTGGTAATTCTCCATATGCTGTAGTGCTTTCTCTCTTGTTTCTTCTAATTCATCTAACTTGATTAAGATGTTACCCGCACTAAGATTTTTCTCCCAAGCTTCTTTCTTTGTAGTTGGAATTCTCACTTCGTTGGGAGTACAACACTCCATATGTTAAACAAAAAGGGGACATGCCTCGTAGCTTCTCTTCTAGTTGTATTATAAGCCCATACCGCATTGGGTACTTGTTCGCACCATCCTTTATTGTATCCTTCCAATTTTTTCTTCAATATATCCGCGATTGTTTTATTTGTTGCTTCTGCCTGACCATTAGCCTCATGCGGGTATAGAGGAGTTGATTTCCCACATCGTATCTCGAAATGCATTAAGTAGCAATTCTATATTTTGTCCTTCAAACTGTTTCCCATTGTCGATACTAACTGCGCTGAACCCCAAACCTCGCATATGATGTTCTCAAATATGAAAGTAAAGACATCCTTGTCGCGAATATGTTGTACCGCTTTCACCTCGCCATTTTGTGAAATAATCAGAAGCGACTATTAAATATCTTTTTTGTCCCGTTCCTCGGTAAAATGGTCCTACAATGTCTAAACCCCATTTTCCAAATGGCCGGACACTTGTTGAAGAATTTAACGGAGCTCCTGGTGCATGTATTTTCTTCCCATGCCTTTGACAAATCCTCGCAACGCCTTGACACTTGTTTCGCGTCCCTCATGCATGTACGGCCAATAATAACCCCGCATTTTTGCTTTATATGCTAAAGATCTTCCTCCACCGTGATTACCAAAGATCCCCACTATGCAACATCTTCAATATGATTTCTCCTTCTTTTCTTGTTAAACATCTAAGCGAAGGTCCATTAAAAGATCGTCGATATAGCACTCCATCTCTTAATTCATAATTTGTTGCTCGGCTTTTCAATTTGTGTGTCTCCAATCTATTTCTTGGTGTTTCTCCCGTCATCAAATATGCATGAAACTCGCTCTCAATCTTCTTCGCAGTGTTTGTGTTCCATCTTCTACTATCATTACATCGGTTTCTTGTTCTTCTTCTTTATCAATTGACGGCATCGATAGTGTTTGTATTTTAATATTCCTCGCGACCGGATCTCACATCATACTCGGATATAAAGGCAAAAGCGTCATGAGTCTATTATTTCTCCTTGATATATGTCTCCACTTTATTCTTGGTATCTCGCGTCGACAACTCGTCAACAAGTTTCTTATATTTTTGCAAAGACAACTCATTTATAGCATATTCTTCTTTTATCTGGCGAATTGCCAATTGTGAATCACTAGTAATCCTTACATTCTCCAACTTCATTTCTATTGCAAATCGCAAAGCATGTATTATAGCTTCATATTCTCGTTTCATTATTTGTTGATGCGAACTCCAATCTAAAAGAAAGAGCTATTTTATTACCCTCTCGGGGATATCACAACAATCCCTATTCCATTTCCTTCTCCATTCGATGACCCATCTACCAATATTTCCCATCTGTTCGCTCCGTTAACAAATCTTTCGGATCTCCATGTTCTTCCTCAATATCCATCATTTCTTCTACCGACTCATCTTCTTCTAAAGGGAATTTCATAAAAAGTCTCAAGACGACTGTGATTTTGGCGAAGATAGTATTTCATATTTGAGTTTGCAATGACTTATTTGAGCATTCCATCTCTCAACTCTTCCCGACCTCTTTGAATTCTTCATTACTGATTCTATTGGTACTTTTGTCACCACCTTGACAACATGCGCTTGAAAATATATACGAAGTTTAAATGTTGCATACACTAATGCTAAAATTAATTTTTCAATTTTTGAGTAATTCCTTTCCGCAGCGTTGAAAGTTTTGTCGATGTAATAAATTGGTTTTTCTACTCACGTCCATTCTGCAGTAACACCGCACTTAATGCATGCGAGGTTGTCGCAAGATAGATCAACAATTCTTCTCCTTCTTCCGCTTTTTGCAAAATTGATATATCCATTAAATGTTCTTTTATTCCTTGCAAGGCTTTCTCACACTCATCTCGTCCATTTAAACTTTGATCCCTTTCTAAGGATGTTGAAAAAGTGCTTGCATTTGTCGACGAACGCGAGATGAACCTCCTCTAGCGAAGCTAACAACCCATTTAACTTTTGAACATCTTTTATTGTCGCTGTTGGCATATCGCGAATCGCTTGTACTTTCTCTCGGGTCGACTTGAATTCCTTCTTTGGATACAATGTACCCTAAGAATTTTCCAGAGGCGACCCCAAAGGTGCACTTTTCTCGGGTTTACTTTGATATTAAATTGCCTCATTTGTTCAAAAATTTCTTTCAAATCCTGTACGTGGTCTTTTGCTTTTCTGCTTTTTATTAACATATCATCAACATATACCTCCAATGTTTTATGTATACATTTCGCGAACACCTTCTCTACCATCCTTTGGTATGTCGCACCAGCATTTCGCAGACCAAATGGCATTTTTGTATAACAAGACAATCCTCTTGGAGCAAAGAAAGCAGCAGTATGTTCTTGGTCTTCTTCGGCGAGAGGAATTTGATTGTAACCCTTGTATCCATCAAGAGAAGATATCCTTTCATTTCTCCGCGCCGCTTCAACCAATTGTGGAATATCTCGTAACGGAAACTATCTTTAGGACAAGCTTTATTTAGATCAGTAAAAGTCTATACAAATTCTTATTCCTTTTTCTTCTTTGGAACTATAACCATATTTGCTATCCATTCGGGTATTTTGCTTGTCTAATAATTCCCAATCCAACATTTTCTCGCAATTCTTCTTCTATTTGAGGATGATATGCTGTCTCGATCTTTCTAATTCTTTGTTTGAAGGGTTTTACATTCTTGTCAATTTCCAATTTATGGAAGGCCACCGATGGATCTATACCAGGCATTTCATCCATATCCCATGCGAAAATGTCTTTATAATCTCGCAACAACTCAACAGTTCTTTTCTCTTCATCTGTTTCCATTTTAGTCCCAATTTTTAAGATTTTAGGCTCCTCCTCGGTTCCAATATTCACTTCTTTTTGTTTGTTCTCACGCGACATAGCTAGACTTCGGTTCTCCCATGAGTTGGTCCTTTTATTTCCTCCGCGAACTCACTCCCTTCTCCCATGATTTCGCCAGGTATTCCTTTTCCTTCTTTTGCTCTTATCATGTAAATTCTAAATTCTTCTTCTTTCTTAGCTTTTTTATCATCTTCCCGATCTTTTCGCTTCTTCATTTGCCCTTCATAATGCTTTACCTCGATTTGATAATATATTCTTCCTTTATCAATATCTCATTTGATCTCACCAATTCCACTCGGCACAGAAATTTGATGCTCTGATGAAGTGTTGATGCTACTGCTTTAATCGCATGTACCCAAGGTCTCCCTAACAATATGTGGTATGGCGATTCCATATCCACTACACTTAATGTCACTTGTGTTTCAATTTCTCCAAGTAAAATTCGCAATTTCATCTCCCCTTTTGGTACTGTTATAGATTTTCCAAAACCATGAATATTATATCTTGGAGAACTCATTTCTTCATCTTTATATCCTAATTTTCTGTAAGTATGGTAAAACATGATACTCACCAAACTCCCCGTATCCACCAAAGTTCTATTTATTTCCCATTCTTCTGCTACCTTTGCCGATTCTTCTCCTTTTTTGCTTGCGTTTATCGTGATCACTAGTGGAGATGTATGATTCAAATTTTCTCTAGGAACTTCCGCGGCTGTGAATGTTATTTTCTGCTTTTCCCATTCCTTCAAAGACGATGTCTTCTCCTCATCTATAATCTTCTTTCCTTCGAAATCTCGTTTATGTATCCTTCCTCTAATATTTTCATGGAATTCATTAACCATTGCCTTTGTAATTGAATTGTATTCCATTTCTTCACTATGTTCCTTGCTTCTTAATTCTTCTATCTCATCTGACTTAACCTTTTCCTTTCTCATTTTCTTGATTTAAGCGATTTTAATTGTACTCTTCAATCTTCAATCTTGTTACAATCCCTTTTTCTAGCGCATATGTAGTTGCAGGATTTCCCACACTACACCCCTCACTCAAATCTGCTAAATCAACTCATTTGAAGATGAAGAATGATATGTTTATTAATTGTTTTCTTGAAAGATTTACAAAGAAATGTAGAACAAAGCTAAAGAAATTACAATCACTCTTAACTTTCTCTCTCCTAATGACTTGTTTCACAATTCAAGAAAGACCTCCTTCTCAACAGAGACTTACTCGACCCTTTATATAGGGTATTACATAGTGGATGACAAAATATATCTGTCCCTTATTTTCGGAAGTGTCTCGCGAATGCTCGCGAATGTACAACTGCTTGCCTTCGCGATACTCTTAAATCTCGCCAAGCCTTCATACTTTCCTCATGTTCTAATCGTCGTCATCTATTACGTCATTTATTTACCCCCATGCGACTCCTTCGCGACGCGGTCGTTTATTAATCTCGCAAGTATTGTTTGTTGCGATATTCTGATCCTACAAACGTCAACCCTTTTTATTCTTCATCATCAACCACTCCAATCCATCTTCAGTTACTCAATTTTTTTATGTCTAACACTCAAACTCAAACCCTAACTTCCTGATTCACAGCAGCAACTCTATCTTCTTCATCCCGTGCTCAAAATATACTCAACACCATCACCAACAATCACCGACTGCTAAAAGATATTCTCCACCTTCTTCCGAATGCAGAACTTCCATTTGATTCTCTCAATTTTTTCGGAGAACAAGAACAGGAGAAGAAAGAAAATAGAGAAGAATAAGAAATAAGAAATAAGAAGATAATAAGAAGAGAATGAATTTATCTTCTCGGTCGGTGAAGATAAGACCAAGGATAATACTATTTCACCCACTCGCTTCGCTAAGGGAAGCCCAGGTCGGTCTATTTGTGAAAAGACTATTTTGCCCTTTAAACCAATCTACTGATTACCTCTTCGTCTGGTATCTGATTGACATGTTCGAGTAGTCCATTCCGCGTAACTTTTCGAGATCTATCTAACGATACTAGTTTCATATCTATATCTTTGTTAGATTAATTCCTATTAAATAACGTTCGTGTTAAACTAAACGAGTTATTAGCGGCTAAGACGTCCCTTGACTAGTCTAATAGCGTTGACGAACTTGAGGGTCCTTACATTCTCCCCACCTTATTCATTTTCGTACTCGAAAATCCAACCATCCTTCTGGTCTTCAAAACACTCCCCACCTTATAGAATAATCCTATCTCTTTTCTATTGTCTAAATGCAAACAACATAAAACAAAGTACAAACCTATATGGTTGTCTACAACTAAAATTTGTGGCTCTAAGTTCAACTATGCTGATTTAAATTCTTTAAAGTAGGAAAGTCTAAGTTTATTAAACTAATTTATATTTCTAATTACGAAAGAAAATATTCTATAAGTTTCTAATTAAATTTCGGGATCTATCAGTTCACTAATAGAAGCAAGTTTCCCTTCAATGCCTAGTGATACAAGAATGTTGTTTCCCCATGCTAGGTTCGCGACGCCTGACAATGCCTACCTACGTAACAAGTATCACCCGAACACATCAGAACTACCAACCTCACTATTCCCCAGTGCTGGATTAACTAAGCGCAAGATTATCACGATTAATTAAGTGTTAATTTCATTTTATTAATATTAATTAGTGTTTAACTTCTATCTTAACTGGTGTAATTCGGACAAGTTTACTTCGTAATTTATATACATGTTTCACAACATTTTAAGCAATCTAGTTATCTCGAGTTATTTATTTATTTTATCAATGCAAATAATCCAATTTCGATTTCACGTCAATTTTATAATATCCGACATTTTAACTTTAGTGCAATACCATATAAAATTTTAGAATTCATGTACTATTTAAGAAAAACTTAGTGTTATTACCATTATCCAATTTAACTATTATTATTTCTAATATATCTATTTGTTTATTTCGCTATGTGACTTGATATAAGTAAATAACCGCTAACCATTTTCCATAGTTGTTTTGTATTAATATTTTATCTTCATTATAACATTTATTTCTTATTTCTTAGATCGATACCAGTTAAATTGTAATTAGTCATAATGTCAAGTTTAATTTTATTATTAACACTAGATTTGATTTGATCTAACTTTATTTCCTTAAATTTATTTTATTGCTAAATAATTTTTAAGTTGATTGATTAATAAAAATTACGTTTCCTATAATTATTATCCAAATGATATTTACAATAACTCTAAATTCTATAGCAATTAGTAAAATATAATACTCCCTCTGTTTCTGGAAAAGAGATACTATCACTTTTTCAATTTGACCTATTTTTAGGCTAAAATGAAAAAGTGAAAGTATCTCTTTTCCAAAAATAGAGGGAGTATTATTGTTTGTGTAGGACTGCAATATCGCGACAAAGAACACTTCGCGAGATTAATAAACAACTACATTGCGAAGGTGTCGCAAGGAAATAATTTAAATGACGCACTTGGATGACGACATGCCCAGAACATAAGAAAAGTATGAAGACTTGGCGAGATTTAGGAGTGTCGCGAAGTCTAACACTTACATACTTGCGATGCTTCGCGAAGGATTCCCGAAAATAAAGGACAGCTTAGCTGTCATCCACTATGCAATACCCTATAAAAGGGTCGAGTAAGTCTGTTGTAGAGAGATTCTTTTTGAATTGTTAAGCAAGTCATTAGGAGAGAGAAAATTAAGAGTGATTGTAATTTCTTTAGCTCTGTTTCTACATTTCTTTGTAAACCTTTCAAGAAAACAATTAATAAAATATATTGTTACTCATCTTCAAATGGATTAATTAAACAAATTCGAGTGAGGGGTGTAGTGTGGGATTTCCTGCAACTACATATGCGCTAGAAACAGGGACTGAAGAAGATTGGAGATCGAAGAGTGCAGTTAAAATCGTTTAAATCAAGAAAATGAGAAAGGAAAATGTTAAATCAGATGAGGTAGAGGAGTTAAGAAACAAGGAATATAATGAAGATATGGAATACAATTCAATTACAAAAGCAATGGTTGATGAATTTCACGAAAATATTAGAGGAAGGATACATAAACGAGATTTTGAAGGAAAGAAGATTATAGATGAGGAGAAGGCATCGTCTTTGAAGGAATGGGAAAAAACAGAAAATAACGTTCACAAGAGCAGAAGTGCCTAGAGAAAGTTTGAATCATACATCTCCACTAGTGATCATGATAAATGCAAAGCGTAAAAGAGAAGAATCGGCAAAAGCAAATAAGAATGGGCAATAAATAGAACTTTGGTGGATACAGGGAGTTTGGTGAGTATCATATTTTACCATACCTACAAAAAATTAGGATATAAAGATGAAGAAATGAGTTACCCAAGGTATTATATCCATTGTTTTGGAAAATCTATAACAAAGATACCTAAAGGAGAGATAAAATTACGAATTTTACTTTACTGAGAAATTGAAACACAGGTAACATTAAGTGTAGTGGATATGGAATCGCCGTACCACATATTGTTAGGGAGACCTTGGGTACATGCAATTAAGGCGGTAGCGTCAACATTTCATCGGTGCATCAAATTTCCTATGTCGAGTGGAATTGGTGAAATCGGAGGAGATATTGATAAAGGAAGAATATATCATCAAATTGAAGTAAAGCATTATGAAGGGCAAGTGAAGAAGCGAAAAGATCGCAGGAAGATGGTAAAAGCAGCTAAGAAAGAAGAAGAATTTAGAATTTACACGATAAGAGCAAAAGAGGGAAAATGAATACCTAGCGAAACCATAGGAAAAGGTAGTGAGTTCGCGAAGGAAATAAAAGGACCAACTCCTATGGGAGAACCAAAATCTAGCTATATCGCAGTAGAACAAACAAAAGAAGTGAATGTTGGAACCGAGGAGGAGCCTAAAATCTTAAAAATTGGGACTAAAATGGAAGCGGATGAAGAAAGAAGAACTCGTTGATTTGTTCTTTGCGATTACAAAGATATTTTCGCGTGGGAGATGGATGAAATGCCTGGTATAGATCCATCGTGGCTTGCCATAAATTGAAATTGACAAGAATGTAAAACCATTTAAACAAAGAATTAGAAAGATCGCGACAAAGATATCATCCTCAAATAGAAGAAGAATTGCAGAAAATGTTGGACGCAGGAATCATTAGACAAGCAAAATATCCCGAATGGATAACAAATATGGTTATAGTCCCAAAGAAGAAAAAAGGAATAAGAATTTGTATAGACTTTACTGATCTAAACAAAGCTTGTCCTAAAGATAGTTTCCCATTACCAGAGATTCCACAATTGGTTGAAGCAGCGGCAGGAAACGAAAGGATATCATCTCTTGATGGATATAAGGGTTACAATCAAATTCCTCTCGCCAAGAAGATCAAGAACATACCGCTTTCTTTGCTCCAAGAGGATTGTACTGTTATACAAAAATGCCGTTTGGTTTACGAAATGCCTAATGCGACATACCAAAGAATGGTGGAAAAGGTGTTCGCGAGATGGATACACAAAACATTAGAGGTATACGTAGATGATATGTTAATAAAAGCAAAAAAGCAAAAGACCACATACGATTTGAAAGAAATTTTTGAACAAATGAGGCAATTTAATTTCAAAGTAAACCCGAAAAATGTACCTTTGGAGTCGCCTCCGAAAATTTTTAGGGTACATTGTATCCAAAGAAGGAATTCAAGTCGACCTTAAAAAAGTACAAGCGGTTCACGATATGCCAACACCGCGACGAGTAAAAGATGTTAAAAAGTTAAATGGGTTGTTAGCTTCGCTAGGGAGGTTCATCTCATGGTCATCCGACAAATGCAAGCACTTTTTCAATATCCTTAGAAAGGGATCAAGTTTAAATGAACAGATGAGTGCGAGAAAGCCTTGCAAGGAATAAAGGAACATTTAATGGATATATCAATTTTGCAAAAAGCGAGAAGAAGGAGAAGAATTGTTGATCTATCTTGCGACAACCTCGCATGCATTAAGTGCAAGTGTTACCGTGAGTGGACGCAGGAGTAGAAAAACCAATTTATTACATCAAAGAAAACTTTCAATGTCAGCAGAAAGGAATTACTCAAAAATTGAAAAAACTAATCTTGGCATTAGTTTATGCAACATTTAAGCTTCGTATATATTTTCAAGCGCATGTTGTCAAGGTGGTGACAAAAGTACCAATAGAATCAGTGATGAAGAATTCAAAGAGGTCGGGAAGAGTTGAGAGATGGAATGCTCAAATAAGTCATTGCAAACTCAAATATGAAATACTATCTTCGCCAAAATCACAGGTTGTCGCAGACTTTCTAGCAGAATTTCCTTTGGAAGAGGATGAATCAGTAGAAGAAATGATGGATGTGGAAGAAGAACATGGAGATCCAAAAGATTTGTTAACGGAACCGAATAGATGGGAAATATTAGTAGATGGGTCATCAAATGGAGAAGTAAATGGAATAGAATTGTTGTGATATCGCCAGAGGGCAATAAAATAGCTCTTTCTTTCGGATTGGAGTTTGCATTAACAAATAATGAAACAGAATATGAAGCTATAATACATGCTTTGCGATTTGCAATAGAAATGAAGTCGGAGAATGTGAGGATTACTAGTGATTCACAATTGGCAATTCGCCAGATAAAAGAAGAATATGCTATAAACGAATTATCTTTGCAAAAATATAAGAAACTTGTTGACGAGTTATCGATGCAGATACCAAGAATAAAGTGGAGACATATATCAAGGAGAAATAATAGGATCGCAGACGCTTTTGCCTTTATATCAAGTATGATGACAGATCCGATTATGAAAACATTAAAATACAAACACTTTTGATGCCAGTCAATTGACAAAGAAGAAGAACAAGAAACCGATGTAATGGTAGTAGAAGATGGAGCACAAACACTTTGTGAAGAAGATTGGAGAGCAGAGCTTCATGCATATTTGATGACAGGAGAAACACCAAGAAATAGATTAGAGACACATAAATTAAAAAGCCGTGCAACAAATTATGAATTAAGAGATAGAGTGCTATACCGACGATCTTTTAACGGGCCTTCACTTAGATGATTAACAAGAAAGGAAGGGGAAATCATATTGAAGATGTTGCATAGTGGGGATGCTGGTAATCATAGTGGCGGAAGATCTTTAGCACATAAAGCAAAAATGCAGGGCTATTATTGGCCATATATGCATGAGGACGCGAAACAAGTGTCAAGGCATTGCGAGGATTGCCAAAGGCATGGTAAGAAAATACATGCACCAGGAGCTCCGTTAAGTTCTTCAACAAGTGTCTGGCCATTTGGAAAATGGGGTTTAGACATTGTAGGACCATTTTTACCAGGAACGGGACAGAGAATATATTTAATCGTCGCTACAGATTATTTCACAAAATGGGCAGAGGTGAAAGCGGTAAAACACATTCGCGATAAGGATGTCTTTACTTTCATATTCGAGAATATTATATGCAGATTTGGGATTCCCGCACAGTTGGTATCTGACAATGGGAAACAATTTGAAGGACAGAATATAGAACTCCTGCTTAATGCATTTCAGATACGATGTGGAAAATCAACTCCTCTATACCCGCAGGCTAATGGCCAGGCAGAAGCAACAAATAAAATAATCGCAGACATACTGAAGAAAAAGTTAGAAGGATACAATAAAGGATGGTGCGAACAAGTGCATAATGCAGTATGGGCTTACAATACTACCAGAAGAGAAGCTACAGGGATGTCCCCCTTCTGTTTGACATATGGGGTTGAAGCTGTACTTCCAACAGAAGTTATGATTCCAACAACAAAGAAAGAGGCTTGGGAGAAAAATTTAAGTGCGGGTAATATTCTAATTAAGTTGGATGAACTAGAAGAAAAAAGAGAAAGAGCATTACAACATATGGAAAATTATCAGCGAAGATTGGCTAGGGAATATAACAAACGTGTCAAGATACGTGAATTTCAAATGTAACTTTGTGCTGCGAGAAACACCTATATATCAGCGAGAAAATGGTGGCAACCTGGCTGAAATGGGATGGACCTTATATCATCAAGGAGATAGTTGGTACAGGGGCATATAGATTGATGGATCCTGAAGGCAAAGATGTAGGACAAAAATTAAATAGGCCATGGAATAGGTTATATCTTAAGAAATATTACCCATAGAAGATGGGAGAAATGGAATGAGCCTGTGATGTAATGTTTTTGCGAGTATAGATTGCGAGATTGAAGAAAATAAAGCAAGATTGTGCGAATATCTCGCAAATAATATTATTTGCAAGAAGAGATAATCAAAAATGAATGATTGAATGAATTGACAAAAATGAATGAGTGAGTGAATGGGACGAACCTTTATGGCGTACACCCTAGTTCGCGAATAATATTTCGTAAGAGGCAAATGTAAGACCTAAAGTGCGTCATATAAGGGGGTATCTCTTGACATGGCTCGGTGAAAAGGTTACACCGCTCCCGAACCCGAGTCATGGAGATTGGGGATAATAACATCCATCCCGGAGAGATACCTTGGATTTCCAACTATATAAGGTTATACCACTGGTTGGACGACCGAGGGTCTCTTCCAAGGAGTCAGCGTATGACCAAGGCACCGAGGTACACGGTTGAGTTAAGAGTGCGGGGAGCATGGAACTTCCTTACCACTCTTGACAAGTCTTGGCACATGCTGCACTCGGCCAAGAAAACTCCACTTAGGGTGCGCCTCATAACCATAAGCCCTATAGGTATAAGGGATAAGAGGTCTGCGAAAACAACTCGCTTCTTTGTTAAGACCGGATGGGAGGAGCTAGTCTTGTATGGCCGATGTACGCCTCCTTGAAGGGGCAACCAGGAGATGATAAGGGCGGCACCCTCCATTAGGGAGCTGATAAGTGTCAAAAGACGCAAATGTCATGAGACTTTATTTTCGCAAGGAAATTTAGACTTGTCATATTTGTGCAATGATCCTGAAGAGGCAAAAATACTAACATGAAGGTGAGGCGAGATCAATGGGTTTTTACATGAAAATGAAAAACGTCCCGCGATTTCGCCGCAGCCGACAATGTCATGGGATTTTATGTTCGCAAGAATATTTAAACCTGTTATATTGTCGCAAGTACAGTATCCTGCAGAGGCAAAAATACTTGCGCAATGATAAGGCAAGGTCAGTGGGTCATTACATGAAAATGTAAAGACGTCCTGCGATCTTGTCGCGATGAGGTATGGCAAAGTAAGACCTTTAACTAGGAAGGCAAAATAAGACCATACAATTAATGATAAGACAAGATCAATAGGTTTCTTCATTGTGAAGAAATCCTGCGATCTTATCGCAATAATACATTTCAACAAAAATAAAGGGAATTTGTCCTCCAAATCAAAAGAAGTACTTCAACAAATTCAAAAGCATCCTATGCAAACTGTCATCCAATTAAGGGAGTTTAAATAAAATGAAAAATTACGTAGAGAATTCAATTTTCTACATCAACTCTCTCACAACAGGAGATGTTACTAGTTCTTCAACAATTTTATCACCTCTTTTTCGCCAATTGGACGATTTTCATCGAAGTTCCTTCATTCGGATCCTTCTCGAAAATTTCATCAATAGCGACTTCTTCGCAGCTTTGATAATCATAATCACCTGTCGGGGGAATTGGGAACTTCATCATCACTCACTTCCAGAGGTGCAAATGTATACGGGATCAAGAGATTTAGATAGCAAAACACTATTCACAAGAACTTCACCTTTAAGATGAAGTTGACGAAGGAGCGCTTTCGTTGGTTTTTACTCTCTATATCTTTGTAACCGCACATATAGTTGAATCTTCTTTCGCTCTGTCATGAGAATGCATAAGGGAAGTAGTAAGCATTTTATTTTCCTTGCGAACTTTTGAGTGGTCGACTTCAAAGCGATAAGGAAGAATGAAGATTTTTCTCAGACTCTGCGAAACAAAGAATAAAAGCAAAAAATATTATAACAAACAAAAATTATGAAGCACCGATAAATGAAGAATAGATGAGGCAGCCAACTGTTATGACTACCTTCTTTTTGCGAAATAAGGTGCTGGGTTAACGCCGAACAACTATTTTCCAGTTGGTCCATGGCGATATCAAAGTTATCTCCAACTAATCCTTTCAAACGAGCTCGCAGATTTTTCTCGTTAGTTACCACCAAAACTGAAACACAAATCATCTTCTTATGTTTAATAACCTCAATTTAGATACATACAGACAACTCAAATAACAATCATTAACACTTAGGCAGTTCATAACATCAACTTCTACATCTCAACATATACACAAACCCAATCTACATCTGCAATTCCTTTACAATTTCACATAAATATATCAACACCAGTTCAACATCAAGTACTTTGCCAAGCCCTGCATCAACAACCAATTTAGTATCAAAACCATCTCCAAAATCACGTGCTTTAATAAACCATCACCACCACCACCAGATTAATCCTCAACTCAAACTCTTAACTGAGGAAACAACTTCATAACATCTTCATAATCCATAACAACCACGATACACAGTTCCATTCCACAACACCCATATAACTCAACAATTGAAATAATTCAATTCAGAATACTAAGACTAAATCAATTTAGAGGCTTACCCAAGCACTGATGTCATTTGAATTGTTGTTTCCCCAAATCATATCCTCTGAACCCTTGATTATTATTTCCAATCTCATCACCACCGATTTCTAAACTTGAAACTTGATTTCATCAATAACTTTTATTCAATTCACTCAACACCCACTTCTAATATCCAACTCGCATCGACTAAATCGAACCCTTCTTCAAGATCTTTTACTCAATTAACGTCAACACTTTTTATTCTTCATCATCAACCACTCCAATCCATCTTCGCTTACTCAATTTTTTTATGTCTAACACTCAAACTCAAACCCTAACTTCCCCGATTCACAGCAAGAACTCTATCTTCTTCATCCCGTGCTCAAAATATACTCAACACCATCACCAACAATCACCGATCATTAAAATATATTCTCCACCTTCTTCCGAACGCAGAACTTCCATTTGATTCTCTCAATTTCGTCGGAGAACAAGAACAGGAGAAGAAAGAAAGTAGAGAAGAAGAAGAAATAAGAAATAAGAAGATAATAAGAAGAGAATGAATTTATCTTCTCGATCGGTGAAGATAAGACCAAGGATAATACTATTTCACCCACTCGCTTCGCTAAGGGAAGCCCAAGTCGGTCTATTTGTGAAAAGACTATTTTCCCTTCAAACTAATCTACTGATTACCTCTTCGTCTGGTATCTGATTGACACGTTTTAGTAGTCCATTCCGCGTAACTTTTCGAGATATATCTAACGATACTAGTTTCGTATCTATATCGTTATTAGATTAATTCTTATTAAATAACGTTCGTGTTAAACTAAACGAGTTATTAGCGGCTAAGACGTCCCTTGACTATTCTAATAGCGTTGAAGAACTTGAGGGTCCTTACATTCTCCCCACCTTATTCATTTTCGTCCTCGAAAATCCAACCATCCTTCTGGTCTTCAAAACATTCCCCACTTTCTAGAATAATCCCACCTATTGTCTATTGTCTAAGCGCAAACAACATAAAACAAAGTACAAACCTATATGGTCACAACAACTAAAATTTATGGCTCTAAGTTCAACTATGCTTTGATTTAAATTCTTTAAAATAGGAAAGTCTAAGTTTATTAAACTAATTTATATTTATAATTACGAAAGAAAATATTCTATAAGTTCCTAATTAAATTTGGGATCTATCGGTTCACTAATAGAAGCAAGTTTCCTTCAATGCCTAGTGATACAAGAATGCAGTTGCAAATGTTGTTTATGGGTGAAAACTATTTCTCCGGTTTTGGTAATTTGGGGTGTGTGGATGAGAAATGAGTCTAAACCTTAAACAAATACACTGCACGGAAGTGCTTGTAGATTCGAGAAATCAATCTGTGCAAATCCGGCCTAAACCAAGAAATGGTCGTTCCAGACTTGTTTCGGTCACAAAGTGAAGGAGATGGGGTTGATCTTAGGGAGGAAGCGAAGAAGGTGTTGAGATTGTGAAGGTGTTGGCTATTTATGACTTGTATCGAAAGTTGAACCGGCTTGCGCAAGGATGTAAGCTATCGGTTCCCTTGTTTCAATACGATGGTATCAACGCTTGCCTCTGTTGTCTTGTCTTGCCTTATTTTTTGGAAATAGGGAGGAGAACCTATTTATACAAGTCATTTGAGCCTTATTCACATCTCTCGTGGGAAGTGGAGGAAATGGAGTGATGGAGTAGTGGAGTTGTGTGTTAGTGTTACACGACCAGTCTTGCCCACTTCTCCTGTCATCTCTAACCGTCTATGACTTCCTGACACATTCTTGTGATGGCGCGTTGCACGCCGCTCGTCGAAACCGCTTAGACCAATACCCCAATATGTATCCCCCAGTTTGTGACATGATTGATGTCTCGAGTGTGTGGATCGTGGGACCCACAGAAAGCTAGATTAAATAACTAAGTTATTTAGGAAGTCGATACTTGTAAAGTATCGTGTGTATTCTCGTGCGGAGTGCTTTGCATCATGGTGTGGTAGAGTGACGGATGGTGATCACCATGACGCCTCACCGACCAATTAACTCCCGACTGTGGTTGTATAACCAAGCCGGTGAAGTTGGACGGACGAGATGATCTTTGAGACACTCATCTGCGACCGTTGATGGAATTAAGGTTTTTGAAGAGGTGCGCAAGATCACTCTTGACCTTGGTCGAATCCAAGCTTGGGATACAATTTTGGCGGGGGCCGATCATGCATGTGTGTAGACCACATGACGGTGTTGGCGCCCATACCTCATTGTCTCGTGAAAGTGTGATCCGGGCCACTCAATTTGTCCCGAAGTTGAGTGGTCGAGATCAATTTGCAATGTAAATCTGATGCCGCAAAAGCTACGCATCATGCCAACATCGGGCGCGCGTTTCGGGACGACCAAGCTTGGTCGGTCTTGGCCGATTAGTTTGGTATACGACGGCGAGCTGGTGTACACGTCCATACCTTGATATCCCATAGAAACGTGATCTAAGCCACTCAATTTGTCCTGGAAAGTTGAGTGGTCGAGATTAGTTTGCAATCGGGAGGTGTGACCATGCCTAGTTCGGGCGTGCGACCGAGGCAAACAGGCATGATATGCCTTGGTCGATCGGGTGTGGAGATAGATGGGCCCACGGTGGTCATGTTGACACGCACCGGACCTGCTTAGTCTAGTCCTGGACCCTTCATTCGTGCAGGGGAAAATGGACGCTCGTGATTGTCCAAACCCTAATTAGGGTTTCACCGGCCGTGCATCATGCCTTGTTTGGGTGCACGAACTGGAACGACCAACTATAGTTGGTCCTGACCGATCGGTCATGTATGTAGGCGGGCCCACGGTATATGTGTTGACATGCGCTGGGCCCTTTGAATCTACATCTACACCCTCCATCTATGCCTACGAAGATGGATAGTTGAGACTGTTTTGCGATACATGTAATGTGCCGCAAACCATAATTTAGGGTTTTTCGTCCATATTGCTTTGGCTTGGACGGTTTGGCAAGCTATGCCACCCTCTTGGGGAGACCGACCATGCGGGGACCGCGTTGGGTCGGTAGTGAATATTCCAATACCCGCTTGGGGTCATGGATTCAATCTAAGCCATCCAATCATGCCGGTGAAGTTGGATGGTTGTGATCGTTCTTGAGGACCGATATGGACACCCGAGTTCAAATATGCTCAATCGGGCTAGTATAACACACTGAGAGTTGTATGCTCAATCGGGCTAGTATAACACACCGAGAGTTGTATGCTCAATCGTGCTAGTATAACACACCGAGAGTTGTAGCCTGTACGGGTATTTCATACATGCTTCATTATTAATGCTTGAGGTTCGTGTTGCTCTGCTGAGAACAACACTCAGTCGTCATGCCGCACCGGTAATGAGTACAGGAAATACAAGGCTGGTTATGCATTAATTAATAATGTTGTAAATTCACAGGGTATATGGGATTGTTGCCACATGCTCCAACTTGGATGAATTTCGTGTATTTAATTCACAGAATACTGGGATTGTTGCCACATGCTCCATTCTAGGTGAATTAGTAAAAGTGAAGAAGTATTCATCACTTATCAATGGCTTTATCTTTTGCAAGATGTTAGCGCATAATTTTGGCCTTTACAATTTCTGCCTTAAATGAAAATCCACCATCAACATTAAGTCCCCTGCCTAGCGCATAATGGTTACGCTATTGTGGGGTAGGCATGAGATGGTGACATACTTATGTGAAGAAGACAGGATAAAGAAAGTTTACCCGGAGGAATTTTGACCGACCGCTAGCAGTTGTCCATGTAAACGCCATTGTGCAAGTGTGGAATCCTTTGGTGGGACCGGTTTCCTTCCTTGCGTGTTTGAATCAAAAGAGGAATCCAAGCAAAAGAGGAATTCAATCAAAAAGGAATCCTTGTTCTATTGGGATTCTTCCGAATTTTTGTCTATAAAAGGGACCGACCCCTTTTCCTTTTCTTCACACTTTTTTTTTTTGTTCGGCAGCTCCGTTCGTGATCTCCACTGCGCGCCGACCGCCATTGCCAACGCCGTCGGAGCTCGCCATCGCGTCGCCGGAGCTCGACGTTGCCGTCAGTCCGTTCGCAGGCAAGGTAAGCGTGTTTTTTTTTTTTTTTTTTTTTAAAGGTAAAACCCTAGTTTGCTAGGTAAACACCTTTGCAAGATATATATTATGCTTAGCTCTTCCACCAAGATTAATACGCTAATATTCGCTAGGATTGCTTAAACAAGTCGTGAATCCATGAATATGTTGTGTCCTGCTTCCTTTTTCATTGTTGCATGCAAAACCTAGCTTCCTAAGTTGTAGCTTGGAAAGGAATTCGGCTTGAATTTCGTGAACATGATTCCCATGAACATGAGAGAACCGTGTTGTGCAAATAAATGTGCACCCGCCATATATGCTCGATTGAACGTGGGTCCCATATCGTGTATGCCTGACTGAATGTCACCTTTATACCAGCCTCGTGCCCTTGACCAACACCGGACTTGAAACTTGAGCAATACCGGACTTGTGACTTGATCAATACCAGACTTGAAACTTGATCCGGACTTGTCACTTGATCAATACCGGACTTGAAACTTGAGCAGTACCAGACTTGAAACTTGATCAATACCGGACTTGAAACTTGATCAATACCGGACTTGAAACTTGAGCAATACCGGACTTGAAACTTGATCAATACCGGACTTGTCACTTGATCAATACCGGTATTTGGACCCAATCCCAGCCTTGTGTATTCCAACGTGAATGTGTGTTTTGTCGTGTGCGACCACACATCCCATGCGTTTTTACACAAAAACTGATTCCCGTCTTTTATTGTAGAATGAAGAAAAGAACTCCTGTTGAGATGTCTTCTGGAGATAATGCTGGTGCTAAGTCAGGAAGTGTTGACAACTTCAAAAATATGCCGAACATTGCTGACGAGTTGTTCACCTTGCCTTTTCCAAACATTAGGAAACATCCCTCTCATAAGATAGTCCTGCTCTCCGGTTCGGTAAAATATGGAAGCCGATCCATCTTCTTCTTCGGCACTTGTGATGAGGTTCTGTCTTCAAAGAAATGAATATCCGCCTTCTCCTATTGACTTCAAGATTTGTCATACTCCGCTGGGTTCTTATGAAGGGTGGATGAGACGCATGTTGAATAATAAGGATGTTAAAGCTAATTTGACCAAAGCGCAAATCCTTAACGCAGTCATGGCATCTGCTACTCTTGAAATTCAGAAAGATGCTGCAGGCTTGATTAATTTCATTTCTAGGTGGCGCCCTTCTACTCATACAACCATATTTAGATGGGGAGAGATGACTATTACTCTGGAAAGCGTAGTCAGATTGATGAACCCGCCTGTCACGGGAGTTTTTATTACAAGCTTTCTGAGACGGAACAACGTGATTATGATGCTATACTCCAAAAGGTGGCAGAATTCAACGATCTGGACAAGGAGGAGAAAAAAGATACAAGATGCTTTTACACCTGGTGGGTATCGGAGTGGTATCCTGCATACCCAGAACCGGATCAGGAGTTGGAAAACGAGCTCAGCGTGATTGCATTCCTGTCTTTGTGGCTATCCAGAGATATATTTGACGACGGTTCTGGAAAGAAGACCATAAGAGGTGTCCTGGTTAAGATTGCTATAAAGCTAGCAAAAGGTGAAGTTCTTCCCTTAGGTGCCTTGTTCCTTGGATCGATGTATTCTCATCTGGACGCCTTAGCAATGGACATGTATGTTTCAACGTGTACAAGAAGGTGGAGTCGTACGTCCACTTCGCTTTTCTTCAGGCATTCTTGTGGGAACATTTAAAAAGTTATGCTCTTGTTCCTGCAACTTCGCTCAGCAGTTTGTATGGTGGCTCGAGAATACTCCATTGGCAGAGGAGGCATCCCAGAACCGGTGCGAAACTCGTGGACATCTTTGATAATGTGTCTTCTGTAAATTTCCGTCCATGGGGGCCGATTCACTCTTCCATTGTTCAACCGAAGACTTTTGCTATTACTTCGACGGTCCCGATGTCAGTGTTGCGTGCATCGCATGTCAAGACTATGAAATTTGGAGAACTTATTTATCTCGCACAAAGAACATTCCCGGGATATATCCTGTCTCTATTCAACGAAGCATTTACCGTGACTCCGTACAACATTGACGGGGATGCTCGTCAAATGGGATTTGACCAGGGTGTTCCATTTATCCGTCGATTGGAGGCTCCAAAGAACTTCTCCGGTATTTTTAATGCCGACGTGTTCTTGGCACTGCAGAGTCTTCCCTTCCGGCCTATTGGGAGAAACCTGGTGGTAACCGATGAATATAAGGAATTTTGGAGGAAGCAACCTGGCTTTCCAGATTTCACGAGGATGTATTCTCGTGCGTGCACCGCATCATGGTGCGGTAGAGTGACGGGTGGTGATCACCATAACGCCTCACTGACCAATTAACGCCTGACCAGGGTTATATAACCAAGCCGGTGAAGTTGGACGGACGAGATGATCTTTGAGACACTCATCTGCGAACGTTGATGGAATTAGGGTTTTTGAAGAGGTACGCAAGCATCACTCTTCAGCTTGGTCGAATCCAAGCTTGGGATACAATTTTGGCAGGTCCGATCGTGCATGTGTGTAGACAACATGATAGTGTAGGCGCCCATACCTCATTGTCTGGTGAAAGTGTGATCTGGGCCATTCAATTTGTCCGGAGAAGTTGAGTGGTCGAGATCAATTTGCAACAGAAATCTGATGCCGCAAAAGCCGCACATCATGCCAACATCGGGCGTGCATTTCAAGACGACCAAGCTTGGTTGGTCTTGGCCGATTAGTCTGGTATACAGACGGCGAGCCGTGTACACGTCCATACCTTGATATCCCATAGAAACGTGATCTAAGCCACTCAATTTGTCTGGCAAAGTTGAGTGGTCGAGATTAGTTTGCAATCGGGAGGTGCGACCATGCCTAGTTCGGGCGTGCGAATCGAGGCAAACATGCATGATATGCCTAGGTCTATCGGGTGTGGAGATAAATGGGCCCACGGTGGTCATGTTGACACGCACCGAACCTACTTAGTCTAATCTTGGACCCTTCATTCGTGCAGGATAAAATGGACGCTCGTGATTGTCCAAACCCCTAATTAAGGTTTCACCGGCCGTGGCCATGCCTTGTTTGGGTGCACTGAATCGAACGACCAACTATAGTTGGTCCTGACCGATCAGTCATGTATGTAGGCGGGCCTACGGTATTTGTGTTGACATGCTCTGGGCCCTTTGAATCTACATCTACACCCTCCATCTATGCATGTGAAGATGGATGTTTGAGACTGTTTTGCAATACATGTAATGTGCCGCAAACCCAAATTTAGGGTTTTTCGTCCATATTGCTTTGGCTTGGACGGTTTGGCAAGCTATGCCACCCTCTTGGGGAGACCGACCATGCGTGTCCCGCGTTGGGTCGGTAGTGAATATTCCAATACCTGCTTGGGGTCATGGATTCAATCTAAGCCATCCAATCATGCTAGTGAAGTTGGATGGTTGTGATCGTTGATGAGACTGATATGGACAGTCCAGGTTCAAATATGTTCAATCGGGCTAGTATAACACACCGAGAGATGTATGCTCAATCGGGCTAGTATAACACACCGAGAGTTGTAGCCTGTACGGGTATTTCGTACATGCTTCATTATTAATGCTTGGAGGTTCGTGTTACTCTGCTGAGAACAACACTCAGTCGTCATGCCGCACCAGTAATGAGTACATGAAATACAAGGCTAGTTATGCATTAATTAATAATGCTGTAAATTCACAGGGTATATGGGATTGTTTCCAGGGTACATTATTTATATGTCCCTACTTTTGACTCCCAATAAATATGTCCTTATACAACAATAAATATGTCCCTACATTTTTATAACCTTATCCATTTAATATTAGATTACCTTAATACCCTCACCCATATAATATTTTTCTTTATTTCAAAATACAACAAATTTCTTCCTCTACCACCTCACCACCACTAGCACCACCACCACCAACATTCAACTACCATTCCACCACTACCACCGTTCAACAACCACCACCTACCAACCGCCACCACCACTAATATTCCACCACCACTAATATTCCACCACCACTCCTTCACCACCACCATTACACCACCAGCAGTCGTCCACCATCACTAGTCAGTCGCCGTCACCACCACTAGTCCGCCGCCGCAGTCGCCGCCGTCGCCACCACTGGTTCAAATATTTTTGTATCAACAAAAGTAGTTGATCCATTTCAGTTGGATCAACAGTGGATGTTTATCCATTGCAGTTGGATCAATAGTAGAAGTTTATCCATTGAAGTTGGGTCAACAATGGATGTTTATCCATGTTGATGGAAAAATGCTACCATTTCATCAGCTGCAGTTTCAGATCCACCAACAAAACCATCAAGCACCATTAATAATCCATAACAGCAACCACCGCCACTGTTGCCGCCGCCACCATCGATTCAAATAATTTTGTATCAACAACAGTAGTTTATCCATTTCAGTTGGATCAACAATGGATGTTTATCCATTACAGTTGGATCAACAATGGATGTTTATCCATTGCAGTTGGATCAATAGTAGAAGTTGATCCCATAAAAACATATAATGCACACTATTTAATCAAACAACAATTCTAGATTCATGGAAAACAACACCAACAACTCCATTTCTACTTTTATAATGCACATTATCTAATCAATCATCCATATAGTACCATTCACCACACAATTTAGAGAAGATAATAATTGAGCATATTAGATCGGATATTCCCTAGTTTCTTCACCTTCTGGTTTTAGATCATCAGCGTCTCCTATTTCCAAAAAAAAATCGCCCCAAAAATTGAGTGGACGTACAAAACAGGTAAGTACAGGCGACATACTTGATCAGTTTAACTTGCCGATCATTTATGGCTTCAGCAAGCGCTTCATATTCTTCTCTTCCACCCTTCTTCACCACCGCCTTTGACGACGATTCACCATCACCCATCACGACGGCTTCAGAGAGATATCTTTCTTCTTTTCTAGATCCAAAACAGACTACACGCAAACAAACACAAATAGAGAGATACGGGAGAGAGTACCACTTTAACTTCGTGTTGTGTCGCTAGTTCACAGGTTACCTTTAGCTTCATATGGATTGCCAACCACAGCCATCCATATTATCAGATTTGTTCCTAAGAGTGTGTTTATTAACCCTTTAGATTTGTGCCTAAAAATCTAAAGGGTAACGAGGTGATGGTGTTTGGTTTTGGCGGAGGAACTCAAGATGATGATGATTCTTTGATAATCTAACTCGATCCCAATCTTAATTTCATCTCAGGAACCCTAATTTCACCTTTTGTTCTTCAATCTCTCCGTTTAAATTTAACAACAACATAACATGTTGATCTTAATAAATCTGTTGATAACGATGACGAAGGTAACAAAGGTGGTGGTGCTGGTTTTGGTGGAGGCGATCAAGGTGGTGGTGGTGATAGCAACGATGAAGATGGTGGTGGTGACGGAGATGAAGATGGTGATGGCGACAAGATGAAGATGCTTTTGTTCGTGTTTTGCTGAGAAGTAAAGAAGGAAGGGTGTGGAATTGAGTATATAATACATAAAGGTTAAAAATGGAAACTATAAAAATAACTTTTTTTGATAAAATTTCAATTATGCCACTAGGGACATTTATAAAGTCTGTTAGGGATATTTGTGAAGTCCCATCAAAAGGAGGGACAATAATTCAATTTCCACTTGTTTCCACATGCTCCAACTCGGGTGAATTAGTAAAAGTGAAGAAGTATTCATCACTTATCAATGGCTTTATCTTTTGCAAGATGTTAGCGCATAATTTTGGCCTTTACAATTTCATCCTTAAATGAAAATCCACCATCAACACCTGTCTAGGTTCGCGACGCCTGACAATGCCTACCTAAGTAACAAGTATCACCCGAACACATCAGAACTACCAACCTCACTATTCCCCAGTGCTGGATTAACTAAGCGCAAGCTTATCACGATTAATTAAGTGTTAATTTTATTTTATTATTAAGATTAATTAGTCTTTAACTTCTATCTTAACAGTGTAATTCCGACAAGTTTAATTCGTAATTTATATACATGTTTCACAACATTTTAAGAATCTAGTTATCTGAGTTATTTATTTATTTTCTCAATGCAAATAATCCAATTTCGATTTCACGCGCTTTATAATATCCACATTTTAACTTTAGTGCAATACCATATAAAATTTTAGAATTCATGTACTATTTAAGAAAAACTTAGTGTTAATACCATTATCAAATTTAACTATTATTATTTCTAATGTATCTATTTGTTTATTTCACTATGTGACTTGATATAAGTAAATAACCGCTAACCATTTTCCATAGTTGTTTTGTATTAATATTTTATCTTCATTATAACATTTATTTCTTATTTCTTAGATCGATACCAGTTAAATTGTAATTAGTCATAATGTCAAGTTTAATTTTATTATTAATACTAGATTTGATTTGATCTAACTTTATTTCCTTAAATTTATTTTATTGCTAAATAATCTTTAAGTTGATTGATTAATAAAAATTACGTTTCCTATAATTATTATCCAAATGATATTTAAAATAACTCTAAATTCTACAAAAGAATTAGTAAAATATAATATTATTGTTTGCTTATCTTATCAAAAATTATTGTCTTAATTATATTATCATTTTCCTTATTCTTAAGTTAATAGTCCAGTTGGTACACTAAGCGTTAATCTTTTAAATGTAACTCTATATTCACGTAAAGATTTATATAGTAGATTTTATTTATTCATATTGAATCAGTAGTATAGTATATCTTGTTACATATTGGCGGTGATAATTTAATATGATTTAAATTTGAGTCTGCATAAAAATTTAATATGTCTTAATAATAAATATCGTATTCATAGGCAAATTTATTCTCCTTTAAATCCAATTTTGTACTAAACATTCGTATTATAAATATCACTTCACGTGTATAACTTAGTGATTTAGTGAATCATTTATCGGACTAGAGATAATCTGGTATAATATCGTTAACAAGTTTAGTTTTAATTTTACGCCTTGTATGACCTTACGTCTTTAATCCTACATACTAAGTCTTATATTATCTATCTGACTTAAGCGATTGAAATGTAAAACGTATGCTTCTAGTTAACCTTGTAAAACTCAATTCTAAATAAACACTAATAATTTTTCCATATCTATTTAATCCTAATCATTATTTTATCGCTATATATTTATTAATGAGATTTTAATTTCTGTTATGCTCAATATAATACCAATTTAAATTCTAACATTTAAGTTTGTCATACTAATTTTTCATTTCAAAAGATGATTGAATTTATTATGAAGAAGGATCCTATTTATATACGAATTTATTTCCTTTTAATTCTAATATCACACTAAGTATCCGAATACTATTATTACTACTTCATGTGTATTTGTTTCATTTTAAAAGTTTACTGAATCATTTGTTAGACTAAAGATAATTTTGGTATAAGATTACTGACAAGTTGACTCTTTTTTATTTTATATATTATATCCTCGCTTTCTTAAGTCTAACGCCTAATTTCTTAAGTCTAACGCCTAATAAGTATTATATTAAAAATATAGATTAAATGAAAAACATATATCTCTAATTTGTAATTAGTTTAATTCACAAAATTTTAACCGTAGATAAACGTTAATAATTTTCCATAGTTATTCAATCATAATTATTATTTTTATCGTTATATATCTTTAATGAAATTTTAGTTAAGTTCAATATGATACTTAATTGATAAATGCTAATCATTACTTTATTAGAATTATTATTATTATTATCATCATTTATAATTACTATTTTAGTATTTTTCATCATTAACATTGATAGTTTCTAATTACTCTTACAAATATTGTTGAGTCCAAAGATATTATTATCATTTATGTAATTATAAATTGTTGACTCTACGTAAGTCAAAGCGTTCAATAAGTTTCTATGTGACTTTCAAGATTCATCAATAATACTAATCTCACTATTTTTAGTATTGAAGTGTCTATGTGTTCATACTTTTCAGTCTAATTATTCCTTAATATTTATTAGCTAAAGTTATTGGTGTACCCTACAATTTTTACTTCATTACATAAACAAAGAAAACAAAGAAAACAATCAATCTAATAAATCTTTTAATTATTGATAGTTTTTAATGAATTAAGATTTATCTCACATCCCAACCCAGTCTAAGCTAATCTGTTTCACTAACTGGCACTGGATATTCCTATCTTTTCCCATTTAAGATCTAATAGTGGGCTCTGATACCAACTTTGTAACGCCCCCTAAGCTAACAACTGACTAATCCAAGAGATTAACTAAATAAAGAGGCACTGAGAATCTGAATCATATACTTAAGCATTTGACGAAGGAATCGCTATAAAACTTAACCCAAAACTAACCCCCGCTTTCGAAATATATATACAAGATCTTCTCAAATGATACATATACAATAGTCATTTGGTTTACAAATAGAATATACAACATAATAAACATATCGATTATAACCAACTAAAGAAGTCAACTTCTGAGCTTTATTTGCGCAACTCGTCCTGTCTCTCAAAATCGAAAGTGGGAATAATTAACATTTAACTTCTAAGTAACCATAGGCAAGATTTGGAAAACAATACATGTTTTCTAAACATTAAATAGTGACCAAGTCACCAAATAAACAAACATGAATATGGACAAACTCCTTCACAAACAATGTATATATTGAGTGTCCACCATGATGACACATTTTTGTGTCTCGATTTGTCCTCAGTGTCTATATTGTTAGTCTCGATTTTTGTACTAATTTTGGTGTTTTTATGTTTGTTTAGGTGTTATTGGAGAATTACACTTATGCGGAAAAAGTTGCTCGAAAAGTGCTTTTGGACCCCCGGAGGACAATTGCTATACGGACCCTCACTTTTGCTAAGGGGAACCCACAGCTATATATAGCCCATTTATCCATCGCACCTTCTTCTCCATTTCAAATTCAAGGTTTTGGCGGGAATTTGGGTTTTGAAAACCCGATATTTTGCAGAGAAGATTTTTACGAGTTTGAAGGAGATTCAATCGACGGAGTTGGTTGGAAAATATCTGCTTTGACCAAACAGACTAGCATGCGTGTTAGAATCGCAAAACTTGGGCTGTGTGCGTGGGAATGAAGCAAACAAAATTAGAGAGAGACTCACGGGATTCTCATGGAATTATTTTGGAAAGTTGGAGCGTGTCTGCAGCCTTGTTCACTCACCTTTGGACGTGCAAAAGAGTGTATTGGAGGGTGTCGGCAATTGAACGTATGAGAAGGGAAGAATGGAAAGAATATTTCCGAGAATATTTTTTCATTGACTTCCAATATTGGGAAGATTTTTGGATTAATGAGGAGTTATTCTTGGTCCAAAGAGGTATAAGTAGGTCTCTCGGGGTCGAGTAGAGAGTTTGGGAGAGTTTGGGGAGATTACGGTATATCACAGAGGCGAAAATTTGATCACTGAGAGAAACATGTCATGTCGCCATTGAAGAACACGAAGAACATTAGACGCACAGGACATTCGTTTATTCTACAAAGGATACGACTCACGAGATTTCCAGGGTCGTAGTTCGAAGAAACGTCTTAAAGCAAATATAATATGACATGAAGCTTTTATCGTTCTTTATTGTTCACTTTTGTAACACTTATAACTCGTTACAAACCCGGTTTTTATTGCATTTCTCTTTTTTCACCTTTGTAAACACCTTTTTGAGCAATGAAAAAAATCATTTGAGTGTATTTTCACCATGCGAGCTAGAACCCATCACCTGGGACTACAGAGGAAGTCGTTTTTGCACCCATGTGGTAATTCTATTTAATTCCTTTATGACTACTTGCACTATTATAATTGATTTATGATTTTTCTTGATTATTTGTGAATTCGTTAGATGTCGCATGCTTAGTCTTAGGTACTTTAGATGCGTCATGCTTGTGAATTACATATAATTCTTTATAAAATCTACCTTGGCAAAGAATTAGAGTCGATGTTTGTTATTTTATGAGCTTTAATTGTCCGGAATTAATAGATGAACCGCATGAATGTGAGAATTTGTGGAATCCCGAGTCTCAGTAACTCTCTTCATCTTGTGACATAAATTGTATATTTTCTCTACTTTTATTATTTTTATTTATTAAATCCTAAAATCAACTTCAACAAAGTCCGAGTGAACGACAACTCTATTTACCACCAAACAAAATTCGATCGCACCACTTCCTTACACACCCTATTAGCCTATATGGTGTCGACTCACCTCCTTACAAACCTATTAAGCATAAAAGCAGAATTCATGCATATATAAATGAAGGAGCCTATCATATTCCTAATAAATGTCGACCAATTCCTTACCCACCTATTAGGCATACAAATGGAAATTCTTATTTCCCAAACAATTCATATTGACAACAAATCACAGCGCTTCCTTTCCAAACCATGGAACGGTTAATAGAATCAATGTAATTATCGTAAAACAAGTTGAACAAACAAGCATAAAATGTACGTACAGAAATGCATGACTTTGTTAACATAAAATTTTGTAAAAGAAACAACAATGGTTACCATAGAGTCAAAATGTATTTCCACCTCTTTTGATGAAAAGCCACGCCTACCGAGATCCACGACCCGCTGGTTTCTCCTTTGAATTGATCGTTGTTAATATAGTCTAACCGTTAATCACACAAGAAATCTAAGAATCCACCAAAAGTCTCACACAAGAATCATACAAGTTTATCTAATGGTTTCAACCCCATTTATGACTCTACATATTTTCATTCTCTATCTTTAGCATAGCTAAGGTTTACTAATTAAATTAGGTTTCCAAATCCATTTGATATGTCTAAAGAATATCTACAACTTTATAAAAGAAACCGAAGGTCAATTCAGACCATATAGGGTCCAAACATCAATCTAGAAAGATAGTCCTAAGCCCAAAACCACTAAACCAGCCCCATTAATCTAAGTTCACCCAAGTGAGTCAACTAACAACCACTAACGGTCAAACTAACCAAATGGCCAAATGAGTCAACATCTAAGTCCGTGTCAAGGTCCGTGGTAATCAAATTCCACAAGATCCACCGAGTCAACCCGCACTAATTCGGATCATCAATCAACAGCAGTGATTGACAAAGTCAATAGAGTCATCCCTGATCTGGCTGAAAGGCACAAGAGGTAAACTTCTTTTTTCACAGCCGTAGCATTGCTCAAAGCAAGAACACAAGTGCACAATCATTGTGCAACACAACTTTTTAACTATAATTCATTTACAACTAATCACACTTAAATAAACTTCAAATATCAATTACAACAAAGACCAAGCCTACCCGCAAATGCAGCTGCAAGCACAACTGGCCTCTCATTCTCGTTACAATTCTAATTCACCTAGTCACAACAACGCCAAAGCCTTATAACCTTGGTTATTCAAAGGTTCAATGCATCTCAACAACTCCACTCGACTACACAATATTACAACAATATAAATCAAAAGTAAACTTGCAAGTGCATTCTTAAACAGAATTCATTCTACCTCGCTATTGCGCCCAAGCTTTCACTAGAAAGATTCAACACAAGACATTCATTTAGTCCTCATTTCAACAACACTTGCCATTTCAATCTCTCTGCACCCGCATTCATTCTCAACATAAGACCACCTTCGCAACTATAGTAACTCTACCAAACTCCACTTGAGAACTCCATTTCAACCACTTACCAAAAATCTAACATTCATTCCAACGCAAATCAGATCTCTATAGTTCATTCATGCTACATGGTAGGTGCCATCAATTACAACTCAAATTTTATACTTTTCTGTAACAATTCACATACTACCGTATATTCAATTCATTACCACCAAAATCAAACACAAATCATCTTCTTCTGCTTAATAACTCAATTCGTATACACACGATAACCTCAAATAACAATCATTAACACTTAGGCGATTCATAACATCAACTTCTACATCTCAACATATACACAAATCTAATCCATATCTGCAATTCCTTTAAAATTTCACATAAATATATCAACACCGCTTCAACATCAATTACTTTTCCAAGCCTCGCATCAGCTGCCAATCTAGAATCAACACCATCTCCAAAATCATGTGCTTTACTAAACCATCACCACAGATTCATCCTCAACTCAAACTCTTAACCGAGGAAACAACTTCATAACATCTCCATAATCCATAACAACCACGATACACGCTCCATTCCACAACACCCATATAACTCAACAATTGAAATAATTCAATTCGTAATACTAAGACTAAATCAATTTAGAGGCTTACCTAAGCATCGACGTCCTTTGAATTGTTGTTTCCCTAAATCATCTCCTCCGAACCCTTGATTATTATTTCCAATCTCATCACCACCGATTTCTAAACTTGAAACTTGATTTCATCAAGAACTTTTATTCAATTCACTCAACACCCACTTCTAATATCCAACTACATCGACTAAATCGAACCCTTCTTCAAGATCTCGTGATTGATTCAACATAACAAAAACCCTAACTTCTTCGATTCACCTCTAGATTAGCTTCACTTATTTAATTAACGTCAACCCTTTTTATTCTTCATCATCAACCACTCCAATCCATCTTTAGTTACTCAATTTTTTTATGTCTAACACTCAAACTCAAACCCTAACTTCCTGATTCACAGCAGCAACTCTATCTTCTTCATCCCGTGCTTAAAATATACTCAACACCATCACCAACAATAACCGACTGATAAAAGTTATTCTCCACCTTCTTCCGAACGCAGAACTTCTATTTGATTCTCTCAATTTCGTCGGAGAACAAGAACAGGAGAAGAAAGAAAATAAAGAAGAAGAAGAAAGAAGAAATAAGAAGATAATAAGAAGATAATAAGAAGAGAATGAATTTATCTTCTCGATTGAGTGAAGATAAGACTCAAGGATAATACTATTTCACCCACTCGCTTCGCTAAGGGAAGCCCAGGTCGGTCTATTTGTGAAAAGACTATTTTGCCCTTCAAACCAATCTACTGATTACCTCTTCGTCTGGTATCTGATTGACACGTTCGAGTAGTCCATTCCGCGTAACTTTTCGAGATATATCTAACGATACTAGTTTCGTATCTATGGTTGTTAGATTAATTCCTATTAAATAACGTTCGTGTTAAACTAAACGAGTTATTAGCGGCTAATACGTCCCTTGACTAGTCTAATAGCGTTGACGAACTTGAGGGTCCCGACACAAATCTTCTGAATTAAGCTTCTTCTGGACAATGCTGTTGATGGTGGATTTTCAACAAAGGGAAAACCGTGAAAATCATGAGCCATGTTTTGACACGGCTTTCGGGCATGCAACGATTCATATTTTACGAAGCCATGATGAATATGTTTTTGAAAAACCACCACTAGCTAGCGTTCGATCCTCGGCATTGCGTCGTAACCTCTATACGTAATAACATATTTAGGCGGTTCTCTGAGTAGATTGAGAGCTTAACGCCTCGGGACGTCGGTGATACTCATTGTTCCCAGTCGCGGAGAGAGACCCACCTCCACATAGAAGAATAGTTTGGCGACGGACGCCTTCAGGACGTCGGTGACACTCACCGGTCCCTGATTATGTGGAGAGACCGTGCATGGATTCAGGCGGTTCTCCGTAGATTGAGAACATTAACGCCTTTAGGTCGTAAATAACACTGTGACTCCCTGACTATGCACCATTCGTGAATGGATGTGACGCTTTAACCGGCTAATATCTTTTCCGCAATAGATTAATCTCGCAGTGACATTCACCACTCGAATTCCCAAAATGATCTACAATTGCTCCTATTCCATGGTCGAATCCACGGCCTGATCCCATGGAATGGCAATAACAATTGCTCCTATTCCATGGTCGAATCCACGGCCTGATCCCATAAAATGGCAATAAACAATTGCTCCGATTCCATGGTCGAATCCACGGCTTGATCTCATTGAATGGTGATAGATAATTTTAATTACTCTGATTCTATGGTCGAATCCACGATCCCATAGGATGGTAATGCTTGTTTTATTGTTCTAAATTCGTAGTCGAATCCACAGTTGATCCTATGAATTAATAATAAACAACTATTCATTTTTATTACTCAGTTTCATGAATTATTCTCCATCGAATTTCATAAATTAGTAATAAATACTCAACAATCGAGTGTCTCGGACTACCATCGAGTAAGCCCCACAAAAATGGTGTAAATATATTCGATAATGATGCACGACGAGCACCGGATGCACTGAACGAGCATCCAAAAATATGAAACAATGAGGAATCCTACACAAAACGAGGAGAAAGCAATAAATATTAATTAAATAATGAGAGGTGCATGAGGTCAGGCCCACCGGCTGGTCATGCCTATCCATGGTCTGGTCCCACGCCTCTCCCATTATTTTTCTTATTTTTTGTTATTTCATGAACTCATGAAAACTCCTTGATTTTAGCAACTTTCCTTGTTTTTGCAAAACTCATGAATCCTCCATAACTTCATGGATTCATGAAATAATATTATAAAATAAGGAAAGGTGTGCGGGACTGGACAACCTAGCCTAGCGGCCATGCCGTGCCGTGGTCGGTCCCACACCTCACAATCCTTAGCTTTTTATAATTATTATTCCCTAATCTCACGAAACTCCTTTGTTTTCAACAAAACTCATGGATTCTCCATAACTTCAAGGATTCATGAAAAATAATATAAAATAGGGAAAGATGTGCGGGACCGGGCAACCTAGCCGGCCGGCCATGCCCTAGCCGTGGCCGGTCCCACACCTAATCTTTTATGATTATTTCCCTCAATTCATGAATCTCCTGGGTTTGAGCAAAATTCATGATTTCTTCATATTTTCTCAAATATTGCTCAAATCACGAAAAACCATAGCTGACATAGTTACACGACGGCTAGCCTTTCATGAGCATACATGCTAATTCCAACAAAAATCAGAATTTCAGTCAAGATGAAACTCTTCTGAAAGTTCACGATGTCGCCCGAACGCACATCAGAAAATCCTGAAACTCTCAGTATGGAGACAGGGCACCACGGCAACGTGTGCATGCCTTCATGACCGACCAGAGTCATTCCTAGGGCTTGCATAAAGCCGGTCCCACATGTTTTCATAATTCTGACCTAATTTGCTCAATTGCTCATCTCTGGGCCCAAACTCTCTCCAATCAAGCTGGAGAATTCTTCAAATGACCAACAAGCTGGTCCCGTGACCACCAAGAGCCGGTCCCATGCTTTGTCTTGGTTGGTCCCATCTCTCATACTTAGGTTTGATCACCTAATGTTGAATCCAATAATATTTCGAGAAAATGATGAAACCGAGCATTTAATCATCATTTATTCTCTCAACTTTGGTTTGCTAGGAATAAAAAGGTGTATGAGAGTAAAATCCCTTGCTTGGTCTTTCTTTCAAAAAGAGTCTTCAACTTTGATTCATGGGTACTCTATGCGTATGAAGAATTACATGCATAACACGCTTGCAGATTTGAAGGCTATTAGATTTTTCAGTGTGAAGCACAAAAAGGTGAAACATGCGGTTCCTAAGGAGTGTTATTTCACAGCGCCAAATCATGATGAATTGTTGCTTTGCACGGATGGTGCGGCAAGGGGTAGCCCAGGAGTGGCGGGCGCGGTATGGTGGAGAGAAATGCTAACTCGAAGTGGTAGGTGCTATGTGCATTGGTTTGGGTATTATCTCGAATTATATGGCGGAATTATATGGTATTCTTCTCGGTCATGAGTGGGCTACTCAATGGGGTTTCAGGCGTATTCTAATTAGATCAGACTCTAATAGTGTGATTACAACTTTGGAGGGTGACAATGTGCCATGGTGTGCACAACAAAGGTGGTCGATATTAAGAGGTTGTACGATTCTATTAGATTTGTGCATACTTTTCGTGAGGCGAACTTTGCAGCTGATGGCATGGCTAAGAAAGGTTGTTTGTTAGATAATGGTGTGCGATTACAATTTGTAGGTCGCCCTTTTTTCTTTCATTCTGTTGAATCACCAAATGTAATTTATTTTCGTTTTATATAGTTTGTTGAGTTTTTGGGGTTGCCTTGACCTCTTTTCTCATAAACTATCTTGTAAATATCTTTTTTGATTAATACAATTTTTGACTTATCAAAAAATTTTTTCACCAATTCTCAAGCCGAGAACCCCAGTGCGTGCTCACTCAAGCCTTGGGCACTACATGGACGCTCATTATCCCATGTGGTTGGTCCCTCTTCACTCATGACCAATTTTCGACAATTCGCCAATTGATGAAGGATTAATCAAAAAATTAGGGTTTCGAATAAACGCTCTACGAAATCATCATTCTGAGCAGGTTCAAACACTAATAAATTTATGATTGATTCAACAACTAATATATGAATTAATTATATAATATTCGGTAATATATCAATATTTTAATTAATATTTTATTGAGTCACGTCACCAATAAATAATTCGCGAATTGAGCAATACTGGCTCAATTGCTCGAATATTGATCCAACTATCAATATTCAGTAATTCATCAGTAATTTGTCGAATTGAGCAATACTTGCTCAATTGCACGTCAGATTATCAAAAATCATTAATTTGTCGAATTGAGCAATACTTGCTCAGTTGCTCGCCAAATTCTCAATATTGATGATTCGCTGCATTGAGCGATACTTGCTCGGTCGCTCAAATCTTGAGTCGAGTAATTCATCATTCGAATCTATAATATTGACATCATTTTAGAGAACTACATGTTCGACCCATGAATCGTTGAGCATTCATCACTCATGCTTGATTCAACAAAATCTAGACCCATTGTCTAATTAGTCAACAGCTGACTAATTAAAATATATCTGCCTTGCAGACTCCACGATTATTGAGACATCAATCACGTCACAAATGGGGGATATCACTTAGGGTTTTGGTATGGCGGTCTACGGCACGTGGATTCATCCACGACGATAAATGTGCGCAAGTCGTGCAAACGGTTGAAGGAGTTAGCAAAGTAGTGGGTGCACGATCAGTCAAGTCTCCACACGACATGGAACTGACTTTACCACGATCTCCCACTTTCCCACTCTTTCACTCAAGAAACCGTCACACTTACAGGGATCAGTGGTTCATCATTCTTGCAATATAAATAAGTCTAAATCGAGGACAATATAAGGATCATCAGCATTATCATTATCCGTCAATAACTCGATACAAAATTATTCACAGAACTTAACTTCAACAGTTCAGCAATATTGCAGAAACCTTCAACACACCCACAACCCTTGATCATCACTGATCCCACACAATTCTCAGCTTCCCTCCTACAGATCAACGCATCTCCTTCTTTACGACCGAATTGACTCTGGAACGGCCATTGTCTTGGTTTAGGCCGGTGTCCTACAGATTGATCTCTTGAATCTAAGCACCCCCTTTGCAGCGGTGCATCTGTGTGAGGTTCAGCAGTTTTCTCGGTTGAGGAGTCTCGAACACGCTCGACTCTTCACTTTCCTAAAAAACCAGCGAACCGTTTTTCCCCATCCACAAATGCGTTTCAGGGCGTTGCATTCACCGGTAGGGTGGTGAAGAAAGCGGTGATAGTGACAATATCTCGGATCTATCATCTCCTGATCAGTCGGTTGTCGCCACACAGGAGGCAGCTGGACTTCTCTGCCTCGTACCCATACCTCCAATAATTCTAAAATTTTCTTCATAGAGAATGGGAAATGCGGATATCTTGAGCCAGACTTTTCTTGCATTGACGGATGTTGTTGTGATATCTTTTATTGACCTTGATATGAAAAATGTTTCAGAGTCGGAGCGCAAGCCTGTGTCAACATATATGCGGCCCGCTTGGTTGGTCGCCTTTGCTGGGATACTGCTATTCTAGAGGGCCTGGCATCGGTGATGGTATTACCATTAGGAAGTTGAGTCGAGTAACCCCAGCCCCTATATTCATGTGACTCTTGGCTGATTTCTCCTTCTTCAGGTAGTTCTTCGTTTGGATGAAAAGTCGCGGTAGACTGAACTGCTTTCTGTACTTCAGCAAGGGTTTTGAGATACAAATCTTCTAGCAAGGTTTCATAAGCTGGCTCTTTCCCTTTATCTGATAAAGGTTGTGGAATTCCTGACAAGTCCTTTCTTATGTGGAATTGCTTTGGTCCTCCTTCGTTAGCCGAATCATGCTGCTCGTCTCTCCTTGGTCCCCTGATGTGGCCATGCGTTCCTTCTGCATCTTCGCTGGTAAAGACACGATTCCCAGATAAAGATTCAACATTCTTTGCGTTGTCGTTTGTGATACTCTCCGGGTAAACGTTTGCCGAGCCTTTTTGTAATCGGACTTCTATATCGTTTAAAAGACGAAATGTCTCACTCTGCCTTCTAGCGATACCAACTTGGTTTTCTAGGACATCCTCTAACATCCTGGCCACACTTTCCATACGATTTGGATTATTCGTGGCCTTCGGATAATTTGGCCGGTGAGGATACATCATAGAATGAAAGTTTGACCCAGTGATTAAAAGAAACGAATAGGTTAATGATTGAAACGGATTTAAGATCTACCCCTTCGAAATTGAAGAAATTGAATCGGGTATTGAAGAAATGAAATTGGGAATTTGAAGATTGATATTGTAACCGAGAGATTAATCTCCCACTGTGGTCGCCAATTGTTTATGGTTGAAAACTATTTCTGCTGGTTTCGGTAATTTTGGGTGTGTGGATGAGAAATGAATCTAAACCCTAAACAAATGCACTACACGTGAGTGCTTTTGATTCGAGAGATCAATCTGTACAATTCTGGCCTAAACCAAGAAATGGTCGTTCCAGACTTGCTTCGGTCACAAGCCGAAGGTGATGGGGTTGATCTTAGGGAGGGAAGCGAAGAAGGTGTTGATATTGTGAAGGTGTTTGCTATTTATGACTTGTAT